>CAXAMN010025506.1:12139-121758 GCA_963970005.1 Durusdinium trenchii
ACACATCACACATAGCTTGAAAGCTTTCATTCAATTGCATTGCAATCAACATGTTCAAAGCATAACAGCTCCAATTGCAAGCAACTCACATAAGCCATATAGACTGATTCCTTGGATCAGAAAAATGTGCGATGCAACTGTTGTTTACACACCTCATGTGAGATCTATAAAAGGCTCAGTAGTATTTGAGACTTGCTATACATGACAGGCACATGCACTGCTTCATCCTGCAAACAGCTTGAGCTTTATTCACAATGCTGCATAATGAGCTAACATATATACACAACTCAATGATAACAGTGCTTTATCATGAAGCCACACAGCCAGGCTTGGCAGTGCTTATACATGGAATCATAGCCCAAATACATTGGCAATGTGCAATAACAAAAACATACTTAGCAGTACTCATCAGGCTGCTTCTGTAAATACATAAACATTGCATGCAATGCAAACTCTTTTTGCAAAGTGTACCCTCCAACTTCAACAATGCATGCATACAACACTTCCTTTGAAGCCTAGCTATAGAGCTTGTGATGTCCTTGTTGGAAGCAAATTGCATATTCAGTGCTTTATGCATGGAGCTTGTAAGATTCTCTTCACCATCTTGCATGATCCAGGGGGGTATGAAATTAAAATGATCAAAGAGCTCCATAATTCCTCTAATCTTAATGCTTTAAGAAGAAACAATTGGAGTTGCTACAAGGTTGCAGCTTCAAGCTGCAAAGCTTGCAGCTTGAAGCTCTAAATGCAGCCAAGTGGGTGGTGTAGACCCAAAGCACCAGGCAGGCTGCCTCCATGGCTCCACATCAGCAAGAGCTGCCACAAGCTGCAGGCGACATGCCAGCTGCACTGGCTAAGTTGTGAAAGCAAAAAGTACTAGTATACATGGTGTATTGTTAACTGTGTACCTTTTGCTACCTTTTGCCCAGCAGCAAGCAAGTCTTGTAAGCATGATGTCATACATGACATGGCTATGCACAATGAAACTCAACAAAAGCATACATGGCTTGACCACATATGCAAAGTATAGTACAAGACAATTAGCTATGTGATGTTCTTACAAGTCTCAATGAGCCATATGTTCACATGCAATCATGTGTAAATGCTCATGGCAGCTTGAAGCTTGTATCATTCCTGGAGTATGTACAAAGGTGCTTGAAAACATATGTACAAGATATTCACTTTCTTTTCATACCTTCATACCTTCATCAAGCTTCATCCTATGGAAGCAATATAGCTATACAGCTATGAGCTCTGTGTTGCCCAGCTATCAGGCACTGTGGGCCTGCAATCAGCTTTCAATGCCCTTTGAGTATAGTGATTTTGTAAAATGTGACAGAAGCAAGTGCAGTACATTTGTCTGTACTCCATTGCAGCTGCTCTGCACAGGCAATCATGACACTTTACAATCTTTTTCTCTATAGTGCCCTCTATACTCAGCTTCACTCTGCCAACGTACACATTGCCATCCATGTAGTGCTGGACAAATGGAATGCCCTCAACCCATTTCACTACATCCTCTTGCACCACCTTTTGCTTTTTGGGAGGATGTACAGGTTCACCTGGAGCTTGAAATGCTTCAACTGGCTCAGGGTGAGGTGCTACACAAGCTACATCCTCTTGCACCTTTTGCTTTTTGGGAGGATGTACAGGTTCACCTGGAGCTGGAAATGCTTCAACTGGCTCAGGGTCAGGTGCTACCCAAGCTTGAGAAGCTTCCATCTCTGCTCACAGAACCAACTGAGCTTGTTTCACTTGAGCCCTTGCTATAGGATTAGGTGTGAGCTTGCAATCTAAAGCTGTCAGCTATGTAAGCTAAAGCTGTCAGCTATGCGCATTATTTGCACAATGTTTCCAGCAAAAGCTAAGCAGCACACTGAGAACCTATGAAGCAAGAATGTCTGCAGCCTCAATGGTCACAGAATGCTTGACACTTTTTTTTCTCAGCTGAAGCCTGGTTCATCAAACCTATATAGATGTGCAAAGATAAGCCTCCATGTTCAGAGCTTCATCATAAGCATACACTGCATGCATGTACTTATTTGCAACATCCTTTATAGTGGAAACCATTATATGTAGTCTTTTACATTAGATGTATCCTTCCTATATCATTGCTTTTTGCTCTTGCTGCTGGAGGCTTTTGCTTGGGCAGTAAATCTACCACTTTTGTTGTATTGCCTAGGTTGCACAGTTGATTCATCATCTTGTGATGCATTTTGGATCACATTGAAAAGAATGAGAAGCTGTTCCTCTACCAATGGAATTTGAAGATCTTCTTTGGGCATTTTGGCACGCCGCACATGTAAAATATCACAGCCCTCATGGCCACACTTGATGTCCACATAGCCATCTTGAAAATCAATCTTCTTTCTTTTCTTTCTACTCTCTTCTTTGTCAAACATTTCAGCACTTGGATCTAAAGCAGCTTCTTGCTTCTTGTTTCTGAAGTCAATCAGCATCTGCAACCCAGTGCAGTTGCTCAAAGTCTGTTGTTTCTTTCCTGGCATGCAGGTGAGGAGTTGCAGGAGGCAAAAAACAAATAAGTGAAAGAAAATTGAATTGATAATAGAAGGTGCAGTGTTTGAAAGAGTGTTTTGCATATAAACCACACCCCTCCTTCTGTCAGCAGCTTGACAAAGCCATAGTTGGATGCTCTTATTTGCAGCCAATGCTTCCAGCTACATGAGTCATCTGCTTCATGCAGCAATGCTGCTGGCGCAATCCATTTTTTTGCATCATCCCCAATGGAGATTTGGCATTGCCAGCTGATGCCAATCTGCATAGGTTCCACTAAGGCAGGTGAAGGAGACTCCATCTTCCACAGGACTTCACAAGAGTCAATCAGTCAGCACAAAGCTTGAGCAGGATGCTTCACACATAATAGAAATAGGTCAGCACAAAGCTTGAGCAGGATGCTTCACACATAATAGAAATAGGCTTTTCTTATATAGATATAGAATGTCTGATGGGTCATGCCTTGGAAAGCATGATTATATATAAGCATCTTGGGTTGCAACTGCTCACAACTCCACAAAATGCACAGCTGGACTTCAGCTACAAGTTATCAAACACTCACCACAGAAAAAGCTTCTGCGCAATTCCTTTTGGCAGATTCATCGCACTTACAGCTGAGGCTAGTCTTGAAACACATACTTCAAATGCAGCTTTGAGCTTACTTGCTGATCCTTGCCTTCTTTGCTCTGGAGCCATCCTTTGGATCTTCTTGTTTTTTGATGAAGATCTCTTGGCCAACACTGATGGGTGCCACATTTGTGAAGCCTGAAACCACATGCCCTTCATATTTGAAGCTTTTGCTTTCCATCTGGCCCTCCTCATGCTCAGAAAGCAGCCAATAGGGAGCAATGCAGCCACTCTTGTCTTCATCCTTCTTCCAAATCTTAGGCCCATTGATGTAGAAGGTGAGCTTAGTCTCAGGATTCTGGATGGTTGGGCATGTCTTTGAAGGCTTGTTCTCATTCAAGTGCGCACAAGAGGTGGTGATGGGTATCAGGCATAGCTGGTTTGCTTTGAACTCTTTCTTGGCAAACACTTTCAGCTTCATGCCATTCTGGAGGACTTGGATATGATTTGAATCACAATCCATCTTGTCATAGCAATTCCACAAAGCCAAAAAAGCTTTGGCCTTCTCCATCTCACTAGTGAACTTTGCACTGGGAAAGAGGTCTTCCAGCACATCATCTGGAATCATGGTAGGTGCTTTGGCCTTGGTCGATCTCAACTTGGCAAGAATGTCTGCAGCCTCAATGGTCACCATGTCCTTTTTGCTGGAGATAGGACCCAGGTATGCCAATTGCAATGCACCTGCTCCCTTTTTCTCCAAGGAGAATACCTTGCCAGGGTGGTCTTTGTGAGTAAAAGTATTCCCCACAGTGAGCTTCAAAGACAGGCCTGCAATGGTCATAGGGTCCATACCCTCTTTGACACTCAAGGAAGGCAAGGGCTCCTTTGCAGCCTTTGCTTCAGCAGCTTCATGCTTCAATGAACCAGCAGCTTCAAGCTCATCTTCAAACTTCTGGTTGATAGCTTCCAAGCTTTCATACTCTTTTTGCTCATGGCCTGCCTTGCTTTTTTTCAGGATGTGCAGCAAGGACTTGATCAAGAGCCTGCCAAAAGCCTGTTGCTTGATGATGGACTCTTTCTCAACAGTGGTCCATGCTGCATGAAACATCTTCTCCATGTCGCCCAAAATGACATTGAACTTCTTGTTCTTCAGCTGCTGTATGTCACTCTTGGAAAGGAGTCTCCCAAAGCCATCAGAAACCTTGCTTCTTGGTGAAAGGAAATTTGTCACTGCCATTGCAAGCCTTGTCAGGCTGAAAAGATTGGTCTTTGAGAGCTCAACATCAGTAATGGCAGACCAAAAGTCTTTTCCCAAAGAGATTGACTTTCCCTGGGATGGCGCAAATGATACCAGAAATGCAATCAATGGGAAATCAGCACCCCCTCCTCCATAAAGGCGCACAAACTTCCCCAGGGTTTCAGCATAAGCTGCAATAGGGCCTGCAGCAGCTTCCTTAGCTATGCTTCCAAAATCAGGTTCTTTGCCAAGCTTGGTCAAAGAAGCAGCTCTGCTGGCAATGGTTGCCAGAAGCTCTTGCTCAGAAACAGCTTCATAAGCTTGGTTGGTGGAGTTCAAGGCTTTTTGTGCCAAATGTGGCAAGGAAGGCCACTCTTCCTGCAGCATGGCCACTTGGAGAACTACATCACTTGCCCAACAGTCTAAAATCAGTTGTGCATGGACAAACAACAAATGTTTTCATGGTGGTTTCTCTTTAATGCATATACACTAAGTTTGCTACAACTCTGGCCTCAACAAACCATGGAATGACCAGCCACTTCCACCCCTCTTCAATGATCTTGGCAAACTCATGGTCATGAGAATGCAAAGCAGCTGACATTCTGCCATTGGCATCCATCAGCTCTGCAATTGGAGACTTGCAGCCTGAAGCTAAAGCCTTGCAAAACTGGGAGAAATGAGATGATGACACTGAAAGGAACCTCTCTCCTCCATGGGGCTTTGCAAAAAGTCTTGGTGAGCCTTCCAAAGGCTTTCACTGCAAGCTGTTTGAGCTGCTCTCTTGGTCATATCAGGATTGATTTCAAAGCAAGTTGAATTTTGCAGCAAGGTTGGGTCACAACCTGCTGTCAAAATGATCTGGCCCTTGGCATGAGCATTGTGCACTGAAATGCCACTGCCACCTCTGTTTTGGCCATGCGCAAGCATGTCCTGGACCTTGATGGTGGTATAGTAGCAAATCTTTTTATCCAAGAAGTAGCCACAAAGGGCTTTCCACTTAGCCAAGTCACCCACATCATGCTCCAAGATCTGGTTCACTTCAGATTTGATTTCTGAAGTCAACATTCTGCAACAACAGGTTCAGGAAATGAATCACAGCAATGTTTGAGCAATCAATGCTTCAGCAATCTAGCCAGTGAAGGTTTGACATTTAACATGTCTGACAGTGTTTGCTTTCATAACTGAAAATGGTAGCAACAAACACATATAACCAAATGAACCTGCAACCTGCATGCAGCACAACTCTTTGGAAACTCTCTTGAACATGACAGTCAAAGCATTCATGTGTGCTTGCAATGCTCCTGCTGCAATCTAATTATTTAGATAAATTTGAAGTTTATATATGTCAAGTTTGTTGCTCTCAACAATGTCAATGCTTCATGTCATGGCACACACATGCATGTTGTACAATTGTTCTTCAATGCATGTTGTTGCATCAATGCACTGCACCTTGTTGACAAAAGCACACACTATGTATATAGGTTATTTCATTTCTACAAAAAATATTTTACTTATCAAATCAAACAAAACAAAAAACAGCTCCAAACAATATAAAATTCACTGTTCCAAAACTTGCTGCTGACATTAAAATACAAAGCAACAAACATAAAGAATTAATGAAAAAACAATAATCAATATAGCTAAGCTGTTAGCTATTTGATAGCTAAGTACTTAGCATCTCCCTGCCCTAAGTGTTTAGTAACTACTTAACTATCCACATAATAAGTACATAGTAAAGGGATAGCAAAATGCATGACCACTTAGCTAACCACTTAGCTAACCCACCTAACATTTAGCTATCTCCGCCACCATTTACTATCCATGGTTCGGAGATAGCTATATAGATAGCAGAGATGTAGGAGATACATCTGACATAGCACTGACATAGTGCAGACATACCACAGAGATAGCACACTGATAGCAAGTGTCCTAAGCCCTATAATCCCTTAGCAACCCCAGAGAACATCCAAGTATACCTCCAATCAGTTGTATTGCCTGGACCAAGCAGGACTAGGTGGCCAGTGTATAGTACCGTCCACTGTCAACCTAGGCCTCACAATCCATACAGGGTGGACGTGTCAGCTCACGAGTGAGGCTATGGTCAAAATACAACTACAGTCATCTATGACTAGCTTGCTGTCCAAACAGCTCGCAAAATTTCGAGCGAGGCTAGCAGCTGCAAACCGGGCCAACCTCAGTATACATGCGAAGATCATATACTTTAATACCTTTTCCCTGAGCCTTTTCTACTACTCGCAGACTCAGCGCTTCTTCTCGCCTATGCTCCTCAAACCACTCTATCACGCGATGGCGGATTTTCTGCTGAACCGACACTGGTTCCCACAGCACCTGCTCGTAGGCCTCTGTCGCTGGTTACGTATAGGCCCTTTGCTTGATCCTACAATTATGCAGGCGATCTCTCTGTTTGGATGTTACCTGCGGCAAGGATACAGATCTCTCGCAGAGGAGCAAGAAGGCTCCTTTGCTGCGCAAATCCAGCAATGCTGGAGACACTGGCAAAAGCAACTCCCTGCTGAAGACATACAGCGTCTCTTAGCCCTACGGCAAAACAACACACCTGCACAGAGAGCAAGCAGTTTCAAGCAGTTATTTAAGCAGATCGCCATTACTAGGCTTCTTGAAGCCTCCCATCGACATTTGACCAACCGAATATACAAAAATGGCTGGGCCCTGGGTCCCTCTATCGAATTCCTGGACTGGCTTGCAGAGCTTCCTACCACACAAGTAGGAGCTGTGCCACGATATGCTGTCTTACGATGGGCTCTAGGGGAAGATGCTGACTTCTGGTTGCCCCTCAGAGGCAAGCTTAGCCGTAGCCAGCCCTGCGTATGGTGTCAGAACATCACACGATGCTTTCCACAAGGACCAGGGTATGGGGCGCTATGTCCATCATGCTTCCTGCCAGCAGCACCAAGGGATGTTACCTTGCGTGACCTCTGTGATGAGAGTAGTACATTTCTGCACTTTCATAAAATTACTGTGCCTTCTCTCAAGCGACTACCTCCTGCGTTTTCTCGTCTTGCGCCTTCTGAGGGGTGCCGTGCCCCTGACTCGTACGTTCCCTGCGTACTCTGCCAACGAGGTGTCAACTCTATCGATCATTGGCTCTCTTTCTGCCAAGTTGCTCACTTAACTTGGATTGCCCTGTGGGCTTCCCCGGCCCCAGAGATTGATTGGCGCAAGGTACCGTCCCGTAGCACAGGAGTAGCACTCTGTTATATGCTCTTCCACCTCCGGCGACTTGTCACTGAATATGGTGGCCTTAGACCGGTCATTGCTTGTGTGCGCAACCGCTCGGTCTCGCACCATGTGCTTGACTTGTGGCAGCGAATCTATCATTCACTACCTAGCACGTTGCTCAGGTACTTTCGTGCCCCGCCTCAAGCTGGAAATGCCTCCTGTATTGACTCCACCAAGATTAGGCTGCAGCGATTCCCTACGGTAGTGCTCGAATCTGCTTTGTTCCCACCCAAGGGGCTCACTACTGTCCAGCCTTTTGCCAAAGGTGACACAATAGCCACCTTTGCCAAGAATGACAGCCGCCTCAGGTTGCTTTTATTGCAACGCAAGAAGCTCCCTTTCCCTACGGCTACTGCTTGTCTGGTACCCTTTCTGTGCCATTGTGGAGCTACACATTTACGATTACAGGCTACGGACGACCTGTCTGCAAACACTATTCTTCTGCTCAGTGAACCGCATGAGTGGCAAGGTTGCCTTGTTCAATTTGACGGCTCTGCACATAAACACACTCGTACAGGAGGGGCAGGCGTTAGCTTGCTGCATGTCACGCCGTCCTCCACCACACTGGTCCAGTGGCTCTCCATTCCATTACTCTCCTGTGCAGATAACGTTCTTGCAGAAGCTCATGCCTGCCGTGCTGCCATTAAACTTGCCTTTGAGTACTATGTTTCCTGCCTGTCTAGAGGTATTTATGTAGACACTGTTGTTGTCCAGGGGGACATTTTGCCGATCATAAATTACCTTCAGCGCAAAGGGAGAGTTAAGAAACCAGCTGTCGTCGCCATTCTAGATCAGTGTCAGCAATTACTGGCCCGCGCACCCTGCCTTTTCCGCCTTGTTTATTTACCAAGAGAATGCAATCGACTTGCAGACTATTTTGCAGGTCAGGCCAGTGCTGCGGCTAAGGAAGCTGCAGGCAACCCACTGGTGCCGCTGCATCATGCAGCTCTCCCACCGTATCAGCTAGCGCAATCACTAGGATTCATTATTGAACAGGGAACTGCGTCGCAAGTCCCTGCTTTCGTCCTCACGGAGTGCCCTTCCCCTGCTCCCCAGGAGCTATATACACTACTACGGCCGCACCCGCGCTACAAGTTTGTATCCTTGGACTATATTGCCTCCGCAGTGGCATCCTCTCATTGCCTCAGTGTGGGTTACAAGCCCACGATTGACGCTTTTGGGGGCAGATACTATGCAGTAGGCAATGCAGCACAGCGACTGCCACGTCAGGTTCGGCTCCTCCTCTTTGGCCGCTCCCATTGGGAGATAGACATCAGTGGGGCGCACTATGAACTTATGAGGCGGCAGTGCAAAGCAGCTGCTGTTCATTTAGAGTTACCCCCGATTGCGCAAGCACGAGCGCGCCTAAGAGAAGCGCTCAGTACCCAAATTGCTGACGGTGATGTAGAGTTCTTGGTAAAAACATGGCCGTGGGTCATCATTAACAGTGCCACACCACAGGAGGCAGTCGAATACCTCAGGAAGCGTTTAATAGGTGAGCCGTCACGCTACCTGGTGTGTTTTGCCCGGGAGGTCTTTGCTGCTAGCAGATATGCTATGCATCATCCTCCCCCCTGGTGCCCTACAGTTACTGAGCGCGGGGGACGAGGAGCTCCTTTTCATTATTTTGAGGTCCTTGAACAGCATGTCACATGGGCAGCCTACTCCTTTTTACAACCGCGAGTAGGCTTCACATCAGCCATATGGTTGCATGATGGCTTCTGGGTTGCCCCCCGGCCAGGGGAGGAAATGCTTGCAGCGCTCCATTCTCACCTCTGCCGAACTTTCAGCTTTGACTCGACTGAGGCACCGCTCATGAGGTGTGATCCTTTGCAACCCAAACTTGCTCAACTGCTCTCAGAGTGTGCAAATTCATCCCCTGTTATCAGCTCATTCTCCCATGCCTCCTCCCACCGGCCTCTCCCTGCAGTTGTGCGTATTCACAGAAAACGCACTTTTACCGTAGCGCATCCTGAGCGTCAGGAAGCGCTTGAGCAACGTCTAACGAAGAGAGCGAGGAAGAATGACACCAAGCGGAGGCGACTTATGTAGGTGGCAGTCTCTGAAGACATAAACAGGGAACTTCCTTTGTCACCTCTCCTCCTTGGTAGGCCTCCTTGGCTTTTGCTTGTGGCCTGGAGTTACCTTTTTTGTTCGGCCCCGTTTGTTGTCTAATGGTATCAACTATTGCTTCTGCGCTGACAACCTTTTTTCTTTTGTGTTGCCTCTATCTTTGTTGTTCTCCTCTTGATTCCGTAACCTGGGCTCAAGTCGCTGCAACAAACTAGGCAGCAATCACGGGCGTCTCGCTCCGTCAGCCTACATCCCATCGGGTCATAGCTCATAATTGCCCTTGGGGGTTTGGACCTCAGTCCTGATCCTCGTTTTGCAGCAAACAATGTCGGTAGAACGTGCCCTGGCAGTGGAGGTCGGGCCGGGAGGACTGAACCTCACCCCCTTTTCGCGCCTAGTCTGCAGGCAACCAGACTACGAAGTACATTTTGTCCAGCTTAACGTTATTATTGCGCATACACAGCTTCCATTGCGATTGGCTGTTGCTGCTTTTCTACGTGCCCCATTGGATGATGGCACATGCCCTCGTATAGCCGAGATGGTGGTAGCGGCTGTCCCTAATGAGATGCGAACGTCCTCCCTAGTGCTCACCAGTGGGCAAGTCCTGTTTCCGTTTGAAGACTCGCCACACATAACACATGATGGTATCATTTTACACGGACGGAGTGCCCCACAACGAGCAATGGTCTATCGCATCCTCCATCAAACAGAATGCCTTCCCTCTCCCGGCTGTGCAATCGGACTAGGGCAAGCCAGGCCCCCAGAACCGGGGGGAGCCTTAGCTTCCTTCCCCTTTACGCAGATGCACACCTTGCCGCCAGTACCCGCAACCACAGACCGCCCCGCACCACCAATCCCACCATGGCTTATGCCGCAACCAGTTCCTGCCCTCCCCCAAGCGCAGTCGGCAAGAATTGGTGGAGCCAAGAGCCCGCCCCAAGCCAATACATCACGCTCTTCTGACCAGCTGGGTGTATATGCCTTGCAAGCACTTACTGAGCAGGATGTGATCTCAGGGCATGATGCGCCACATGCGCGTCTTAGTCGAGAACTCATCACTCGCGCAAGAAATGTGCGCACTCTGGCGTGCGACATCCAACGCACTCTTCAGAACATACACAGAAACCGGCAGCATCTCTGTGTTCAGCCTGGGGCAAATGCGTGTTGGACGCTTGTTAGCGAGATGGACACGATTCTGGCAGCCCTGAAAGACACACAGAGTACCGCAACGTAACGAGTTGTCTTAATGGTGTGTCGTCCACGCAATAAGGGGATGCAGAGGGATCAGTATACTGACCACTCTTTCCACTTAGCTGGGCAACTGGCATATTCTCCTACTTGCGTCGTTAGATGACTTCACTGGCTATACTAGGCTCGATATTGATCTTTCCGGTTGGGTTGTTTCGATTTATCAATACTGTGTGAGGTACTGAGCCTGCGGCTGTTCAGGCTCGAAGGTCAGTAGTTGCGTAGCCAGTAGAGAACACTCGTCGGCAGTCTTCGCTCAATGGCCCTCCCTTTCATTGTTGGCCCCCATCAGTGTTCTCTCACTCATGGCCCTGACGGCCGGCCACAAGTGGAAGTTGTCTTGCGTATACGGCTACCGCTTGCCGAATTTTTTGATGCTCTCCTGCTGTCGCTGGCGGAACAACGCCCCCTTTTTCAACAGTCCGGGTATGGTACCGCCCAGGCCTCCCCTGCCCCGGGCAAAGCGGGACTACAGACAGGTGGACACATTGGCCCCATGCCGAAAGAGGAAACCCCACCGTACTGGAAGGCAGCCAGCCGCGCCCAGCCAAAGAGGTCTCCTCCAGGAGCGCCATTGCACCCTCCTAAGCACGCTCCCAAAGTGGACCCAACTCATGAGAAGCTTCTTGCAGTGCTCTCGCAATCTACAAGTATCCCTGACACTGCTGCGGTAGGGGCAGCCACTACTAGAAAAGACGTACCCACTCCCAGCATCAATGAAGGGAGGATGCTGTCAACAACAGAGCCGGGAGAAGGCCAGCCCAACTGCCAAGCTGCCTGCAGTAGAGACCCAGAGCAGCAGTATCCCCCCTCCCGGGCGCACTCAACGTCGCATTGGGGAAGACGGGACAAGCGAACACTTGCCCCCACAGCGTGCTTTTGCGCACCCTAAGAAATGCCCGGTCCAGTGAATCCCCGGGGAACCTGTTCCCCCTGTTCCCTTGATTAGGAAAAGAACCCCTTGAACATGGCTGTGCAGTTTGTATTTTGCAGACCTTTGGCTCAGAGCGCTAGCCGCGAGTCACCAGCCGGCTATCTTCTGCAGTTTAGGAGCCCGGTTTGCGCTTACGCACACTGTGGCAGTGCCAAGCAAGCAAGGAAGACAATAGGTGCCCAGTAGACCAGTAATGCAGCCACAGCCAGAACCCTTGTTTTTGGCCGACGACGGCACGTATGTCGATGTCACAAATTTTGTACGTTTTGAGCTCAACCATGGTGACATACGTTATGGAGTTTTGGACCTCATTGTACAATTTGCCTATCAAGGACATCGTGCACAGTGCTACTTGCTGCATTTCTTTCCGGTGGACACAGTCAAGCAAAACGTTAAGCCCACTTTCCCAGAATGGACGGAGGGGTTTCAATTCCCGCCGGCATTACTTAAGCTTAGGGCAACAGTAGAGGGAGCCATCATCCCACTATACCATCAAGGCTGTATTGCCATCAACGCTAGGGGAGCTACTACATATGGCACAAGGCAAACTCTGCTCCGCAGAATGATCCTACATATACAGCACCATGAAGATCACCTTCTCACTGTGCTGGCGAATGCGGTGCAGGCTAGGGAAATCACAACCGACACGGACCCTCTCGATGCCTTCTTGCAAACTCGCCCCTTTCCAGGCTCGCTCCCACGGCGCGCAGGATTTTGGACGTTTACTGATAGGCAGCAGCAGCAGGTACTCCGTGTGGATACGCAGCCCATGGCACAGGCGCCCCCTCAACGTCATGTAGAGCGCACGCACCATCAGATTGAATCAGCTCTCCACGCAAGGGTGCAAGGCTTTCACGCTTTGGTGCATGACATTGAACAAACTGTTGACTACATGCCACATGATGTGCAGGGTGCCCTCCTCACTCCCCTTACAGACTTGCGCTCCCAGCTGTGTGGCCTCGTGTATGTTGCCTGGTTACTTTCCCTCTTGCACCCGCAGGCAGATGACCATGACCAATAGGTGTAGGGGACACAGTCTTTTTGACATGCTGTTGAAGCAGGAGCACCTGGTCCTTTCCCGTTGGAATCAAGGTTCTGTTTTTTGTTTGAGAAGAAATCCCTAGCCGTTTTGTGAACTCAGCCGCTTTCCTGCAGTTGCATCGCGCCGTAATGTTTGGCTCACAGCTGGTCCTTGCACCATGCATGCAGGAGTGGGGTCAGCCTTAGCTGACGTCACCCGAGCCGCCTTCCCTTTCGCTCGCGCCTGCCAGTGCAACTGCCAACCTTAGTTGGTGGGGACTGCGCTAGCCTTTTCGAGCTAAGTAAACCTAATGTCACAAGATCCCTGGGAGGAGGATGACAATCCACTGGACCTCAACGATAGCGTAGAGGATAGAGTCCATGTGCCTATAGCCTTCACACGGGCCACTGCGGACTGGCTTCCAGAAGCTGGCCATGCTCTCTTCGCCCAGGGCACTGAGGCTAGTGTGTCACAGTCCCAAGCAGAGGCATACGCAGCCATGGCAATGCCTGATTGCCTTTGTAATCCCCTTGGCCTTGACTCCGCTCGACCTGCCCTAGTGTTGTCAGATGTTCGTGCACAGCCGCCCAAACGGGACGAAGGATATGACACACAGGAGGCAGAAGGAGACCTACCAGACATGACTGCCATTATCCATACACTCATGTTGCATCGAGAGCTCATCACGAGTAATCGTATGATCTATTTGATCGTTGATAATCGCCTGCCTGCAGCGGTCCCTCATTGGCCGGCCTTTGCAGCATGGTGGGCCTCGCGCCGGTGCCTAGTGGGCCCCCAAGAAGAGGCAACTGAAGTACTTTGGGTTTGTGCGGATGCTACTACTGGCCTTCACAAGATTCCCTACTACTGGGCAGGAGTTTTTGTCTTAGAAGCAGCCCGCTTTCTGTACCCTGCTCAACACTTTGCACTCATTGACAATGATTGTGTACCGGTAACACTTTTCGAAGTGCAAGACCTACTACAATTGGCTCACCAACAGCACCAATGGGTTGACCTGATAGGGTGCGTGCGACCTGAGTCTCGCTCCTGCCCAGGAATTGGCATGCTGCTCTTCACAGAGGCTCACTTGGAGTACAACGCAGGATTGGTCATATCGATAGGCAACCGTCACAAGAACAGCCCAATGGAGCATGAAACTGGTGCTGCGGCGCTGGCAAAAAGCCTCCAGGCGTGCCGCCTTGCATTAGTCTCTCGAGCCAGGCCACCTATTGATCCGAGTGAGGCAGCCATTAACGGAACTATGTTCACTCCCTTTGTTGGAGTACCAATGCAAACTGCCCTTGACCTGTGCATGGTGTGGTCACTGTACGGACTATACACGTGTAAGCATTTTTGGCCTTGCCCTGTCACGAACCCTAATGGGCTCGGTCCTGGCGGCGCAATTAAATGGCCTCGACAATCCCATCCAAATGCGCTCACCCCTGCAGGGCAAGAGCAAACCCCATGGCTCACTAGTTGGGCTAGAGCCACTTTCGAACAGGGGATCCTGTCAGTGCTACCTATGCTAGCAGGCCCATGCACAGCCACGTCACTGCCAGGGGAACACCTTTTCCAGGCCAGCGCATTGCCACGCAATCGTATGCGACCAGCCATCTTTCATGCTTTCGGTAAGGCTACGGGACCTGGAGAGACAGGGTTGGGAAACGCTGCCGATTGCCATCTTAGGCATGCCTAATCTACCCCCAGCATGGGTCGTCGATACTTGGAAGCCAGTGGGTGGGTGCAAATTCACAGGCTACTTCTCCGGAACTGTCGGCAATAGTGCTCTGCGATTTTGCCTCTTGTTAAAGTGGCGAGCGATTCGCCCGCAAGCTTCCGAACTCTTTCCAGCACATGTGCAGGGTGACAGCCTTAGCTGTTGTCCCGCAGAAGGGGACACTGTTGACCTAGAGTCAGTCTCCACGCCCTCATCAAACAACTCTGCCAACAGAGCAGATCAGCTCACCAAAGCCATCGAACGAGACTCGACGAAGGGTAGCCAGGCTCCTGACCTGAGCCAACTCACCCTCAGTCCGCAGCTATTGTCACCCCCACTCTTTGTGCCGTGGAGCCAGGTTGCTAGTTTACGAGGAGTTGTCGGAGTGCACAAGGACATCGAGGCGTGCCCACATGAAGAACTGAGAGCAGCCTTGGATCACCCCACGTGTCTAGTTCCGGGGGAAAAAACCCTATTTCTGGAGGCCAATGATGACCTGCTTTGTCAACTCCAAGGTTTGGTCATGCCATTGGAAAGCATTGCACCGCAAGTGTTTCAAGCCATTTATCAACGGCAGCAAGCTGAAATCTTGTGGATTACCCTCCTGTGGACGGTAGTCTTCCAAATTAACTGTGGAGGCCTAGGGGGCGGGGCGCTTGAGGGTGACATCCCCCCGCACTTTCACTGCACATGTCCGCCAGTCGGAGAAAGTCAAGTCTATGGACCGTCGCTCTCTCCAGCAGATGTTGTCACAGATAAGAGTTATGCCGTCGCTTACGGATGCTCTACTGGCGTACACGAGGTTGCCACTCTCTTTTCGCTCACGCAAGACCCTTGCCAGAAATGGGAAGCCCTAGGGTTGGGTAAGGCAGCTCTGCTGTACCAACGTACACAGCAAGTGCTGAAAGCAGCCCGACTTCTCCCAGCTCACAGACGGCTACCTCACAGAGCTTTCCTCAGTGGTCTCTGGTCGAAGCTACTCTCACTGCAACCGCTACAGTTGGTTGCCTACTTGCCCATGCTCGGGTGTCGCCGCCCGACTGCGCAGGCCGACCCGACTCACTTTACAGTGAATGGCTTTAGTGCAGGCAGTTACACTGGAGCAGTGATTGCCTTAGCAATTCGCTGCCTTTGGCCAGTCAGTCAGATCACTGCACGACTGGGTGCCATAGCGATGCCAAAAGGCGTGTTAGCGGCCTTAATTGCCACTGCGGAACCGGACAGGCACAACTACTATCTCGTCCACGCTGCAGAAGACTGCTTGTGCGATTGGAAGCCAACTGCCACCGATTTTGACATGCTACAGCAATCACTGCACATCACGTATGTAGAAGACTCTGCACGGTGGATGGGTAGTCGTAAACACAACTACTGGCACTGGCTCCAGTGTCAGCACCCCAAAGGGAAAGTTAGTCTAGCTGACCTGAAGCTTACGCACCCCAATGTCATCCCTAGACGGGATAGAATTGCTGCGCCAATGAGGCTGGCCTCCTGGATTCGTTTCGAAACCGCCGTGACAAGCGAGGATTGGGAAGGTGCCATCAGCCTACTGGTGTCCAATCTCCACCGGTCAGACGAAGACTTGCTCCAATTGCTACAAAGCTGCGTGGCAGGACAGCAAATAGCCTCCATGGAGGAAGCACAGGCTCTTCTATTGAAAAATTTCAGAGTAGGCAAAGACAAGCCAAGTGCGTGTGCCCAATGGCTGACGGAGATGGCTAGGGACCTACTGGCACCGATCCCGTTCCGTGAAGTGTTTGTCATACTAGCCCTCTTTCTCCCACAACTTACTTTTGTGGATGAAGCAAGCGCAAGGCAAGACTTGTGGAGTAGCCCCACTGTCAGAAAATATGGCCTCCTAGTTGACATCACACCAACAGCAGCCGGTTTGCAGGGCATGCATGAATATCGCATTGCGTTTCCCTCGTGGTCACAAATGGCTATCTTCTGCCCTGCACACTTACAGAGCCTTGACTATGATCAGCTGGCGAACAGCTCCTCCAGTACAGTGCATATGGGCTGTCAGGCAGGAAAGGCCTACCGACTGGTCTTGCAAGAGAACGACGCGTGCTACTCGGTCCTAGCGCTCCTGCTTGCTTTCGCGACCCCATCACGAAAGAAAAAGGGAGAGGAGTCACCAAGTGAGAAACTCCGGCGCATGAGCAGCCCTCGCCATTGGGACATTGCCTTGGTGCCCTTCCCGGAGGACTTTGCCCCTCCACCCACCCCGGCCGAGACCGGCCTGGCGTGTCCAGTCAAATGGGCCTTCCCACCTAGTCTGCACATCTTGGAGCCCAGGTCAACAAAGTTTCGAGTTTTGGCAATCGCCGAGCCAGGGGATACGGTCACTGCTGACCACCTGCTACAGATGGCCACCTTAGCAGCTGAGCATAAGCCCACTGTGTTGGGCATCCCTGGCCACGTGCCAATTCCGTACCATCTAGAATGTACAATAGTTATGTTGCAGAGTTTACATGCTTTGTTCCAACTGCTGACTACGGGCGGTACGCTTACGTATTGTCCTCAGGCAGCCGACTTTGCCATAGCACTGGGTACTGCGGCGCGACATGACAATGGACACATTGTCTCGCTGGCCTCCAGCCTAGCGCTGGCCCTCAGATCCGGCAGATCCACCCTAGCTGTGGCAGGAGTTTTTGGGGCAGGCAAAACGAGATCTCTCACCTTCCTGCTCGCCTGGCTGGCCCTTACCACCCATCTCAAAATTGCAGTAGTGCATAAAGAAAACCCTGCTGGTAGGGCCATCGCCAAACTACTCACTGCTTTTGAGCTCAAACCGGATCACCAGAGATATTTTATTCGGCCAGTTGGTAGGGAGGAGGCAGAAGCCAATACCGCCTGCACAGCCTATGACCCGCGAGCCAGTGAAGCAGCCCCATACATCCCCGGCTGTCACGTCGTCATCGTCACTACTGGGCTAGTCTGGGACCAAAAAGGGCAGACTCATTCCACCCTGAACACGCATATGGAGAATGTAGACCTTCTCATTAGCGAAGAGGCGCAGCAGGACATGGACCTGAAATCCGCTTTCGCGCCAGCAGTCCCCCGACAAGCCTTCTTTCGACTGCTGCTTGGAGATCCTAAGCAGAGCCCCGGAGGAGTGGGAGATGGGCAACGAACTCATCGCACGCTCCTTCTCAAAGCCCCCATTGGGCTGCGAGCCCCCAATACCTGGTACATGCCACATGAGCTTCCGGGGGTTTTTCATACGCTCCTTCGCCACAGTCGAGGCTTTGGGCACACTGATCTCGAAGAAGCAGCCGTCGCTGTTGGCCACAGGCAATTAGGTGGTAGCTGGTTTCGCCCGGATAAGGTCAAGGCAGTGTCCCCGTTCGCCCGTATGTTGCAGTCCACATACAGCGACCTCTCCCGCGTGAATCTGGACCTTCCGGAAGGACTCCTGGTCGGTCTTGGCTACGCGGCCACCAGCCCGGATAGCCCACTGGACTTTCGGCAAGCACAGAGCGCGGCAGAGAGATCGGGGGTGGAGAGTCCGCATCGTTAGAGTTTGATGTTGCCAACAAGCGCAAGAGTTGCCCAAGAAATATATGAGCCTTTAATTGGAATTCAGTATCCAATGCTTTGCAGCCGACTTGGCGACACCTGGCAAATAGGCACCACCTCAATACGAGAAGACCAACTGATTGCCTCTGGCTTGCGATTCGTCCAGTGGTGCCATGCCTCGCCCAATGTGGACGCAAGAAAGGATCCTAAGAACAACCCTACCGTGCGGGTGTATCAGCACCTGGAAGATGAGCTGACCAAAGCAGATGCTGGCAACGATGGCATTTTAGCCCTTACAACCACCCGAGAAGGAGCTCAAAATCTGCGTAATTACTTTGCCATTGTTGGGACAAAGGCCAATGCAGAAACGGCAGTCAAAGTAGCAGGTGCCACAGCCAGGCACTGCATTGTTATACATGGGGAGTCTACCTTCCTCAGTGGAGAAGCCAGGAATGCTTTACCCCGGCGAACGTGGCATACAGCCGAGCCACCAATCTCACCATCCTTGTCTGTCCTTTGAACACGCAAGGAATGCCAGGGGCCCTGCAAGTACTTGCTGCCCTCTTGCATGGTGTCCAAACTATTTGCACCTATGACGACAGGGAGCCAACAATCCGAGGCTCACTGGACCTCACGGCAACACAAGTTGAGCAGGCTACTGTTGTCTTCCAACAGGCACTTCTGCCCCACCAACTATGGTCTGGCCCCCTGCCTGTCTGCCTAGCAGAGCATCATCAGGGCAAGGCGAGGCGCTTACGTCTCGTCTTAGCCGCACTGACGCATTTGACAAAGGCAGAAATATCCAGCCTGCGGGATGGGCCACACCTCCCTGGCGGCACGACCATGCATGAGCTAGTCTATGGGTATGCGGTCGATGCCTCGCCCACGCCGGAGTGGCTTGTCATAACAGATGGACAGCAGCCAGGACGCTGGCGGCTCCTCCACAATAGCACCGGCCCTGGCCAAAGGTGCAGTGTAGGATGCTCCCAGCGTTACCAACCGACACCAAAAACTGCTGAGCAGCGTAGGGCACAGGATTACACCTTTGAAGCCTTGCACCGTGTTTACTTCTATGATGCATGGAGGGCGCAGCCAGTCCTCAACGCCCCAGGGTCGGAACTAGTCTTACCGCCACAGCCTGGCCTCTTGGTACATGGCTGTTATTGGCCTCAACCGAGTGCAGCTGACGATGTTCTCTCCGTCTCTGATGTTGCCACGGAGGAAGGTGATCAAGCAGGCCAGACTCCGACCTCTCCTGAGACAACTGACGCCATAATGGCCCATGAGGAAGCGAGCGAAACTGTCTCTGTCCACAGCTCCCCTTCGGAGCCATCCACTCTGCCGAGCGCGGTGCTTCAGGAAGAGGCAGACTCCCCAATGGAAGACAAAGAAGGTGATGCCAACTCGTCAGAAGAAGAGGGTGACTGCCTTAGCAATCATCCGGCCTCCTCCAACACACGGCCAGCGAACGAAGAAATGTTGGAAGAAGACGGCGAGGAAAGCAGTGCCCTGCCACCACAGGGAGTTGATCCCCAAGAGGAAAGCTCCCCGTCGCATTCCTCCGAGTCCCCAATCAAACGAAGACCAGGGACAAAGGCAGGTGCCGGGAGGGCTCAATCCAAAAAGCTCCGGCAATCAGTGGGTCAGGCATCCAAGCAGCCACTTGGCAGCATTCCTGAGCATGGGCAACAGCCGGTCACGCTAGAGGACCTTGCCAACATGACTGCCCAGATGCAAGAGTCCCCAGTTCGCAGAGACCCAGCCACACCATCTGACCACCCAGAGACTACGCAGGAGCGCCCGCATGCCATGACAGAAATTGACCTGGACAGTGATCAAGGGAATGCGGAGCGAGGAGGCACCGCTGCCACTGATCTGCAGCTGGAATCTGAGCAGAGAGCCATGCAGGCACTACACGATTACCAATGTGCTGCTCATGCAGCTGCCGACACTGCCGGACAAGGAGTGGCACTACCTTCGCTACAGCTCTACAGTGACCTGCCCAGGGAATGGCCAATGGCGAGACTGGGCATCTCCAACAAGCAAGTCAACCGCCTTGTCCAAACATTCCTCTGGAGGAGGGTGGCAGAAAGAGCACTCCATGGCACTTACTTTGGGTACATCCCAGAGGAGGTTAACCCTGACTACATAGTAGACCTACACCGCATAAGTGAGGCATTTGCTGCACCTCTGGCGAACCTGTTTGCCTTCGTAAAACTAGGACACCCACCGTGTTCCTTCATACCTCAAAAACAGCTAGCGCTCTATGCGAACCCTCGGTTCTGGCAATATGGCTTGCTAGCGTTTGTCTCAGGGTGCTGTTCTTTCGACAACCAGAATAGACACCGGGGTACAGGAGCAGCAAAGGCAACTGCGAGGAAGCAGAGGGCAACCAATGACAAAGATGTAGATGCGCTTACCTTTATGCAGACTGTCATCATGTCATTCGTGCGAGGAATGGAGTACGGAGACCAGACTTTACCTATCAACGACCTCTTTGTATACCTCCCAGTTCAGATTTTACCTGCCCTTGTCACAGCCATGGAGCAGCAAGGCTTCACACCGGCGCAAGTGAAGGGCGGCTGGGGCTACCGACCCAGGAAGGAAGGAGCAGAAGACAATCCCCTGCTAGTAGTGGGAGTGTACAACAAGGAAATTGCATATGACCGCTATCCCCGAATGCCGGACACGTCCTGGGCGGAGAGAGCATACACCTGCAGCATGCGATCGCCTTCCCAAGACACTCCTTTCACCACAGGCTGCGCTGCCGAATCTGGTTACCGAAAGTTTGGAGCTATCGGGAACATTTCGCGGTGGTTTTCCCAGTTGCCTGTTCAATGTTGCAGAGAAAAGCTTCTACTTTGCGTTGCATGAAATAGGCTTGCACGCTTGACTGCACAATCGCGTAAGCGTTGCTTTCAATGCTCTCCAAGTGCAATAGTTTGCACTGCGTTCTGATCTCAGGACGCTTTGCTGCATTGAAGTAAGAACTTGGAATGAAGAGAGACCACAAATGACGAATGAAGGAAGCGGTCACGAAGTGATAGCGAGATCTTTGAAGCAAACACAAGAAGAAAAACTTAGGGATGTTTTTCTTTTGATCCCTGTTAAAAAAAAGGGCAAGCAGAGAAAACTTTGAGCGGTGCTATAGTCGTTGCTATTTGGGTTGCATTTGCAAGCGCTTTCTTCGAACAATAGTATACAGAAAAGCAGCCACATTAAACGGGTTGATAAATGCACGTTCTTCATTGTATATCAACCGCCGTGGCGTTTCCCATCAAGTGGTGGGTGAGGAGGGACAAAAACTGTCCTTGTTCACGAACTTCGGCATGCAGGGGTGCTAGCCATGGATGAACCTTTTGAGCTGAATTTGCGTTCACTTAGTCTTGAGCAGCTCTTGAGGATCATCATTTTGGTCATTTTCGAACTTGCCGATCGCTTCGATATTCGTGACCGTGCTCCTCTCGTTGACTTAGAAGCTGGAGTTCCCCCTTGCGCAACATTTTTTCCTAGGCCTCAGAGTTCCGCAGGTGAGCCCCCTTTCGCTAGGCAGCGTGGTCCCATTCCAGCCTGGTCTTGTGAATATTCTTGCGCCGTCAGGGATTGCGAGGCAAATTGCACCAGGCCAGAACCAGGCCATAGGCATCACCGATGTCGGGCTCACCGAAGGGTATGAGGCAGAGGTGGAGCGCCAGAGGGTTGCTAAGGGACAGTGTTGCAGATGACTTGAAAACTGAGGTCGTCTCTGATAGTTCTGCCGAAAATGCTGCAGAACTCCTTGACTCACGGGGTGATCCACCCCCGGTTTTGCAAGCCAGTACCGTTCCGGCAGCTGCATCGGGCATTGATGGTCTAGATGACTTCGTAACTCAGGCAGCCTTGCAAAGGTCAAAAAGGACCATTTCGGACTTGAAGCAGCCTTGGGAACAGGGACCTCTTAAAAAGCTCTTTTCTGCGCAAACGCCTGCCTTCCTTAGACGAAACACAAACGTCACTGCCGTTGGATTGTTTGAGACTTTGACTGCAAGTGCAAGCTCGGAACCCAAGTCAAGTCCGATGACAACCTCGTCACACGTCAGGCACAGGCGTCGGTTCTCAAGGTTGGTGCAGTCGGAGGATGCTTTAAGAAGGGTTGCTTTGTCCCGAATAAGTACCATGGTCTTGATGAACCCGAGTGGGACATCCTTGGGTAGATCTTTAATGTCCTTTGCAGGAACGTTGACAACAGACGCTGAGCTTTCTCAGGTTTTCATGGATGTGTTTGCGCCTAAATCGACAGGCACACTTGTGAAGAGATCAAATGCAGTTTGGAGATTCTCTCACTGGCTCCACGAGCACAACTTAGGTTCGCCCTTTTGCCAATCTGAGCAGGTGCTGTATCGCTACCTGAATTATTTAAGGGACACAGGTGCTGGAGCTACGGCAGCTTCCTCCTCTGTCGAAGCCCTCAGATTCTTTGACTCGTTGTTGGGGTTCACGGCTTTGGCACTGAAAGACATGCTCACGCCCAGAGTTGTAGGCTGTGCACATTCCCAGTTTGTAACTAAGAGAAAGCGTAAGCCTGCGGAATTGTTGACAGTCGACGAAATCACGCACCTCGAAAACACGTGCCTTGATCAGGAAGAGCGCCCGATCGTCAGGCTTTCGGCCGGGCACTTTTTGTTTTGCTTCGCATCGACTGCAAGGTGGCATGACTCTATGTACATTGACTCTTTAGAACTCAGCACGCATAAAGACGTGGTTTTGTTGGAGGCCAGTACGACCAGAGACAAAACCTCAGTCACAAAGGAGCTGAAAACGCAGTTGTTGCCATTCACAGCCTTGGGACGCCTGATGAGCCGAAAGGCTTGGGGTGAGAGCTTTGTAGGGATGAGAGATCATTTTGGTTTCGACCACTCCACCCTCTTTTTGCCCTCGTGGTCGGACGAGCTAGGCCGATGGGCAGACTCACGCATGTCCACCTCTGAGGCGACTGAGTGGTTACGGGAGATTCTCACGCCCGCAGTAGGGACAAAGCGGGCATCGACCTTGACAGTTCACGGTCTCAAGGCAACCATGTGCGGCTGGGCAGCAAAGAGCATGCTCTTCACCCCCGAAGAGCAAATTGCATTAGGACACCATGTGAGCACCTTGAACAAGTCTGCACTAATCTACAGCCGCGACAATCAAATTGCTTTGTGTGTCAAAATCTATAAGCTGTTAGCCAAAATTGAATCGGGCAGCTTTCACCCGGACAGATCTCGAGCTGAACGCCTCTTCGAGCTTGCGTCGCAAGTAGAGCGAGAGCTGGAAACGACCGAAGTTTCGGGAGACTCAGACTCGGATTCGATGGCAGAGTCGGATGGAGGACACGAGAAGTTTGGTCCGGCGGAGGAACCCGTGAGGCTCCCCATCGAAGAGGCCACTGCTCGCCGCTGTGTAGTCCACAATTTTTCAAGAGTCATACATCTTCGGCGGGAAGCTGAGGACGATCGTTTGGGTTGTGGGCGACTGGTGACAGCAAATTACCATGAAGCAACTGATGCAGATTTCAAGTGCGCAGCAAGTGTGGTTTGCGCAGGGTGCTCATCGCATGAGGCCGCGCAGGAGGATTGATCTGACCATATGAGCCTGAGGGGAAAAACAGAGAAACTCGTGAGAAACTTCTTTGTTTTTGCATCTCTCAGTGAACTCAAACGTGTGCCTTTTAGAACAAACATGACCTTTGAGTTGCGGGGCTGGACAACTTGGACATTAAATTGCCTTCACTTCACCGTTTGTGAATCTTGGGTGTGGACATATCCTCTCTTTGGAGGTGGATCTGCCGCACTTGAGTTTTTGGTGAGGTTACGGGTTACGCAATCAAGTTTGAAAGTCTTTGTAGTCCTGGGTCCGCGCGCGCGCGCGCCCTTCGTGAGGGTTTTTGGTGCCCCAAAAGGCGCGCGCGCGCGCGCGGACCCAGGCCCCCAGACGAGGTGTCTTTGGTGGATCTTGGTGCCCTCACGGACTCCTTTTGCTTGGGTATCCTTTGACGCGTGTGTCCATTGACCTTCGTGAATTGCGTGTGACATCAATCTCACCGCTTTCAATGGCCCAATAGCGACGCGCTAGAGGCTCATGTCCATGACACAAGGCTATAATGGGTTGTTCCCATTAGCCCAAAGGACATCCCTTGATCGTTGAAGGCTATGCAACATGTGATGTAACATCGCATTGCAGCTTCTTGTCGCGCCACCTGTGGGTGCCATGGCGTTGGATTCTCGAGTGGCCTTCAGTGAAAGGGCCAAAGAGGTCGGGTTGAGTCAAGGGCAGGTAGATGCATTAGCCGCAAAAGGGGTCCGAACTTTTGCACAATATGCGTATTGCACAACGTACCAACCAGGACACTCAGATGACAAAGCGTTGTTAGATTTCTTGGCGGACGCATTCGGAGCACCTTTGGAGGCAGGTGAGGCAGCGTCGTGCCGACGACTCTTTTTCGAGTCGCATGCCTTGTCATTAGAGGACCTTAAATCTCGAGTAGAAAGGTCGGAACCTAGTGAAGCTCGTACTTTGCCTTTGGCCGAAAAGATGGAGCGCTTGAAACAAGTTAAAAAGAAGCTAGCTGGCATTTCGTTCACGCCACAGACAGAGCCTAGCCATTCTTTGATAGACAAGGTTTGCCAACAAGCCGAAGATAATGTAGTATCATATATTGATCTCACCAAGTGCACCTCCAGGCATGACGAGTCCCTGCAAAACAGAACTGACACTTCGTTGGCCCTCGACTCTTCAGGCGGCCTGCGAGTCGCCAAGAAGCTCAAAACTGAGGACATCCCCATCAACGGAGAACATCGCCTCAGGCTGGCGTTCCAACGTAGAGCAGTAGCGTATGAAATCGCAAACATTGCATCTTTTTCCGTGTTGGATCACTGGACTCAGAGATTGTTGGAGAAGATGAACGAGCCGCCAGTGGCCGGCTATCGTCCAGTCACCATGGAACAGGCATTGAATACGGACAAGGCCGTGTGGTCACGTGTCTCAAACGAGACCCGAAACAATTTGGCATCAACGCCGCCAAATCCGAAGCCTTTCGACATTGCTTTCGAGAAGTTCTCCAACCACCCAGAAGTGCTTTTCCATTTGCATCCCCTGCCTCTCACGAGAGCTGATTTAGGTACTCATCACCCAGATCCCAAGGGCAAGACCAAGGATTGGAAGGGGGATGGGAAAGGTGACACGAAAGGCAAAGGTAAAGGGAAGAAGGGCATTGCCATTCCGGATAATTGTAGCCTGTATACCCAGGACAACAAGCAAGTCTGCAAGCGATTCCAGCTGGGATTGTGTAAGGCTAAGATCAAACCAGGCAAGCGTTGCATGTTGGGCTACCACCTGTGCTGGAAGACGGGCTGCAACAAACCACACCCGGGGAACGAATGTCCCCTTTGACAAATGGGCCATGGCACGCACCAAATCGTTTCACCAAATTTTGCAGATGATCCAGCCCCAGTCACCGCTGTGGAAGTTTGTTGTGGATCGGCAGGCTTGTCAGCAGCAATTCGCAGGTTGGGCATCGATGTTTTTGCCATAGATCATCAAGCAAATCGACATCGCACGAAGGTGCGACCAATTCTCCTAGACCTCACACTCCTTTCAGACGTGCAAGTTTTTGGGCAATTTTGCATCAATCGCAACCTAGGTACATCCACATGGGTCTCCCCTGTGGGACCTGCAGCAGAGCCCGCGAAAAGGCTCTACCGTCTTCGTTCGGCCCGACGCGAGGACCCGTCCCGCTCAGAGATGCAGATCACTTGTTCGGCAAGCCACACTTGACTCAGGCAGACCAAACCAAAGTCATTCAGGCCAACCGCTTGTACTCCTTGGCTGTCGAAATCTTGGAATTTTGCATGACTCATGCTGTTTTGGTTTCGATTGAGAACCCCCTCCGAAGCTGGCTTTGGCAGTTGCTAGCGCAGATAGTCCAAGCGTCGAAGAACCCCCAGTTGATCCAGTACTACGCCAGTCTTGAACATGTCGTTTTTGCAGCTTGTGCCCATGGATCATCAAGAGAGAAATACACTAAGCTCCTCGCCACACCTGGCCTGTTCGACACGCTGGCCGCTGCATGTCCGGGTGATCATGTGCGCAGCAGTTGGGCTCCCTTCAAAGTCGGCTCGCAGATCATTTACCCCACGGCCGCGGAAGCTGAGTATCACCCCGTGTTGTGCAAACGTATGGCCCAATGCGTGCATGATGCCCTGACCGCCCAGGGTTACATAATCCGCCTAGCTAAACCCCTTAAGGAGCTCCTCAGGCTGAGTGTTGGTTTGCAGAGTTTTCGACAGAAACCCCTGGTTCCTGAATTCAAGGCTTTTGTCCATCTGCCGGAGCCTTACCAGGCTTCCACCCACAAACTCTTGGCTGCTCCTCCAACAGGGGGATCATCAGCCGAGCAGCGCGCAGAGACCAGAAGAGCTGAGGATCGAAACGAAGACGATTGGGTGCAAGATGAAGGGGCGCACGACCTCCTCGACGCAAATGATGACACCCTTCGTAATAGTAAAAGGCAAAGACTCTCATACAAATATGGAGTGTGGCACACGCCGGAGGAGTTCATGGGGCAAGCCAAGGCAAGTAAACACCCAGTAGATAGTGAGTCCTACTTGCACCCCATAACCAAGTCTGCAATTGAGCATGTTCTTTCCCACGACCAGGTAAGTGTTGCCAGGGATAGGCTGAAGGCAGTGTTGACCATCCGGCAACTCAGAGACCAATTCGAAAAAGAGGAGAACCGCTTAAAGGCTTCCATGCACCCGGAAGTAGCTAAACGCCTCTCCACCAAACCCATCAAGCTTTTTGAGCACCTCTTGTCGATGACAAACTTCCCAGACACCAAGGGAGTCGTTTCGTTGTTGAGTGAGGGAATCCCTTTGGTAGGGCACCAGGACCCCCCACCTTCCGAAAGACGTTTGCTGGTGCCAGCTGTGATGACCGTGGATGAACTAGAGAAGTCAGCAAAATGGAGACGGAAGGCTCTGATGGGATCGTCCCGAAACAGCAAACCTGAGGACGAAGAAACCTTGATAGAGTCAGCGTCCGAAGAGGCCAGATTGGGTTTCTTGGATGGACCGTACGACGAGGCCGCCATGACAGACAGAGTAGGATCCGATAAATGGCTTCTGAACCCCCGTTTTGTTCTTTACCAGGGTGATTCCAGAAAGGTAAGGGTAATAGACGATGCCAAGATAAGCTCACTCAATGCGGCGTACAGCAGCACGATCAAATTGCAGCTGCAAGACGGCGACTACGTGACGTCCATGCTCTCGTATGCCATGAGGAGCCAGGGCACGTCCAATTCCCAAGGAGTCAATTGGAAGGGCAAAACATTTGACCTAAGCAAAGCCTACAAGCAATTGGCGGTCCACCCGGATCACCATCACCTAGCAATAGTAGGTTTCCCGGCAGAGGGTAAGTGGAAGTTTTACCGCAGCATTGCAGCGCCCTTCGGCTGCACCGGTTCGGTATATGGCTTTGTTAGAGTCTCGAAGGCCATCTGGTGGGTCTTATCATCTCTGCTGAAGGCACCCATGTCGCATTACTTTGACGACTTCCCCACCTTCGACCTTGAGCCGAACTGCAACATACTTGCAAAAGCCGTGTCAGCCTGTTTGGACCTTTTGGGGTGGGACCCACCACGCCAAAGGAGGGGACAAGGACCTTCCTTTTGCTAGCGCCTTCAATGCTCTTGGTGTGACGTATGACCTCTCTTCGCTGCACTTAGGTTCCCTAGTGGTGGCCAATAAGCCCGGACGAATCGGCAAGATTTGTAACGCCTTAGATGAGATAGAAACTGCAGGCACCCTCACTTCTCGCCGAGCGAGTGAAATACAAGGCTTGCTAAACTTAAGTGGCTTTTTCCTCTCCAAAGCAGTGACCTTTTTAGTTGCAGCTTTCAACCCTTTCGTAGACGTCACCAAGTCATCCCTGAAGTCCCAGCAGCTCATAGACCTTTGCAAGTTTTCAAAAGCATTGCTTAGAAGCCTGACGCCCCGGGTTCATTCACTGAGCCACATCCCGGAGCCGGTGATCATCTTCACGGACGGAGCATGGGAACCGCCGAACGCAACGGCCGGAATGGTGTGCGTAGATGGCTGGTCCGGCCAGGCATTCACTCGTGAAATCGCGGTGCCTCAAAGACTGGTCGACTTGTGGAAGGACTTGAGCGGGGAACAGGTGATATCCCAGATTGAGCTGTGGGCCGTTGTAGCCACTCGCTGGGATCTCCGGAAGGAACTTGCCGATAGGCGGACCATAATGTGGGTTGACAACGAAGCCGCTCGCGCAGCGGTAATCAGAAGAAGCAGTGACTCACCCTCCATGCTGGGCATGTGTAGGCTTTTGTGTGAAATCGACGCAAAATGGCCTAGCGTGTTGTGGTTCGAGCGTGTGCCCTCTTTTTCGAATCCGGCTGACTTGCCGTCTCGCAGAGCAGCCCCCAAGGCTGCGGAACTGTATGGTCTGTCTTTACGGGACTGCCTGGTGGTCGAAGACGCCGTGATCGCCAGTCTCGTAAGCCTGAGTTCGAATCCTCACCAATCTGCGCTCCATCTTCTGGGGCAATAAACCGAGCGCATATGTGATATGTTGGTGTCCAAAGGATCCTGCATCACATGGCTTGGTCAACACTGACTTTTTGCCCCAGACTCTCAAAATAGAGGAGTGCTCAAAAAGAAAGATTATGGTGAAGATTATATAACTCAAGATCACAATATTATATATGACAAACTTTGTATAATTTTCTGAAATCAATTATTACGCGCTTTGAGCTATTCATACGACTGTGTACCGACTAGTACCTCTCTCGTATATACAGGGATTGTTTGCGCATAAGATGGAAGCGGTCACGAAGTGATAGCGAGATCTTTGAAGCAAACGCAAGAAGAAAAACTTAGGGATGTTTTTCTTTTGATCCCTGTTTTAAAAAAAGGGCAAGCAGAGAAAACTTTGAGCGGTGCTATAGTCGTTGCTATTTGGGTTGCATTTGCAAGCGCTTTCTTCGAACAATAGTATACAGAAAAGCAGCCACATTAAACGGGTTGATAAATGCACGTTCTTCATTGTATATCAACCGCCGTGGCGTTTCCCATCAAGTGGTGGGTGAGGAGGGACAAAAACTGTCCTTGTTCACGAACTTCGGCCCACCCACTTCGTCTCCCACCCATGTGGGGGCAATAAACCGAGCGCATATGTGATATGTTGGTGTCCAAAGGATCCTGCATCACATGGCTTGGTCAACACTGACTTTTTGCCCCAGACTCTCAAAATAGAGGAGTGCTCAAAAAGAAAGTTTATGGTGAAGATTATATAACTCAAGATCACAATATTATATATGACAAACTTTGTATAATTTTCTGAAATCAATTATTACGCGCTTTGAGCTATTCATACGACTGTGTACCGACTAGTACCTCTCTCGTATATACAGGGATTGTTTGCGCATAAGATGAAAAGCAAAACTTCGCGGTCCAGCAGAACTGAGAGCCCGTGCTTAATTCGTTGCCCCTGTTTCACCTCTTACTCTTTTGGTCGACAGGACCGCTCAAGCTACATGCCAGTGCCAGGTTGCTGGTGTTGGGGTGGTGTGGGTTTGTTTGTTGGTTGGTTTTTGGTTGCTTTTGTTTGTTCCTTTGTCCAACCTGGCTAGTAACTCTCTCTCCACTAGCGCAAGATGACCTGTGCAGTCTCTGCACACATGGCGTCTCCACCCGTGCAAAAAAACCATCTTCATAGGCAGCGCGGAAGAAGAAAACGCCAGCTCACCCACGGCGTCGGAGCATTCCGACGAAGGTCTGTGTGGTCCCGGTTGCGCCTGTCGATTTTGCCGCTGTCTCATCAAGCGACCACTTGCGTTGAAACAGAATGCATTGGCCTGCACACGCAGGCCACTCAACGAAGTGCACATATTCTTGGTTTTGGAGTTTGTTTGTGTTTGTGAATCATGCATAGTGGCGTCTCCACCCGAAAAAAACTAACGAAGTGCACAAAGCACACGTGCACTTTCTGCCACATTACCGACACCAGCCTGCACTTTCGCCCCAACCCTCTTCCTCTGACACAGAAGGTGGCGACCAGCGCTGAGTTTTTTTGCACGAGTGGAGACGCCACGTGTGCGGTGTGCGCAGGTCAAAAGGTGGCGACCAGCGCTGAGAGTTCAGATCCAGCTAAACTCGAAGCGACAGACTTTACAACCAAATGTTTGCAAGACAAAACAGCAGAGCTCATGTCTGTGTGGCTTGTAAAGCTTTCAGCAGGGTTTGCATGGAATGCTTCAGCAAGCGTTCTGCACCAGAACTTTGTGTTTGGAATTGTTTTGAGCAAGATTTTTTGTGGATTCTGTAGTTTCCATGTTTTCCAATTGCCCCCTGTGCCCTCCAAGAGGCTTCTGCCGCCAGTTGGCCATATATTCAGAGATGGACGAATTTGAAGCCACAGTGCGTGCAAACTAACGCGCGGATCGCTGTTCCTAGGCTGCGCTTGAATTGACAACCCGACCATGGTGCCGCACTGATTGAGGACTGCCAAAAAGGCTCACTGGCACACTGGTGTGCTTCTATCACACGCGCGCTGAAATGCACTCAATTTAGAGATGTCACGGCCAAATGCACACAACGAGTCATGTTGCCACATTGTTGTTTTGGCTTTTTGTGTGCTGTGTGGCTCATTTCTTTTCACGCATCACCTTTGGCTCGAGTTTTGCAAGTTTCACGAAAGATCATGCATTTTCACGCAGACGCAGTAAGACAATAGGGTGAGGTTGACGCATGGCTCGCTTTGATCAGGGATCGCTACCCATAAAGAGTGACATGTGCAAGCTTTTGATTGCATGTTTGCAGTTGAGTAGGGCTAGAGCAACAGTTGCTTGAGTTGGACCAGTTTTGCATGTTTGCGGTTGGAGACGACTAGAGCGATAGTAGCTTGAGTTGGATTTGATTGTGAGACATGTGAAACAGTTGTGTTTTGTTTGCCGTGTTTTTTGAGTTTTTTGATTTTGAGCTTGGAAGATCCTTGACGGTTTGATGTTTTGCTTGTAGTCATCTTGAAAGCAAGTTTGTTGGTTTGAGATTTGTCTTTGTGCACTTGTGAGTTGTGCAAGTTTGAACGCATGAAACTATCTCACCTCAAGCTGCCTGTTTGAGATCTTCGCCGCTTCACGTTTACGTGTGACTTGTGACCTGCCGTGCACGCGCAATGGCCGCTGTGACTTCCGAGACTCCAATGACCAGTTTGACTGCTCAGGAGGCCCCGACTATGGCCGCAGTCCTTTTTGAAGGACGAGACCTTGTGTCCTTGAGTTTGACTGAGCTGGCCCAATTCCAAGGAGACGGAAATCTCATCAGAGCTCATGGAGACCACCTCGGTCAACACGTTTCGAGTTGAGGCCACACGATGGCATACTGCTGCCCCCAACCAAGAGAGCGACTTGCATTTGGTCAAATCTCTTGTGTCCGAATTGTCCGTGCGCGAGGCCGCTGGGCAAGACCCCAGCTTGGTGGTTCCATCTTTTTGCCACTGAACGAGAATCTCCTTGGTTGCCAAGGGAAATCTCTAACAGATTTGAGGAACGAGATTGTTGAGATGGCAAGCCGCTTGCGGCACCTACGATCTGGTGCAGGGATGTTCGGTTGGGCTTATTTTTGAAAAGCTCCTTTGTCTTCAGAATAAGGAGGTTGACAAGAGCGATGCTGCCAGTGTGACCGAACCCATGCCGAGTGGGGAGATCCGTGTTGAAAGCTTATTGGATACATTGTTGTGGGCGACCCACAAATTCGGGAGTTTGAGCCAGGTGATGACTCGCATGTGGGAGGCCTCCGAGAAAATCGGAGAAGCAAGTTGCACCCTCGGGCCAAAGATCGAAGGGCAGCAGCAGACCTTGACTCGCGTGAATTGCTCGCTCAAGGAACACATGCTGTCGCAAGGCAAGCTTCTTGGCGAGGCTTCAGTGACAGCTACCAAGAGTTTTGAGGTGTTGGCGAGCTTGTGTGAAGGAGTTGATGGACTTCAAGAGACTCAGAAGGAAACGAACACTTTGTTTCGTGAGTTGATTGAGGGTCAGAAGATGGCTTTGAAAGAGGCCACAAAGGCTCCGACTACGGCTCCGGCCTTCCCGCCTCAGATTCAACCCAGTTGGCAGTGGAGTTACCCAGCCAGGTGTGCCAGCTGCATTCCAGAACTTGGCATATCCAGGAACTGGAGTTCCCAAAATCCCCGGGACAGATTTGCCACAGCCTCCCATGGCACCCAATGTGGCTCCACAGGCGGCAGGTACGCCAGCTACGCCAATGACCCCGACGGCACCGAGGCTCTCGAACGAGAGGGACCGCCAGGATTCCCTCCGCCAGGATTCAAGCGAGTCCGCCTTGCGAGTGGACAGTACATGACAGTACCTCAGGGCTGGGCGCCGGATGAGTCCCATTTGTAAAGGATTGGGCATCCATTTTCTTGTTTGAAGACCTTGTTGAGGTCATGAGCGGGGATGTAGTATCCCAACTCAGCCTGATGGAAGGCCATGAGCTCCCACGTCCAGCACCACGAAAGAAAAGAGCGATGATCTTTCTTATTTTCTTTTTGTTTTTCCCGAGAGACACGAGCACCATGATTGCAACCTTGGCTTGCGACCTTGACTTGAGGCATGTAAACGTGATATGTCAGGTTGAATCCATGGAGAATGTGCTTGGATGCATTTTTGTCTTGTTATTCTTTTTCTTGAAGATGTGTCTTGATTGGAGAAAGGAAGAAGAAAGCAAGAGAAAGCAAGAGAAAGGAAGAGAAAGGAAAGATCAGAAAGGCAGGTCGAATTAGACACGTGCAGCGTGGCAAGAGGGTTTTGATTCTAGAGTTTGGATTTTCTGTGGCGTGACGAGTTCACTTGATGCAGGATGATTGGAACCAAGTTCATTTCCAGTTTAACCTCTAGAGTTTCTTGTGATGTCTTGTGCAGTTGCTTGGAGCTTTGTTCATCGCAGGTTTAGCTTTCAGCGAGTTTCGTGCGAGTTCACTTGTGCTTGCTTGCAACTTTGTTCATTGCGAGCTTGTGTCTAGATAACTTCTTGGGGATTTGTGTCCTTGCCAGGTCTTGAGGTTAGAGGTTTGCGCGGCATTGTAACTCTAGATAACCTTTTTGCATCCTGAGCTGACAGGTAAGTTGTCCTTGAAAGCTTTTGCTTTTGAGGATCCCGATGATGAGACCAGAAGGCCATGCAGAAGGGATCTGACCCTGAGATCTCATGGCTCGCCTCTGAGGGATCCTCAGTACACGTTTGTCATTGGTTGAATGCGTGTTGGTTGAGGGTTGAAGTTGGCTCTTTGATGGATCTGGAGTTTTGCTTGGGTTGGACTCGAGTTTACCTCTGGATTGATACCATTGAGGTCACCTTTGAGGGCAGAAGTTTGGATCTTAGTTGATGTCTGATCCTTAGTTGCTCACAGAAAGCGAATAGAAGAAGAGAAGAAGACAGAAGAAGAAAGAAGGTAGCGCTATGCGACACAAGAAGGGGTGTGAACAGTAACGTACAGCGCACGTGTACAGTGTATGGCTCACCTAGTGCTTGCTTCTTTAGGGAATTTTCGTTTTTAGAGTGCTTGGGGTTGGAGCTGGGTGGTGATCTGTGCCCTTTTTGTGTTTGACCTTTGACCACCTTAGCAGGAGGATGTTTGAAGTGGCAACTTGTGGCTAGGAATAGCTTGGAGAACCTTTTGGTAGAGCACGATGTCTTTGGAGACTGTTTGACGTAGTTCTTTGTAGTTTTGTGTAGCTTTGAGATGACTATGGGTAGTCTTGTACTCTTTTGAGAAGAGTGGATGAGCTTAAGAGAAGCTTTGAGGACGTTTGAGACAGTCTACAAGCGACTGTAACTTTGGCTCAAGGAGCGGGATCGAAAACGAAGCTTTGCTGCTGTGTTTTCACAAAATCGGGCGTTGAATTAGCGCAAAAAGGCTACTCGAAGAGCCTGGAGCCAAGTCGAAGTTGCTGACACTATTCCTGGCTTGATTAATAGCTGAACAAGTTGACCACATTATGAGCGAGAGAAGCAGGTGATCCCCATGCCCGGGATATTGCTCTGTGTTGCTTTGTGTTTACAAAGGCGTGGGCAATCAGATCAGACCAACTTGGAAAAGCTAGTCAGACGGCATGGTTGATTTTTAGGGTGCGTTTCTGTTCTCTTATGCTCATACTTCATGATTTGGAAAACCACTGGTGACAATTCGGCTCTGACGCTCCAAACGAAAGGGCCATCCATTGTCAGCAGTGCGGCCTATCGATGCTGTGCAGTAGTTTGGCTGTCAGTGAGATGGAGATGGCTGTAATGAATGACATATCGAACAAGCAGGGATAGTGACGCTCCTTGCAGTCTTGCAGCCATGCATCTCCCTCCCGCAGAGGGAGGGGGGTGATGCTGTCTCACCATGGTGCCCCTCTGAACAGCCAGTCAGAGAGGTCTTTTTCTGCAAGTTTTGGACAGTTAGCGGAAAGCTTGTCGGGACATCGGGATACGAGTGGACAGGCTGTCAGCCAGTGCATCATGCACCGTGCCGGTGCCAGTCAAACTGGATTTTGCAAAGCCTGCAACCGCATGTCTCGGAGAACAGTTTTGGAGTCGCTGGGTGACTTGGTGCCACCAACATTCTTCGCTTTGCTCTTCCCACATCCCTTCAGCATGTCTGTCAAATGAATGCCCACCAAATGCAGTGGATAAACAATGGGGAAAACAAACTTCAAACTCTTGGCCTAAAAGTAAACTCGCCCTCAATCTCGGCAACAATGAAATGTGAAGCGAATTCTTGACAGGATACAAATTGCCTCACTCACAAAGCGTTCCACAACCACAGCCGTGCACATGCTTCCCAACCAACAAGGCTTTCCTGCAGGTCGCACTTCTCCTTGGCCAGTTCCAGTTGGCTGTTCCTTCTTTGACCTCCTGACTCCTCTCCACAGATCCGACAGGGTCATAGTTCTGAGGACCTGCTCTGGTGACACTCCTTTGGATCAAAAGAAGTCACATTAAGTGCTGCACCGGTCCTGAATTCAATCGGGGGCCTTCTCGACCAATGAGTTCTGCAAGGATCTGACGAGCATCTTCACGGGCCGCAGTGGGGAGGCCCTCCGTGGTGCAAGTGTTTTTGGACCCCAAAATGAAGGCCACAAATTCACCCGAAAATGCAATTTAACTTTGGACACATCAATGGCCAAACCCACGCCCAAGCCTTTGTCAAGAATGGTTGAGCGCCAAAGAATAACAAATATGACTGTTTTGGGAAGTATCCAGAAAGATGTTTCAAGTGCATTAACGGAGATTCAATCAAGGTTGTTATTGACCTCCTTCTAGTAACACTCCCTTGTGTTTTTTAGTTGTCGTGTACTGCCTGCACCTCCGGAGAAATAGAACCTTGGGCTAAGCCAACGCGTGTCAGTATGGCCTTGAGTGGCAAAGACCGTGGCATTTCACTTGCCAATGCAAACATTAACAAAACACGCCTAAGTACGATGGGTCAAATGACACATCAGTACTGCACTGAATGGATGTTTTACGACCTGACTTGCAAAATTCATAAGTTCAAGTAAACGCTTCAATGATGCAGCACTTGATGTCAAATTGCCTAATTACGGTTTCCTGGTATTTCTCGATGAACGAGTGAGTGGCATGAAGAGGAGTGGTAAATTGGGCAGGCATAGAGCTTCCCGTTCTCGTGGTGTTCCCTGCAGGGCCCGGATTTCCCGTAAGATTTTTTTGTACTCCCGCCGAAGGTTTTCACCATCCCGAGCCTGGCTGCACACCAAGCACAACAACCAACAACCAACAACAGCAGCAGCAGCAGCAGCAACAACCATGCAACTACAACTACATTTATTTTTGTTTCAAGTGGATCAAACAACCAAAAAAACGTAATTAACAACAAAATTAACAAGCAAACAACCTAGCAACCAAGCAACCCACAAAATTTTGCATTTCCGGGGGCTCCCCAACAACCCGCTCTCGCTGTACAACCAATTTGCCAGACTTTGTTTGCATTGCGGGGGATGTGCCGCGCCCTTGGTGATCTGATGCAGGGGGACCAGCCACAAGGTTTTGAACCACAGTAACAATTCCATGTCATGCACATTTCTTGATTCTCGGAGGTGTTCAAAACGCGGTCTTGGTTCAACCAGGACTTGTAGCGGTTTTTTGGTTCGGACGCCATGGGCGAAGCAAGCGAACCCAGGCTGGAGCGACATGAGTCAACGACCGTGACTTGCAAAATGCTGCGACCGATGTTTGGGTATCCTGACACTGTCAGACTTTAATGTCTTGGGATCTTTGCACAATTGGTCACAGGGCTGCAATCATAAGGTGCTGGACAGTCGGAGTGAACTCGGACGTCATGGTGCAGCAAGTAATTGATGCCCGGTGAATTGTTCGTTTGCGGCTGTTGACCTGCAAGGAGCTTTGCCCCAGAGGCAGAGGACCAGGAACCATCTTCCACAGAGGTTGTGCATGGTTTTTGCCGTGTGTGAGGGAAGGATATCTCACCCTTAGCGCCGGGCTTTTGAGCAACTATTCTTTGTCCAGTTTGGGATTCTTTTCATTGGGGCAGAAGATCAAGATGCTTGGTGTTGGTCAAAAGAGACTTGTGAATGACTTGTACCAAATTCCACCCGTGAAATGAAACATAGAGGGTCCTGATGCGATTCATTCAGATCGCAGCCTTTGGTTTAGTTGTGGATTTTTGCATTGTATAAACAAATAGGTGGTGCTGAAGCAAAAGCACAGTAGGATTCCCCTTAAACATCCCGCTTTGGCAACGAGGAACACCCAGCCCGTTCCAGTGATCGGATCCTCAAATTGAATGGTTCCAAGTCTCGTTCAATCGAGATTCACTTTCAATCTCTTTGGGGTCTGGGTCTTCCGATTGCGCTCGACACACTCGTTCCCAACGAAGGAGGACGAGGGAGAGCAGGCCCACGAAGGCTTGCTGGAGAATGACTTGTACCTGCTGACCCAGGGCCAGGAGAGCGGGGCAGTCGAGGAGGGCGGGACTTTCCAAGGATTTTGAAGGGAATGGGTCACCAGACGGATGGCATGCGCGGCAGAATCTCCCTTCTTGAAGAATGGCTTTTTTTACTACAATGTGTGGTTGTCAACATGGGTTCCATCGACCCATTCCAGGCCGTGTGAAGGACGGGACCATGGTCCGTTGGAGTTGGACCTCGCTGGTTCGACCGGGCCTGACGGGACCATGGGAGCTGACCGTTCGGTGGAGCCACCAGGACGACCACGACCGTGGGCATTTGAATGGACCGAAGGCAAGCGAGAATGGCCAGCGAGGAAGGTTCCCACTAGATAGGTGGTTCTCTTGTGATGTTGTGCGGAAGCACTGACACCATTTTGGAAATCAGTTATATCACTTCTCAGGCAAGACAAGGCTTTGATGTGCTTCAGCCCGGGGGTTGGGTAAATTTGTGGCAGCTCTCCAAGCCCCTTTTGAATGCATTCTGACCCACAAAAGGGTTGGACAGTTTGTCTGCTTTCGGGGCTTCAAGAATTCGTTTGAGGGAGTGACAAAATGAAGGCTTCTTGGCTCAAGCAGTTCGAAGAACCTGGCCCAGCCACTGACCTTTCCCACTCAAACCACCACCGAACGACCTCGGTCGCCGACCCCGCCCCTCGATCGAGGCCTCCGAGGGTCGCAGACCCGACCGCCGCAGGCGCGCGACCCGTCGGTCGCGTCGGTCGCGACGCGGAGGGGGACAAGGAAGGTCCACCGTCGGGACTACTGGGGAGACCTGCGGGATGCGGATCTCCGATCTCCTAGACTCTAGACCTGCATTGGTTCACAGCACAGTTTCCAGTTCACGCCAGTGACAACTGGCAGGGCGGACCGCCCTCCTCAGGCGGCGCCCCCACCGCTCGCCGAGCGCGGGCGACGCCGAGGACGCCGCTGCGCCGAGGCGGTTGGACCGTTCGACCGGGTCCGGGGTGGATCGATGGGGTCCGACGCCACTGGAAAACCGGGGGGGGGGAAGAGGTCCAAAGGCATCCAGGGTTCACAGGATGCGTCTGAAGAAGAAGAAGAAGAAGAAGAGGAAGAAGAAGAAGAAGAAGAGCCAAAAGATACAGTAATCGAGCAGGCTGGGCCAGCAGTGAAGTGTTCTTTTGTTTCTTCTTTCTTCAGGGGAATTGTTGACTTCCCTTTTTGTGCTTTGAAGATTGGCAGCACAGTTGGAGGGCAGACCTCAAGGCGTATTGCCATGCATGTGAGAGCAACTAGGACCAGCTGACAGCTATGTCGTACCAAGTGCTTTTTCTTGGGAAGAAGCGAGCAGGAGTCCATTTCCAGGTGCTATTGGAGAAGTGCGTGTTAGATAGATAAAGAGATAACGCTCATTGAAAAAGATAACACCTATCCCCAAGGTAAAGGTCAACAAAAGCTAGAAAAGGCTTCTTTAACTGAATTGCATGCATTTATCCATAAAACCTTTTTCTTGCACTATTCCCACATGCAAACACAAGCAGTCACTTGCAAGAGTCCTCATTTTGTTCAGTGATTCTGTGATTCCTCACGAGCGGTGTGTTGTTTGTGCTCCCAGGTTGGCTTTGCCTGCACCTGCAGATGCAGAGACCGAAGAGCCGGGGGAACCTGAGCAAGCAGATGAAGAGGAGCAAACTGGGTCATTCCTCCAAAGAGCGAGTTGTTTTCCAGTTGTCTCTGTGGGTAGGTGGGTCATTCAAAAATCCCCAACCCCCCACTGGAAACGAACGAACTGTCTCAATGGACGGACTTTGCCGCCCGCCGTTTGGGGCCCGCCGGTGCGTCGATCGCTCCCGGGCGGGTCGGGCGTCCGCGTCGATGGCGCCCGTCCGTCCAGGACAAGGCCGCTGAACTGGAACGCGCGCGGAAGCGGAAGAAGTTTGAGTCGCTTGGGACCAAAAGAGATGGTCCGGTGGAGCAGTGCCGAGGCAGACGAAGACTGAGACGAATCGTGGGAGGGGGTTGGTCTTTTTGGGAGAGGAATGGGGTTCTGAGATGGGTTGTGGGAGTGTCTGAGGTGGAAATGCTGGCTAACTGTAGGTTTCCTGAGCCTTTTTGCAGGTCCAAATGTGCACAACTCAACACTTTGGGATGAGAAGATCTGGAACGTGCATGAGCGCATGGGAGAGCTGGTTGAAAATTGTGGGTGTGCAGTGTGCAGTCAAAGGGGATGTGCTGTCCTCTCTGACCAAGTCAACCCAAGTATCTGAATTCACTCATTCTTTGTCAGACTGTTGGCATGTTTGTGCTCGAGGTATCATACAGGACAGTATGGTTCTTTACATAGAGTAAAAGGTCCTATACTCCTTTGTCAAGAAGACTGATTTGGACCGGATGCCCGTTTTGATCAGCACACCGGGATTCCCACAGGGTGGGAAGCTCCACCAGTTCGGGAGTGTCCATACTCCGTGAAGCGAGGTCCAAGCCAGTGGAAGCCAAACGTGAAGGCGATGGCTGGGAGAAGAGAAGATTGGACATGGTGTCGTGGCCGGTCATCTCTGAATTCTTCAGACCATCAATAGCCACTGGTGTGTGGGCATGTTCTTTTCTGTTGGTCACTGGAGTATGAGAGCTAGGCTCAAGAGCTCCCCCCAGTTGTTGCGAGCCTGGTGAGCGTGACGCATCCCGCCCCAGGATGCATGGTTGGCATGGTTCTTCAATGATTGCGCCCTGCATTCTGTTGCCAAGTCAAGTACATCATCGGAAGAAACACACAGCATTTTGTTGCACTCAAATTTACAACACCCTGCACGTTGACTTTGCAACAACAATTGGCCATGGCTGTGAAAAATTGTCACTGCTCGGAGTTGCTGAGTTTTGCGTGTTGGGAATATACAGATGATAGAAATTGATAGAAAAGCAAATCCCAACTAAACATGTATTGGAAACCGTGCCACTATCCATTTGGGAATCGGTACCGGGTACTCTCTGAGAATGTTTGGGCCAACCGATATAGCTTTTCTTCGACGCCTGCGCTGATGCTGCACTGGGCAGGTGATGAGGACGCAGATTGGATCTATTTCCCGTCTCTGGCAGCTGCGGCCCGCGAAACAGGCCGAAGTGAGCATACAGGATTTGGTGGGTCGCATCCTAGGGTGCTGAACCATAAATCCCCTAGGGTGCTGAACCATATGAATCCCTTAGGCCTTAGGGGTGCTGAACCATATGAATCCAGAATGCAGTTCTTCTTCCGATTCCAGTTTGGGTGGAAGGAACAAAGGCTACATTAGCACCTGACGATGTGCATGAGACAGATCTCGCTGTCTCGGGCCTGCGTCCTCCGCATGAGACGGATCGATCGCGTGCGTTTTTTGGATGCACCGCAGTCGCTGGTTGTTCCTGGTCAAAAGGAAGGGTGTTGGCATGGATTGCATTTTGGGTTTTGCCCTCTATCCCGAATTTGGAATATCCAGGCAGGAACCGCTGTCTCGAAACTACATCGGTTCGAGCTGGAATGGATAGCTGGAGCTGGATAGTCGCAGATGGCCGACTGGTCGCCCCAGCTGGTCGTCCCTGCGCTCTTCGAGGCGTGCCAAATAGCTCGGTGGCGGGTCTCTGCAGTTGGCAGGGCAGCCATTCAGGCCTGGGGAGGACTGGAGGACCTACCAGATCCTTGTGGCGTCGAAGGACCGGATCTATATATTTGTTTCAGTCAAATACATCGCTGGGTTTGACTGTTTGAATCCCGAAGAGCAAGTCGTTGTCTGGCTTCGGCCAGCTCGGAGCCAGTGCTCGTCCGCTGCAATTTGGGCTCGAGTGGTTTTGATGAAGCTGAAAGAGACCGTGCAAGCAGGAGTAACACCTGGGCAATGACATGTAGTGAAGATAGCACTAGAGCCCATATCCTTAGCTCAGCACTTGGAACTCTTACTTGGGCGCACAAGATTTCTCACCTGGCGTTGGCTGATGATCCGCACTGATTTTCAATCCCGACAGTCGAATTACCGTCTGGTTTGGTATGTTGCCCCAAAAAGGACAACATATTTGTAGGACATTCGTGTGCTTGTCATGGTCAGTTGCTATGGCTGGAGCCGCTCTTCCCTCCACCTCCTTTGCCTCAGCTTGCTTGTGCCTGAGCAGAAGAGATGTGTGGGGAGGAGGCTATTGGCTTGTGCCACGGACTATGAGCAAGACAAATGCTTTTTGTTGTCTTTGAGGAGGAGAAAGCTTCGGCGTACTAACTAGTGACATCTAGTGACTATCCGTGACGTACAACGAAATACTGTGGTACATTGGACCTTGCAATGGAGTGACGTCCACGGACTGCCCTGCCCAACCTACACATCCTTTTGTATAAAAACGAATGCTTTTTGATCTCGGAGACCATCAACTCCATCGAGCGGGATGATCGACCAACGAAGACTGGGGACACCGCGGACACCGCTCCGCGGACCGGAGACCTGCTCGTCAGGTGCAGGAGGTGCTGTGCCAAGAGGTGGTGAACATCGTGATTCTGCCGGATCAGATGCACGGCGCGGGTGTTTGGCTGCCGCGGTCGGTTCCGCGCGTCGGTTCCGCGGGTGGTGAAGCCTCGTTCTGCCACCTCGCCGGCAGTCGGCGGTCGGCGGTCGACGCGGTCGGAAGGCGGCCGCATCGTTGGTCGGAGCGAAAGCAGCGGGGGTCGTTGGTTGGCCGTGTGAACTGGTTGCGATGGTCCACTGAGTGATGGGAACCTGTTCAGCGTCCTGAGTACTGTGTTAGCCTGCTACATGAAGGCAACAACTTCAGAACGTAGAATCAAAGGGTGTTTGGTAGGGCCTCATTGAAAGACCCTGCAAAACATGGCCGATTCGACTGCTTCCGAGGATTATCATCTTCGTAGTGATTGGCGTGATATTCCTTGGCCTTTGTGTCGGGGTAGGCACTTGCCTCTGGCGGAACCGACGTGATATTCCGATGCTACTACCAGCGTCATGGATGCATGAATCGGGTAGGGCGGATTGTAGAACTTATGAGAACTTTTTTTGATTTATATGATATACGAATTGCACATTATGGATCGCCGGAGCCCCCACTGCTAGTACAACATCATGTTGCCGGATCATTGCTCTTTGTACAACATCATGTTTCGCTGATGCACATGCGGTGAATGTTCCAATTGCGATTTAGGGCACACAGAAATTACTTGCCGCTACAGGCGTTCGCCTGGTCCTTTAATTAAGACATGCTTTTCCATGACCAGATCAAAAGGAGGTCCTTGACCTATGGGGAACTGCAAAATGTTTTTCTATTGTCATCCATGCTCCCTGCTTGTAGCCCCGATAAACACCAGGTGGACCCAGATTTTGCACCATTCCGTCCGTCTCGTCTCATCAAAGAAGGACCATCTCGCGCTTCGGACGTCTTGCATCGCCCCATTCGGACACGGAGATCTGAGTCCTGGGTGTGGCTGGGCGAACCGAGGAGTGGTTGATGCCTGGGCCCAAGATGGAAGAGGCCTCTGAAGCGGATCGGATTGCGTTCGAGAAAGCCGAAGCTTGGTCTGTGCAGGGTCTGGCCGTTGTGCAGGGTCTGGCCACGCAGATGCTGCGCAGGGTCTGTGCAGGGTCTGTCGAAGTGGGTGTGGAGCCTTTGAGGATTCGGGAAGGCGTAGCAAAGTGAACCGACACGTTTGAGTGTCTCATTTGAGACCCCTCCATGCAAGAGGTGCTCGTGTATTTAAAATCCTCAAACATCTACTGAAGGTCAAACGGGCATTCTCTTTGACACACCTCGCACCTAATCATTCCCTGCCTTTGCTGCACACCCAGGAGCAGCGGAGGATGAAACGAGAGTTGCGTGAAGCGGCTCAAGCCGACTTGGAGGCCTTCCGGGCCTGACGCCTCACTCCAGCGGTTTTCGGGCAGATCGGACCGGTGAGGCTTGCCCAATCAATTCACCCAGGTGTGGTCAGTCCGGATCGTCGGTCGGCCCCAGTAGGTGAGTGTGTCCCTCTCAAAACGGCGGACCCTGGTGAGGTCTGTGAGGTCTGTGAGGTCTGTGACGTCCCGTGCAAGGTCTGTGATGTGAGGTCTCTGTCTGTTCGGGGTCTGCACCAAGACGGGTGGTGCGTGGCAGGCCGGCGGAGGAAGTGGTGACCTAGAGCTCCCCGAGACGTTGCCGGGACATGTGGCGGATGAGAAGAACGACGGTGAGGCAGTGAACCGTGTTTGGGTGGCGAACGGTGAGAGTTTGGCTGAGAAAAGGAACAGCAAAGCAGATGGCACAAGATGGATAAACCACCGGACCTACACGCGGTGTGCCATCCTTTTCTAATAAGCATGCCGCAATCGCTTCAATTGGATTCGTGCCAGTTCTTCGGATTCGGTCGATTTTTTCATGGGAACCCCCAAGTTGAGAGGTGCCGGGATGCACACGGGATGCACCGCCGCTGCTGTTCGTGTGGAGGACAGCCGCGGCACCTCTCTTCCACTTCCTGGAAGCAAGATGTCTGCGGCCTCTGCGGTCACCGATAGCATGACCAGCTCGCAGATGCCAAGGATGCTGGGAGTTGAAACTGCGCGAAGCCATTGGCTTCGCTGGGTTGGCCACAAGAGATCTGGGGCTGCGATCAAAGCCCAGAGTCACCACTCATTAGGTGCCATGATCAACGAAACAGTTTGGATGTCGATGCCTAGGAATGTTCTCGTTTGGCTCCTCCGAGTCGAAAGGCGAAATCGCCCATTTCGCTGCCCTGGCAGCCTCCCTTCCACAATCGGGTCTTGTTCATTGACGTCCGCAGACCAAAGCCAGACCGAAAGCTCGCAGTTGGCAACAGAGAGCTGCAATTCTCAGTCAGATGAGGTTGGTTACTTTCCTGGAGGGGATTGAAAGAAATACAATACCCATGTCATCACCGTATATTATACTCTCTCTCTCTCTCTCTTTAAAAGATATATATATATATATTAATATATATATATATATGTATATATATATGGCTCAAGCTTCTCGGCTCAAGGGACCAGGTGGCTCAAGCTCCTCGACTTGGGCACTTCACGACTCCCTCACGCAGGTCCTTGAGGAGAAGCAGGGTGGCCTCGGCGGTACTACCACATGAAGTACACCTCCTGGAGCCGCCAATATCAGGTTTGCAAGCATCCCACCTGTGGCAATTGGATATGGGAAGATAAGATTTGTGAAGGCTACACTTGTCGCAAATGTGGCCAGACTTGGGCCAAACCAGCTGGGGGTTTTCAAGCCAGGTCTCCGTCCCGGTCAAGAGGGCGGTTCACACCTCGCCAGAAGCCCGTGGCTCCCCCTCCAGGCTTGGGGACCGGGCGCACATCCAAGATCTCTCATGTTCACAAAGCCACGACGGACCTGCTCAGATCTTCCTGGACCACCTTGGACTCCAAGCTCCAACAGCAGCTTGAGCAGCTAGGCATCAAGCCTGCGCCTCCCAGCACGGATCCAGATGACTTGACCCATGTGCTGAAAGAGAACATGGCTCAGCTTCCCACTGCGGTCAAGGAACTTGTGGAGCGTATCACAAAACCTCCTCCTGAGACTGAGAAGGACATGGCCCTCAAGCTCAAGGCTCAGGTTTCTGCCCTGCGAGACCTCTCCCACCGCAAGATGGTTCTCCAACAACGGCTTGACACAGCCAAGAAAGCTTATGGAGACATGCTTGAGGAGATGAAGGGCATTCAAAGCAAGTTGGAAGCTGAACAAGGAGCTTTGAACTCCACCAGCGCGACCTACATGGAAATGGTGAAGACAACCAAACCGGTCGTTGAGCTTCAGGACGGTGATGCCATGGAGGACACTGTCCCGGAAGCTGTAGCAGGTTTCATCACGACCCTTGGCGTCAGTTTGACACCGGATCAGAAGGCACAGCTCACCACGATGCTGAAACGACCTTCAACTGATGCTCCGGATGAAGAAACCAAGCGCCGCAAAACGGCCGAAGACCTCCAGCAGTGTGGGTAACAGGGCTTTGAAGGTGGCTTCAACACCCATCTCTCCATCTAATCTGCCAGGGGTTGCTGAAAATTTTCAGCTTGGGGACAATGATCAATTGAGTTGCAGGGTTGCAGACAACTCGGTTGATACTTTTGCAGCGTGGGGCTCGAATCAGGTCCTTAGAAGTCACGGGGGCTATGGACCTTGGCGAGATCCCCATCCTTTCAAACTGAGAGGAGGCGGATTGCGTTCCTCCGCTCAGACGGGGCAGCAACCAAGTGGCCCAGGGGCACCGAGCTCTTCTACCTCAGTGCAGGTCCCCAAGGACACTGCAGCGCGCGGGACCCCTCAGGCTCGCTTGGTTGCACTTTTGGTTGACATCATGGATGAAGGCCACACGTACCCTTCGTCCAACTTTTTGACACCAGGGCAGCAAGCCCTCTATGATCTTTGCAAGAAAGACCTTGATGCTTCGAGGCATGATTTTGAGACTCACTGGTCAATTATCAAAGGACAACAATTCCTGGTTGACCTCCGCCGGATGGAGAACACTCTCCACAAGATCCTCGCGGTGCAAGGGGATGTTCCTCATCTAGCCACCAATGTCTATGTGGTGGCACAGGCTCTGACGAGCATCTTACGAAACCCACAAAACATGTGTTTCGGCAACTCGGTTTTCAGATGCTGGAGTTGGGCAGGGGCTCATGCCGAAGACCAGTCGATAGCTTGGGGCCGCACCCACGATGCAGTTCGACAATTCCTTTCGGCCGATCAACCCTCTCTCCTGCATGAGCTCACGCAGATGCATCACGTTTTGCAGCACTTCCAGGCCGGTCGCCAGGACGACATCGGTGACTTCGCTGGTCATTTGTGGAGTTTCTCGGAAAGCACCTTCTTTGGAGGGAAGTTTTTCCATGTCCATGCCGACGGGCGCCTGGAAGACCGTGAACAGATTCCCTTGAACATGCTCTTTCCGGCCGGAGAGCATCCACTCACGCTGGACGAGGTGGTCAACTCTTGGGCCAATGAGGACGGAGGCCAGTACCTCTACGGCACTCCTGATGGGCTCATCGTGCACCTCCAAAGATCAGCCTTCCTTCAGGGCCAGTGGACTAAACACAACAGGGCTTTGGAGTTTGGCACCAGCATCAACATTCCCTTTTCGGACGATGGCATCCATGTTCATCAAGCCACCTACCGCATTGTCAGCATGATTCTCCATCAAGGCCAAGGCCACGAGAATGGTCACTATGTCACCATTCATGCCATGGACAATGCTTACTGGCTTGCGGATGATGATCAATACCCTCAACCACTGGGGCAGATCTCTCAGCAGCAACAACAAGAAGTGGTGCAACTATGGCTGATTCATGATCAACAAGAACTGGTCCCGGATACAGTCGAAGCTTTGCAGCCTAGCCAAGCCAAACGGGCCAAACACCACTACGAAACTCTCCACCTCGTCTTTGCCAATGTGACCACCTTCGGTGGACGAGTCCAGGACTGGATTTGGACCAAAGGAGACCATTTGCTTTGCTTGCAGGAGACCCACCTGGGTGACAAGAAACTTGCTGAAGTGCAACAATACTTCACTGCCCGTGGCTGGAAGACCCATGGCATTGCTGCCACTAACACCGGCAGAGGTGGCAACACTGGCGGCTTCCTCACTCTTCATGGGCCCAGGCACATCACTCACCTGGATCACTCCTACAACCTGGAAGGCAATGGGTGGATGTCCATTGGCCTCCAACGCCAGGACAGCATGATCTTCATCATTCAGTTGTACCTCAAGACTGGCGAAACGCTCCAATCACCTTCGAATGCGGACATCCTGGGGGCTCTCCTCAACTATTTGAGCCACATCAACGCTCCCTTCATTTTGGGAGGGGATTGGCAAAATGACCCGGGAGCTTTAGCCGCCACCGTCATCCAAAGCCGGTTTAGAGCTGAGATCATGGACACCAAAGGTCCCACCACTCTGCAAGGGGCACAGCTGGACTATTTGTTGGTCTCCAACTCTCTGGTTCCAAGCATCACCGTTGCTGCCAACTGGGAGGTTCCTTGGAAGCCACATTGCGCCCTCGAGGTGACCTTCAATTGCGACTATGCTGCCATCCCTGTTCAGCAGCTCCAGCGCTTTCCTCCAATTGGAAACACGCATGCTTTGCCGGCGGCTTGGACCAGTTTTTGGGAGGATGATGGACCCTTCCACATCATGGGCCAACCCATCTCCGGTCTGGGCTCTGACTTTGCCCGGTGGGCCACGCAAACCGAGAAATACCTGACTCAGCTACTTCACAACCCCACCACTGGCAGGGGCTCGAAGATCTCCATCTACCAAGCTCCTCTGGTGGATCACACTCGCTCTCAAACGTGGAAGAAAGGGTCAGTTGCGTATTGGGACAAGATGAAGATTCGGGTCAACATTGTGCATCAGGCTCAACCGACCAGGGTCGCACAGGATCTTCTCAACATGCTGGATTCACTTCATCTACATGCTTCTGACCACATGAGCCAAGATCTCTTTCGAGCTCTTCTGACTCATTGGATACAGCATCCTGAAAACGAGCCCCTGGAGATCAGACGCATCATGGCGGAGGAGGAACAACTTGCCCACAAGGCCATCTTTGCCACCACTAATGATGAATACAGAGTCTGGCTTGAGAAGGCACATCACAAAGGCCTACGGGGTTTGTTCCGGTGTTTGCGACAAAAAGATGTTCCGTGGCAGCGACCTCACCAACATTTGCCATTGGACCAAAGGCAAGCAGCAAGACAACAACAATGGGACTCCATTTGGCATCCCAGGGCTGATCCCAGACCACTTCGGCAATGGGACCTTCTTTTGCAAGCTGCTCAAGACCAAGCCCAACAGCTTCCTCCGATTCAGTCCCACCTTTTAGGTCAACTGCTTCGACGCCTACCCAACAAGGCGGCCGGACCGGATGGGATCTCCTATGACTTCCTGAGGCACTTGCCTTATCCTGCTGTTGCTAAACTGGCGGGTTTGCTCACCAACATGGAACGTGAAGGGCAACTACCCATCCAACTTCGAGTGACGAACATAGTCCTCATTCCCAAAAATGAAAAGGTGGAGAGGCCCATCGCCCTCACCAGCTGTCTTTACAGGGTATGGTGTCACGCGAGAAAGGCGGACTTACAGCGGTGGCAGCTTTCTTTGGATGACAACCTGCCATGGGATCAAGCCCGACCAGGCAAGGATTGTCTGAGCATTGCCATTGGTCGCATGTTGCACGCAGAAATAGCGAAGCATCAGGGCATCCACACAGTCACTTGCTTGGCGGACCTGACGTGTTTCTATGACCATGTTGATCTGGACGCCATCATTGAACCAGCACGTGAGCTTGCCTATCCTCCCTTGCACCTGAAGCTGGCTCTCGACCTATATCGAGGTCCCCGTACCTTGCAAGCGGAGGGCATCAATGGCGACCCCAAACATTATGACCGAGGCATTTTGCAAGGGTGTCCTCAAGCCCCGGCCATCTCCAAACTCATCCTCTTCAAGCCTCTCAAAGCTATGGTGACTGCACATCCATCTGCCGCTTTGCAGACCTGGGTTGATGATGTCAGCTTTGACATTCACAGTCGGGATCCGGATTTCGCTGCCAGAGAGGCTTTGGGAGCATTCCGCACTCTTCAGTTTCAGATGGAGCAAGCGGGTCTGAAGTTGAACACCGACAAAACTGGATTCTTAACCAGCTCAAAGGAGGCAGCTCGGGCCTTGAAAGCCTTGCTTCGTGATGGAGATCCAGCACACTATGATGTTCTGCGGGACCTTGGAGTTGACTCCACTGCTGCACGGAAGAGGCGAGTCTCTCAGATTCGCAAGAGGTTTTTGAAAGGCAAAGGACGAGCCGGCATCATGCATCGCCTCCGGATCAACACGGGCATTCGCTACCGCCTACACAAAGGGGCTATCCATCCAGTGATGTCATGGGGAGCTCAAGCTAACGGCTTGGCACCACAGCGCCGACAGCAGCTCCGCGTCTTGGCAGCCAGAGGTCTGAGATTGCAGCGCTCCGGCTCGGTTGAATGTCGTCTTTGACATGCACAAGGACCAACCAGATCCGGGTGACTCCATCATCATGCAACATTTGCACACCGTCTGGAAGGTTTTCCATGGCTTTGATGACAGCAAGCAGCACCTCTTCTGGTCCAGTTGGAATCTGGCCTTGAATGCCTTGCAGAAAGCCAAGTGCAGGTGGCAAGTGGTTACGGGAGCCCTTCAAGCCTACATGATGGACCTGGAATTTGACATCTCCAATGGCCATAAGTGGAAGCGGACAGGCTATGGTGGCATTCCCGATTGCTACATCTCCTTGATGGACCCCTGGCCGTTGATCCACACACAGATGCAAACTGAATTTCGGTGGCAAAGATTGCTCAGACTGACCCGTTATGAAGGGTGCCACGACCTGGAAAGGCCATTAGACTGGATGATCAGTCAGCATATCCAGCGGAGCACTAGTGAGGAGATCGCCACAGGTTTGCGAGCTTTGCATCAGGGCACTTTGCATGGCATCTCGGGACATTGTCCTCTATGTGGGGTGGAGTTGACCTTTGTCCACCTACTCTGGGAATGCACCTTTTGGAAAGGGCGCACCAAAGCATTGCCGGAAGAATGGATCTCTCGGCTCCACTTTGGCACTGACCCGGAATTGTGGCAAAGGGGCTTTGTCCAAAGCCTCTTCTACGAGCCGGAGGAAGGCCTGGCCACCATCGAGGGCACTGGCTTATGGAAGGATTTGGGTTTCCTCAAGGCGGACAAAGGCCTTATCTGCTCCATCGCAGTGGCCCCCACCTGTGGAGACCGGCGACATCGGCGCTTCGCTTTTGCGGTTTGTGCGCATCAGACCAAAACCAGACAGCAAATTGCATCCATCACTGGCATTTGTCCTGGGCCGGCCACCAAAAGGAGGGCCACTTTCTACGCTTTGAAGCAATTGGCCTTGCATGTGGTGGAGAAGACTCCGGTGGCACTCTATGATGTCAAGTCTTGGCAGACCTGGAAACCGCACCTGGCATTTGAGACCTTTCCTGACCTTTTCCCGGGCCTTGAGTTCGAGGATTTTGACCATGTGTGGCCACTTCTTTTCTCCACGAAGGAGCTGCAACAGAATGAGTTGCGACGGGTCACCCAGCGTGACACCCAGAAGCTCGCCTCCAAGACAGGGAAGCTCTTTGAACCCACCGAAATCTTGGACATGCAAGCCCATGTCGACAATGACGCCCATGAGATCCTCCTCCAGGCTGGAGAACGGATGAGCATTTTGCTTCGCAATAAAGACCACTTCCTGCACCAGAAGGACAAGGTCATGGAATCTAAGGTTCCCTTGCTGCATCAGAAGAAGATGATTCTGGCCGACTTGTTGGTCAAAGAGTCCACCGCAGGACATGCATGGGAGGCTTTCAGGAGCGGCATTCAATGTCGGCATTGCAAGCTTCGCTACCACACCAAGAACCTGTTGGATGAGTTGAAGGAAGCCAATGATCGCCCTTGTGAGCAGGCTCCACGCCACACGCCTCCTTGACAGACCAGGATGGAGATGATCCATGCCCTCGTGGCCTCACAACAGGCCCCTCAGCCTGGCATCCACCATCTGAAGTTGGACAGAGCATACCTCCGCTGTAGCGAATGCAAGAGCTACATTTTGGCCAGATGCAATGAGGAAGCCTTCAACAAGTTTGTGGCTGAGCCATGCCTTGTGGGCCCGGTACCGGCTGATGAGTGGCCGGGTCACGGCTCGCACACCATGATGCGCAAGGGCAACACGCTCGAATGCAGCCGGTGCCATGCACGCACGCGGCAGAACAACGGCGAGATCAAGATGACGGCCAAGCTTGCAGCTCGCTGTGTGTTCCAAAGGAACAAGGACCTGAGACAAATGTTCTCTTGAGCCGGCACCTGCAGAAAAGACGTGCAAAAAAAAAAGTATATATATATATATATGTTCCCAACAAACATGAACATGCTGAACTCCTCATATATATATATATATGAACCGCTTGATCCCACTTTGAAAGTTTTCAGTTTTCAGTGTTCGCTGTTATTCTCCTTCATATTTATCCTCTCAAGAACCAACACTGTTGTTTCTCCTATTGTAAATCTTAGTGTTGTTGGTTTCTCTCTTATATAACAAAGTAACATCAAGAACATGCCAAGCACCAAGAAATCATTTGTCGTAACATCAGGTCCTCTGAAACCAGCAGCAACCCCCCTGAAGGCTGAAGGCTGATTGAGGCAGATGGCCGACATCAGTTCAACGCCTTGCTGCGAAAACCAGCGCTTTCCGCCGCCCAGGAGGAAGAGAAAGAGCAGCCGCAACTCCGAGCCCGGCGGCCGGCCGCCGCGGCCGGCGCCGCTGGAGGATGTGGCGGCCTCCGAGCCCCTGAGCCGGTGGAAGGCCCGCAAGGAGTACTTGGAAGGCCGATGGGGGGGGAGTGAGGGTTGGGGTTGGGGCCAGGGGAAGCAAACGAAGCGATCGGTTTTTGGTTGTGAGGGAAATCCCTAAAAGGTTAAGTTTCCGTAAACATTTATATATATAGAAATTACATGATTGGCGCATGAGTTATCCTGCGTCCGCTATTAGCGTCCAGTAGCTAGGAGCATCAGCCCACTTAGTAAGGAGGTGTTTGGAGCCTCAAGGCAACGACAGACGGCCTTTGCAGGGTCTCCTACGTCTTGTCTTCCTTCCCTCAAGTCTTTTTTGGAACTAGTTGCCTAATGATCCTAATGGGTATGTAAGGTGTTGCAATTCTACTCCTCAAGCAGATGTCAGCAAACCTACTGCCTCGTTCTCGCAAGTCACTTCTGGTGACTTGCGATTTTTGCGATTTTTGAAGACTCGAGCTTTTCGGGTTTTCCGCTGGGCTTGTTCAGCGAGAGGCAGGTCGGTGCTGGGATATATAACTAAAGCAAAAGAAGATCGAAAGGTCAAACACAAGCATCGCCACACTTTGAGGGGGAAGTGCCGTGTGAAGTCCAGAAACAGCATATCCAGAACGATGTGACCAGAACGAACGACACATATCCTGCTGTCCAGAGACTTCGCCACCCTCCAGGTACGCCACAAACACCCGAGGAGGGAGAGAACCTTCCCTCTGTGTCCTCCAAGGATCGAAAAGGCGCCGGGACGGTGACGGGGTGGAAAAGGGGGTCGGTCGCCTCCTGCGGAGCGAGCCGGCGTCCCTGCGGACCTGGAGTTGAATGATGATGAATGATGACTATCCTTTTTCTTACGCGAGAAGAATTTCATTCGAGAAAAACATCATTATGTATACCCTCGACTTTCAAGCACCTATTAAATTGTATAATCATGAGGCATTACCGAACCAAACTAAGGATTTTACACTACCAAAACCAGTTCCACCATTTTTTGGAATGGTCGAACGGAAGTCTGAATTCCCCAAATTGGCCTGACTCAACAGCGGAAGTGACCTCCTTCTCAGATCTCCTCAGATCGGAGGTCAGGAGGGGTGCAGGTCGACCCCCAACAGCGGAAGTCGTGGCGGACGGGATCCGACCAGGTCCCTGACCTGGTGTCGATCCGACCGACCAGAGGGTCCCGTGACGACTGAAGGATCCCATCGAAAGACATTGATGGACCATCTGGTGTCCATGTCTAAGCAATTCATGTCCATGTCTGGCGTAGGGTCTTGCGAGTCAAAGCCTGGTATTGAATCGGGTATTGACGTCGGCAGTGCGGCTGCAGGTGTGTCATGTGTTGAGGTGCGAGAGTTCAATCACCAAACCCATCGCACCCCAAATCGGAGCCGAAAGTGGGTTTGTTCATGGCCTCGAAATGCAAAGCCACGGCTGGCTCATGGGCAGTAGTTGGATTGGCTGATCCGTCCAGTGCGCACCAAGGCCGTCGCCACAGTGTCTCCGGCGCCGCGCCGGAGTTGGCACAGCTGGCGACGCCCTTGGCCACACCGACGGGGACGCCGGGGGCCAGCAGTATGACGATGAAGGCAGGGGTGGGTGTTGGTTTTTGTGTCGGTTTGTTCTTCATCATCAATCATTATTGCAGGATGGTTTAGTGTTGTTCTGTGAGCTGAACACCTCCCAAACAATGATTCGAAACCTGTTGTTCAGCAATGAATTGATCAATCATGATCAATCTATTTGCTTTTTGGGCCTTGGACGCGAGTCGTCGTTGTGTTTTTACAGATCCTTCTTTCCGAATTGCAACGAATCACCCCACAGTGGTCGGTACATATCTGAAGATGTTGTAGACTGGTTCTTAACTGAACGACACTGGGTGCTGATGCTTGTGGTGCATTTTTGCATCCGTTGCATCAGAGGCATTTTAACATGCCGAATTGCGGCAAGTCTGGAACCATATCTTTGCAGTCAACATAACCGCTCAATTCAAAGATTCCAATTATTCTTAACCACGTCCTTTTGCTGACGAATCGTCATACTCGGGCTGCTCAAATCAATCCAAAGGCTTTTGGGCGCAAGATGCCCACCAGCGGGCTTGGGGCCCCAGTGTACCGTCACGTTTAACGCCGCCGGTTGCGCCGAAAACGGGTCGGGAGAGCCAGCCGGCCTTGACCCGAAGTTGCACAAGTAACTAGTAACTAGCCTTTGGTTGCGAAAGGACATGTTTCCCAAAACTCCTGATGGCCCATAGTAAGGGCCTTGCCCTTTCTTGTTTAGACCATGGATCCCGGAACTGGTCTCCGAACAGTATATCATTTGACCAGCCATCACAAGTCTCCCAAAGCCATGGAATTCCTGATTTTGACCTCCCCAAATCGACCTTCGTCTTTTTCTCCTGGTCTGAACGGCCTGTCTTCCGTGCCAAAAAGAAACACACCAAGGCCCTGGGAAGGGAGCGTCCAAGAGCGAGGATCCAAGCGGCCCAGCCAATACAAGCGCCTTGGCACGAGGGAGGACGCTGCATCCTCCCTCGCTGCGGGGGTGGACGGATCGAGGAGAGGTCCAGGTCCTCCTCTGCGATGGTCCGACCCCAGCGTGGAGCCGTGTCGACCAAAGGTGAACCGAGCCAACCTTGGGTTTGAAGCTGCGCCACAAAGATGACGAAGCTGTGCACCACATGATGTTCTTGTCATACATTTTTTTTCCCAAACAGTTTACTGTTGGGGTTCTCTCTTAGGAAAAAAGGACACACTGGCCACAGTCTTGGGCCACACCCCGTGTCACCCCGTGTCGGGGTGTTGTCCTCCTGTTGTCCTCGTCCTGCTCCTGCCGTCCTCTGGCTGCGTCCTCCTGTTGACCGTCTGGTGTCCTCCTCCTGTCCTTGCTGGCGAATGCTGTACCACCAACGTTGGAATTCAAGGAGTTGATGCAAACGAACACATGCTGAAACTGTTTGGGGTCTATGTTGCCATCATTCATTTTTAGCTTTTCCTGTTTGTGGCCCAGATTTGTTGTGATGTCCCTCTCATGCTATGATGTCACAGAAGAGAACAACATCTTCATTCCATTGACCACCTCAACACCTTCATCTAACCTTCGCTGCGCGGGTCGACTCGACTCGACTCAGCTTCCACTCGTCTGGGTCGGTGTACCGAGGCTCCGGTTTCTGCCGGACCAGCGGGTGGCTGGCAGCACCGATGGGCCCGACGGCACGGCGCAGATCAGCGGGTCGGGGAGCACAAGCACGAGTTGATACGAGTTCGGCGTCGCGGTGAAGGGGGGGGGGGGGGTGGCGTGGATCGGTTGGGTGACCGGTGACATTGGTTGGTTGGATGGCCCGTTCTCGATTGTGAGTCCGCTGGGTTTTGGGGTCTGGGTGAGGACTTTTTGACAGGGCGGGTGCTGTGTTTGGAAAACGGGCGCGGTTGGACAACAGGGGAGACTACGGGTCGACCCCTGCCTGAAGTCCAAATGGATTGACTGGTTGACTTTTCCACTTTGGTGTCCGAAACTTCTTTTCTCGCTGGAAAGACAGTTTCCGACTTCACCTGAAAAGGGAACCTCATTCATTGAATCATTGGCATGATGGATGGCTGAATCGAATCAATTCAGAAAATGGTCCCAAATCTTTCGAGGTTGTTCCCGGAGCTAAGTTCCAGCATGTCCTCTGTGCGGTGGCATCACGACTGAGAACTTTCTCTGGGGGGCATGACCACCTTCGATGGATTCGTTGGGGAGTTCGTTGGCCTAAAAGGAAGACCAAGAGATGCTGTGACACAAGCCGGCTACACACAAGAAAGGTCAGAAGAAAGAAGACAACAGGAAAATCAGAGGAGATGATTAGTGAAAGAGAGCAAAGAAGCAAATACAAACGAGCAGCAGAAAGGACAATCAAAAAGACACATCGAAACATCTGGAAAGCCTAAGGAAAAGCCCCGAAAACGACAAAGAGAGAAAGAAAGGCAATCACAAGAAGAGAAGAAAGACCAAAGAAGGAAGAATGCACAGAAGGAACATAAGAGGGAGGAAGATTAAGAAAGCCAGGAAGTGCCCCCAAAAAGGAAGCTATCGTCGCAGCTTTGGGCTTGAGCAGTGAAAAGTAGAAAGCAACTATCGTTTGATCGTCGAACTTCAAATCGTCGGAGCCTTAGCGATTGGAAAGCGGCTTGCAATCAAATTGTGCCAGTGGTTTATGGGCAACGGCCGTGACATATTTGAGGTTACCTGCGGGATGTTGGCCGTTGGGCCCTGAGCTGTTGATTTCAAAACATCAGACGAAGCGAGCCGATCCGATTCTCCTCGCTAGGTTCCACGCTCCAGGGTCTGGACCTCAAACGTCGATTGGCACGTTCTAGCGACCCGTCTGTAGATTCTTGGATGAGCCCCCACCGTGCATTGTCGCCACCAACCCCCTCACAGGAGACGGCGCCTACACGGTTGCGCTCTCAGTGTCCTGAAGCCCGCCGCCGCATGAAGCTTCCGAAGCGCGATTCTGCTTGAGCCGAGGTGAGGGGACATGGCGGGTGGTTTCGGCCACTTGCCGACCGCATCTTTCGAGAGCGGGCGGCTAGGTTGCCCGAAGGCGTGAGAGACGCGCAGGATTGTTACCGCGTTGAAGGCGTGCTACTCACGCCTCACCTTTGGTCCGCTATAGGCGGACCGAAAAAGAGATTTGAAGCGCAGAGCACATGGATACTGCAGAGGTATTTTCACTGGCGCTTGAGTATTTGCTTTGCTCCACTTTCCGTTAAAAAAGAGCCGGCCCTTTTTTATGCTCTTGCTGCTGGCTCGTCAGTTGCGCTTCCTGTTGTTTAGTTTTTTCTCTCACGTCAAAACCTTTCTTTGCTTATCTTTCAAACTTTGCTTTTTTTATTATCTGGCAAGATCTCGTAAGGAAAAGGAAAGGTTAACCGCTGTAGAGAATTGACAGCCGCCTTCTTTCTGATTTTGTGGTCCTTTTGCTTTCTTCTATGATGCTTTCTTGCCTCTTCACTTTATCTGGGTAAGCTATGTGGTATTCAATGGTCCCGCGAGGGCTCTTTCAACACAAGACTGCTACACACTATATAGTGTAAGTAGTTCTCCGCGCTCTTAAGCGGCCTGCGACGTCCCCCAAAAGCGGGGAGCCCGGGACACCGTAACTTTCCTACACTCTACACGGCCTGTGGCTTCCTCCTATTTGGAAACCCGTAACATAGGCTCCCACTTGGCTTACTTTTGGGGGGGCGTTGAAAAATGAGAGAAGAAGCCACAGGCCGTTTTAGAGTGTATGAAAATTACGGTCTCCCGTGCCGCCCATTTTTGGGGGACGTCGCATGCCGTTTAAGAGCGTGGGGAATTACACTATATAGTGTGTAGCGGTCTTGTGTTGAAGGAAGTCCCTGGGGATCACTGAGAACCACATATCCCTTTAAGGTCGGCGCTCCAAAGGGATCAACGCAAGCCAGCTACACGCAAAGAACACTGGAAAAGAAACAAACAGATGCACAGAAAAAGCTGAAGAAATGCGCGAGCGACCACAAACTTAGAAAGAAAAGAGCGAAGAGAAAGGCAGACATCCGAAAAAGACGAAACAAAAAGGGAGGAAAAGTCCAAGACCCGAAAGTCGAAGGAAGAAAGAACGCAAGGAAAGCAGAGAGAAAGAACAGAAGAAGACAGAGCAAACCAGAAAGGCACCAACCGTAAACCAAAAGATTGCAAAACAAAGAGAAAGAAAAGAGAAAAGAAAAGCAAGCGCAATAAAGAAAAGAAGAAACAAATATATCAGTTAGGAGCAGAAGAAAAACATGAACAAAGTCCTTTGGATCGAACGCAATGCGTTCCACTTGATTGTGGTTCTGATTTGTTGGTTAGTTAAAGAAATAGCATAAAGAATTTCGATTGCCGATTGGAGCCTTTTGTATCAAGCACTCTTTGCATTCAACCTCTTTCTTCCCGGTGCCTGGATTGCTGGCGCCTTAAAGTATACAAGGTTTAAGGCAGCAACGAGAATTGAAGAGCGATGCATGCACCAGCCGAGGAAATGGACGCCGTGCGTGTCAAGCAGGCATTCACCCACTTCGCGCGCTGTTCTTGCGGCACCTCGACCAAACCAAGACAAAAGACGTGCAAAGAGAGAAAGAGAAAGAGACACAGAGAGAGAGAGAGAGAGAGAGGGAGAGAGAGAGAGAGAGAGAAGGGAGAGAGAGAGAGAGAGAGAGAAAAAAAGAGGGACAGAGAGAGAGAGAGAGATAGAGAGAGAGAGAGATAGAGATAGAGAAAAGGAGAGAGAGAGAGAGAGATAGATAGATAGATAGAGAGAGAGAGAGAGGGGGAGAGAGAGAGAGAGGGAGGGAGAGAAAAGAACGGACACATTTAAACGTGAAAGATCACTCAAGACAAGCGAAGGAGTAAAGAACAGACGACCCCATCGGCAAAATGAGGTGAGAGCGGTGTGCTGCTCGGACCGCTGGATTGCAACCGCGCGTAGGGGAACACCTTGCGCTGCAAGGCTGGACACGCGAAGCGCGCAAATCAAGCAACGCAGTTAGATACCATTCCGAAGAGTCGGATATCGTCTGCTTGTTAGGAGTGCCTCCTCAACCTCGGCTAACTGAGGTCGTCGACGGCGAGTCGGACGACGACGAGCTGAGTGAATTGGAGGAGGAGGCGTGAGAAAAATCGGTTCCAAGCATATCACTAATACGATGGTCTGAGCGTTGCGCGCCCCAGTCCTTCCAGGGTGAAACCGTGGTTCCACCTGCCCGCCTCTTAGAACCGCCGGTGATCGCGCCGCGTGCTGAGCGCCGAAGCAGGAATGGGCTGCCGGTGATGCATCAGACGGAGAATCCGTCTGGAGCATGGAAGTGCGCGCCGAGTCTCGGGCTCAGCGCCTCTCAGCGAAATTCGGGCCGATCGATTACTGACGCGACGCGTCTCAGGGATCCAGAAGTGGAGCGTGGGCCGGAATTGCGCGAATCGGCGAACCCAAGCTCTGTGAAAAAGACGTCCGTGCGAACTCGGCGCCCGAACCAAGGCCACCCATTGGCTATGAGGAGGAGGACGAAGATAGATGCCTCCGGGTTTTTGAAGGGGGATCCATCGGCTGGGCGTCGGACACCCAGCCTGCTGCTAAACCGTTTCAAGTGTAGCTCTCTGCGGCTGGCGTCAGGCTCCTCTTCTGAGAGGTCGCCCGGCGTTTCACCCGGGCCCGCGCCCGGAGAGCGCGTGGCCAAAACAGACGCAGTCCGATTCAGCGAGCCGATTCAGAAAAGCACATGCAATTTGTTCGGCTTCTGGACCGGCTCTTTCTGTCGATTTGGTTTCTTCGATTGCCCTCGTGTTCGTTTCGGCCTCTTGCTTTGAGGCGCTTACTTGTGAGCTTTCCTTGTCGGTGTTTTTTAGGCTCTGACTTATACGGCTTCCCTTTTGTTTCGTTGCTTCCGTTCATTTCCAACTTGCTTCATTGTTTTCTTCCTTCGCCTCTTTCTTTCACTTTGCTTTCCCTCCATCCTTTGCATCTGCCTACTCCATTGCTCTTCGAGGATCTGCTTCGCTCTTTCGGTTTTAATCTTTGGTTGCTTTCTTCTCTTGTGTTTTCAATCAATCTCCTTACGTGCAAAAAGAACATCCACTGGAGGATGGTTGACTGGACCGGCTGGCGGCTAAGGTCCTTCAACCCCGAGAATCATCGCGTGATATGGACCGAGTCACATCCCTGGGGTTCCGTCAAGGTCACAGGCGAGGCTGGAGTTCATGGACTTGAGCAGTCGCTGTAAGCCGTTCCAACGGAGTTCCAACCAGAAGACAAACGCAGCACTCACTGGAGCACCTCAGTGTGACATAGGCGTCCAATTTGCTCTTGCTTCAAGAACTTTTCAATGGACAGCTTTTTACGCTCGCGCGGACGCATCACATGGACGTGGAACACCAGCAAAATGGTTTTCCCGGAGCCTATTTTCCACTTCCATGTCAGTGTATCAGAGTGTATACACAACATGATTATACCAGTGATCCCTCATTCTATTTTCTTTTGCTAGTTCTCGCCCATTGTGCTTTGGGCCTTTGGCCGTTGACCACCGTTTGCAGGGCATGTATTCTACAAGGCCTGAAAGTCTCCGGATAGGGGGTGCATGGGATGGGGCCCGTGTTACCGAGCCTTGGAGATGGCAGGGGCTGGAGCAGATGTGCGTAGACATCGGGTTTTGTTACAGCACGACTTCAAGGTGTCAAGAGTTCGCTTGACTGACTCTTGTCATTTTCTGCTGTACCTTTGTAATTGGAAGTTCTTCGTAAATATCAATGTACACATCCTTTTCAGACCAAGTGAGAACACCTTCGAGGCTCGCAGCACCTTTTCAGCACTAATGTAGGTGCTTGACAAACCTACAGTTCCAAGACAACCAAGAAACCCATCGTCCAACTTGACGGGTCGACCCGAAACAGTAGGGGTCGTCCACGGCGAGTCCTGGCCGCCTAACCTCACACCTTGTAGCAGTGGACGTGTCTTTTTCTTCAGTTCAGTGTTCAGACCAGATTCCACAGATCTCAGAGATCGCGATGGGCAAGGGTCGAGCTTCGAATCCTTCCGAGATTTCATCTGACGGCATGTAAAAAAAAGAGAGAAACTGAGAAGCTTGGCCTATAGCCGCTATGGCCTATAGCCTATAATAGCCTATAACCTTATTCTTTCCTCTTCTCTCCTCAGACTCACGTGGCCCCGGCAGATCGAACGTGCCTTTTGGTTTCGTCCTGGCCGCCTGACGCGCGACGCGCCACGCGCCACGCGCGTCTTTCAGGCGCACGTGGCTCAGATCTCCGGCACCTTTACGGCCTCGGACGGCGGCAAGGGCAAGTTGGAACTGAGCCCCTCCGGAAGCTGAGGAGCTGAACTTTGACTCGAAGTGACGCAAGTGACGCAAGTGACACGATCCTGAGGAAGGAGCTTCCTTCGGCTTCGGAGCCAAGGTAAGTAGCGCCCCTTCTAGAAATCAGAACGGTGAGAGTGGTCTCACACCGTGGTGCACCGTTCAGAAGGTATTTGGAGGCATGATTCGCACCGTTTCTCTGGCCAGACCTTGGATGGTCTTATCAAGTATTCAAGTCAAATGTGGGATCACAAAAGACCAACGACAGATGCTCAGCTGGTGGGTGTGTGTGTGTGTCAAGATGCGACTGCTGCATTAGCCCTACAAGCTTTCTTTCTTCTGTTGGTTTCAACAATTCTTCATACACGAAAGAAAAACAAGACATGTTTCTGGTCTTGCATTCTTGTGTCTTTGATTCACAGTCGCTCATAGGCAGACCACCATGCCCCGCAAAAAAGGACACAATGCCCTCCATATCGACTTTCGGCCCAGCATGGTGTGAATCTCAGTTCCAGATTATGCCTTTTCAACTGCGTCGATTTGAGCAGATCTTCGACACGGAAGGTGTTCACGCAAAGACAGTGAACATGAAGGTCACAAATAAGAAGGAACATGACATGAATCCCTTTGCTTTACTGTACTTAAAAAGGAAAAAGACTGGTCTGTGGTTGTTTGGCCGCATGAAATACACCAGCTTCTTGGTTGGTTAATTCACAAGTGAAGCAATTTGTGGGCGGAGAGAGCTCCAGGCCAGCTCCATCCTTTTCGTGCAAGTAGTTGAATGCTTGGCTTACAGGGGATTCAGCTTAGAATATGTGAAGATTGACCAACACCCATTGGTTTGGGGTCTCTATTGTCCAAACCCAAATATACATGTAACATGTATCATTTCTTGACGCAATTCTGAACAGGCAGACTGTTCGTGGACGCTTCAGTGCGAAGATCTTTCATTTGCCAACGCCACTTGCATCTTGTAACCTCATGGTGTGCTCCTTGTGCACCTGTTCCGGGTGCTCGCTAAGCCCAAGCCCTAGGTTCGCAAGTAGCAAACACCGCCATCTCCAAACGGAGAGAGGCTTTTTTTTTGGCGTCGATGACATCATTTTATATTTAAGTACAGGGACCAAGGGACTCAAGGACCCAGCATGCAGCCACCCGTGCTGCAAGTGTAGTGATCCTATGGAGATCTGCACCTGAATACACCAGTTTTAATGACCATGTTCCTTAGAAGCTTCTCTGCTTTCGTCGCTTTGAAGGGCTTCTAAAAGCCGGGCTTCTAAGCTTTGAGGATTTGGCCTCAAGTGTTTGGCGCATCAATCTTTGTAAAGCTGTACAGGACTCAAAAGATTTGGCCGTTTTTGGAATGTGGGGATGGCTGTGGGTTGAACTGTAGCTTCATCAGGAATCGTTTCAGTTCGATAGGCACCTTGAGCCTGGGCATGTTTTACAATATATTCCGCCAGCTGACCCCCACCCGCTCTGACATTTGGTCTCGGAGTGTGCAGTGGATGTTTCACCTGCTCGGGCAGTGGAAAAGGTGGAAGGCTTCTTGCCATGCACATTCGTTTGCACCGGTTCATTTTTTGCGGCCCATTCCTTGACCTCATGTAGTTCATATGACTACTCAACCAACATTTCATCCAGGTCTGTCCTTAGAAACCCTTTGTCTTCGACTTGACTCCTTGGACACCCCACCTGGCAGTCCACCACTTCCCTCAGACTCGGTCTCCAAACCACCCGACCAGTCCAAAGCCGTCGAGCCGAGCGTGCCAGGCTGGCTGTTCCGGTGGCCTGGCGCAGAGCCTTTGGACAAGCCGATGCCCACGAGGTGGCGGAACCGGACACGACGCGACGCAGCACTCTACAGCGTTCGTCCGTTTTTTTCTGGTCTGTCGCTTGCGTCTCTTCGTCCACTCGTGAGAAGGATGTGGTCTTCCAAGAACAAGACGTGTTGCACTCCGTTTGCTAAGACGTGTTTTTATCACATTTTTGCAGATGCAGAGATGCTACGAGAGAAGCTTTCACACGCCTTGTGTTCAAGTCAGGCGTATTGAACTTCCAGCCGAAGAGACGGAGGAGTGGATTTGGGTCCCACAGAATTGGCGTCGGACGCACTTGGCCAGACCAGAAATTCATCCCCTCTCCAACCGGGTCCCACGACTTTCTGCGGAACACTCCCCCAGGGCAGACGAGATCCTTCACCTTTATCGAGGGCGGGCGAGGGGCGGTACATGACATAATAGTGCTGAACACAAGCCGCTCAAAAAGAGATGTAGGATGGATGACATGATTCTTGACTTTGCTTCCAGTCAGATGACGATGACCTAAGTTGTGGAGTGATTTTGCCCATGTGAAGAGCTAAGCGCTGCATCCTTCATCATTCTTATCCACGCAGGTGAGCTTCACCTCATTCACGGCTCATGTTGCTTTTTCGGTTTTGAGAACCATTTCCCATGGATGCCCCAACGTCCAAGCGTGACTGTCTCACCACGGTTGTTGTGCAAGAACTCACGGTTTGCCTGCAATGCGTTGTCGGTTAGGGGCCCTTTCTTGGAGAAGGAACCGACATGGCATAGCATTTGTCACCCGCTCGCTCTTGAAGCGTTCTTTCTTTCTTGCTTTCTTTCTCACAAATGACTGGTCTCTTCACATCCTTCCATCCCCTTCTTCCTCCCTTGTGCTCCCCAAACAGGGAGCTTCGCGTCGCGCTTTTCGTGCCTCGTTTCGCGCGGCCTGGCCGGTGGCCGGTCGGCTTGGAGGCGATCCTGAGACGGCTTAGAGCTTGGGTCTCAGCGACGGACGTGTGACGTGGTGACGTGTTGACGAAAGTGGAACTCACGTCGTCCGGCATCCGAAGACAGATCAAAGCATAAGGAAGAGGAGACGAAAGCCAATGGTTGGGGTGTCATACTGATCTACTTCAATACTTCAATCATACTGATCTGACAGTTTTTGTCCTTTGAAGAAGTTTGTCCATGGCGACACTTGAGCAACAAAGCAACAAAGCCAAAACCAGTCTGGATATTTCCCTCATTTGGGTGCCAAACCCCTGATCAAGGTTTCAAAAGATCACCCTGAACCTAGGATTCTCCCTTTCTCCCTTTCGCGTGTTCTTTTGATAGAGTTCATGTCGTCAGATTTGTAAGGGACCAATTGTGGTAGAGATGGGAACATCGACTATACAAACATATCTAAACTTCGTTTTTGGACCCTGTTCCACACTCAACACCATCTCAACACCCACCGGTGCCTGTGGTACATGTTCCCAGCTCCAGGCCATGTCTGCGGAGGAGCGACGGTCTGCCCTTTCCGCCATGCCGGAGGTGGGCCGAAACCGCCCTTTCGTTCCAAAACCATGCCGTCCAGGGCAGCCACCGTTAGGGGATGTGATGGGTGTGAGGGTTGGGAGATCTTGGGGCTTTTGGGGTGATGCTGGAGGTGATGATGTAGACCCCGGTTCTTCGTTCGGACCAGAATGCAGATCACCGTCTGTGTCAAACGCGAGCTGCCTTTGATGTGCTGCATTGAATCAGCGCAACTAGCTCAAAACATCAACCAAGGATCTGCAGCCAGCACCAGCTAGCAGCCAGCACGAAACACTGCATTTGGTGGGGAGATCATATTCTCTCCTTGAGGGATATTCGAGTTGCTCTGCGACTGAAGCCACCTACACCGCTGAGTATAGGAACAAGACAAAGTTGACTGATGTGTGGCATGGGACCAGGTTTTGTTACTTTGAGCGGGTTGACCCCAAACACATAAACTATATAACTGTGCACCCCAAACATGTATTTACCTTCGTGAATAATGCTCTCGATGTTAAGGAAGCATTCCAGCATGTTAAGCATTTTTAACATCACCATCGCTTCTAAAGCCACACACGCACTCCCAAATCCATTTTGATCCGAACCAACCAGCAAAACACGCTGCCCCCGGCAGAAGCTTGAGCAACCCTGGATAGCCGCTCTTTTTGCAAACTCTAAGTCGATTGATACGTGAAAGTACTACTCCCCTAGCCCTAGCTCAAGCTATTGGCTGTTGTGATGCTCAATTTCGAGACCTTCCAAGTTTTCCTGCCGCTCACCCCATGAAACAGCAAGTCCACCGCCAGGAAACGCGCAAGGAGCTTCTAAAATACCTGAAGCAAGAGGTGAGTTCGGGGGGGCCGTGAGTTCGCTCAGATCGGTGGATGTTTCGTTTCACGAGCTCATACCAGATCGGTGGATCATGTCGATGCAAGGAGGGTCCATTTGGATCGCGAATACCATAACTGCCGCATTCATTCAGTGGGTTGAACACGTTTCATTGACTGCCCGCCCGCTGGGCACGCAGGCGGGTGGTAGCCGCTTGCGGCAGCTCTTGTCACACCTCCCGCACGGGATCCTCAGGAGAATGAAGAGCTATAGTAGACTGCCGTGATGACTGTCACCCTATGTCATGTGCATCTTTTTCCCCCAAACAAAGGACATTTTACATGGCTACCTGGCAGGGGTATCTTCACTCATGCTGGGCCATCACTCGTCTTCACCCAGCATTCCTGGCATCCTATTTTGGGCCCCAAACGCCCAGGGAGCTGCTGGACAGTGCAAGCGAGCAGAAGCGAGCAGAGCTGATGCAGGCGCCACGTCACCGGAGAGGCTCTCCTCTACCCATTTGGGTGGAAATGATAGAAGAATCCCACCAGGTAAATAGATGTAAATAGAAGGTTTATTACCACCTGTCACAGTACCTGTACTGAGCTCTAAAGCTGATAGAGTGAGTACTTTCTTTTCAAGGCCATTGGCACTATGGGATGACCCTGAAGTGGGATGTCGATAAGACAGAAGGACAGCACACAGGGCAAAAAGGTGAAGTTGGTCCAACGGCGGTCAAATGGCTGCGGAGACCTTAGTGGACCAGAGAAAATCAACAGAATCAGACGATCTGAGAGAGGTCAACCTACGACTTGGGGGGCCTCTGGGTGCCATGACCCACAGCCATTGGGATTCGGAGAATCCCGAGGAATCTGATCCACCAAGTGCAGGAAGTGGAACTGTGACAAGCTCCTCCCTGATCCCAGGTGGTTTTTCTTCGTTCCCAATCTGACAAACTCGTTCCCAGCAAAAAATCAACGCAAACGGTTCACTCTACGGACTCTACGGGTCGTTTTGGGTTGTGGATGTCTTTGCTCCAAAAAGATAGACAAGTGTATCCTCTTCAAACTGTCTTGGAATCCTTTGAATATCAAGTTCCGACCAGTTCATTTGGTCGAACCATTTTGTCATCCCTTTGGAGGCCTAAGCTCCTTCATCACTACTAGGAGCAAGGACGCTACTAGGAGCAAAGGGCATCGCTACTAGGAGCATCTTCCGCTCCCGCCGCTCCCGCGCTCAGGGCATCCGCATGTTGGAGGCCGTCACTGCCCAAGTGCTGGCGGCACCCGACATGGCCGGGGGCCCGGGGATGCCTGGTGAAGACGAAGGGAACGAAGGTCACTAAGGTGAAGAAAGATCTCAAGGGATCAGTAGAGGTGGTTTCTGTGAGATCATGTGGGATCCAAGATCTTGAGTGCTCCAAATGAGCCAGTCTCGAAAGGCACAGGAGGCGGGTGACTTCCCTTGATTCACATTGTGCCCCAGGAGCTCCATGGGATATGACAGTGTCAGGAGGCTCCAGGAGCTCGCAGGAGCTTTCACTGGCCTCATCCTCTTGAACCGCACCTGCCGCCAGGCTGCTGTCGTGAAGATCCTCCGCGAGGCGGAGACGGAAGCCGAGACGGACGCCGAGCCGAGAAGAGACGGTGACCAGTCGAAAGGAGACGGACGGGACACTTCACCGAGCCATAAGGAACATAAGGATCCAGTTTTGATCCACCGGTGTAGACGCCATTCTGATCCATTCTGATCCATCCAGTTTTCGTCGAGCGATTTCGATCTTTCGTACATTTCGTGGTCCTCTTAGGGAGACCCGATCTTTCATTTGGGGACTATAGAGGGGAGTCGAGCATGGAGCAACTCGGGGTCATTTGACAGCCAGGAGTAGAGAGGGACAGCAATGCTGAGGCCCTGTACTGCCCCGCCCTACACAGTTGTTTCCCAAGTGAAACCGAATCATTGTATTAGTTGACTGGCCGCTGGCCGCTGGCCCCGTCAAAAGCAACCCTCACAGATGCTCAGAAGGCACGATGATCAGACACGTGACCTTTCCCAAGTGCCCAACTCTGGCACAGCTGGGCGCTACTGGTGACCTGCTGCTGTGTCTGGACTCGGAGTCTTCTCCGGCGCTTTCGGACCTTTCGGCCCGCGCTCTTCCGGGTCTCCACCGACCAGTCATGACGGCCTACGGGTCTAGGCCCTCCGGGTCTCCACCAGTCTCCAGATGCTACGGGTCTCCACCACTCTTGGAGACCAACAGACCGGTGTCACCGTCCGAGACGCCCCAGTTGACGCCCCAGCAGCGGCACGCCATCGTGGAGTCGCTGCCCGCGGAGACCCAAGAGGCGGAGAGGAAGCGTGAAAAAACGTGGTCCTTCTCTTTTTCATTTGGTTTGTTTCCTTTATGAGACAAACTGTCTTTTTCTTTTGTGTGAGTGTGTGTGTGTGTGTGTTAGGTATAATTAGCTTGAATTGGTGGGAGATTCCATTTTATTCTTGGCTGTGGGGCTGGAGCTGTTTTCTTTTTGCGCTGGGAGCTTTGATTGAGTTTTGCACCTTTTGTTTCTGGCTTCAATGATGGAGGGCCAGTGCTTTCTTTCGCAACTGCATTCTTTTCCTTTTTCGGAGGTTTCTTGTGCGAACGGCACATTGCTTTGTTATTGTTATTATTACTTTTTCGCAGGCACTTGCTGCCCACTTGTGTGCGGAGAAGGCGGCGCACGCAGCACAGCATGCCAAGGACTGCCCGAATGTCGAGGTGATTTGTACTTGATCAAACAACACCTGGATGGCTAGGGTCAATCAGATGCATGGTCTTGGAGGCTTCAGTATTTGTAATTAGGCTATACACTGGAGTGTAAGAATACAACAACACTTGGAAACTGTTTCCTTTTGTTGAGTACTTTTGAACCAAAAGTGTGTTGGTGGACTCAGATGACTTGGATCTTTTTGGTTTCGTGACTCCTGCCCTCTGCCAAGGCCTGCGTCCCGGCGCAACAAAGCTTGCTGCCGGCACTGTGCCGGATGCGATGAGAGTGATGCAGAGCTGCAGGAGATGCCGAGGTCGACGACCCACTCTTCAGGTCGAGTCACACGTTCAACATACAGTACTGACAGTTTGTGTCGAGGTTACCCATGTCTAGTCTGACTTGGCGAACAGGAGACAGGCAAGAAAAGTGGTCCTTCACATCCGATGTCCCTTTGAGAAGAAACATCAGGCGAAATGATCATTCTCCCAAGTTCCAGTTTGGTGCGAATGATCCATCGAGCGGCACGTGCCTGGTGCCTCGCGAGTCAACGAATCCATCGACCCGTTCTCTTCACGACGTGATGTCACTCCCCCGAACACCCGAACGAGTCAACTCAGACGCTGCAGCTATGCCGAAGTTTCGATTTTTCATGGGAATCGCCATGGGTTGGCTCGAGAGCGTGGCAGATATGAAGTGATATGAGGAGACTAAGGTTTCGTGACAGAGATTGATGATAAATATTTTTTTTGGTGTCTACATGGAAACCAGAAGGATCCGGTCACTTTCTAAATTAGATCCAACTTGGTACCTTACCAGAATTTTTTTTTCCCCAAAAGAACCATCATCCAAATAAAAGGTATATATAAATACGAGAGGGAACGGCATGAAACATGTAGATTACTATAGATTACTGTAACTCTGTCAAATGGACAGTCTCAAGATGGAGTGCGTGGGCCTTTTCTTTGTCATATTTTGTTCAGAGAAATTCATATGTAGTTCAGGAACTTGACGGATTAGGAGGGCACCCGACTAAAGAGTTTGTTGTATGGAGGATCTTTCAGGGTGCGGTGGGTGGGTGCCATTGCGCACACCACTGAATTGACTTGGAAACGAAGCTTGTGAAACTTTGCGCCTTTCTGAAGTCTAGCGTTCTCAGCATCCAGGTGTTCGTCGTTTAATTTTCGAATTATTGCATAGCAGATCTTGTTTGGCCTTCAGTGATCCATCTATGTTTTGTAGGAGCTTGCGCTTGTGAAACATGGCGTGCTTTGTCAGACGTCATATTTTGAAGATCGTTGTTTTGAGTCAAGTTTTGAGTTTGAGAATTTGGCTTAGAAAGAGGAACAGACAACAAGTATATATATATATATACACAGTTCAGACACATCTGTATATAGCTCAAGGATTCATGGGGGCCTCCACAGACAAAGAGGCCCACGCACTCACTAATCTATGGCTGTCCGCCATACTCAGATCGCTCTTCCTGTTTTAGTGCAGCATCGGTTGAGTGCAAAAGCACCAGCCAACCCAGGAACGCACTAGGCTGGCGTTACCAGTCCAGCAATGTCAAGGCCCGCACAAGTGACGGGAAGCTTCATGGAGTCAAAGACTTGCATGGCAAAGAATGGCACTGTGTAGATACCCTTCCATGTGATGGAAGACCATGACCCCTTCCATGTAGATACCCTTCCACAGTGTAACTACGTCCAAAAACCCTCCAACAATCACGGAAGCACGCGGAAGGAAGATTATGGCCCTATGACCCTGAAAGGAAGACGACTGAAATCTTTAGAAGCAGAGGCTTCCACTGGGTTCCACATGTTTCTTGGGTTACCACTGGCCGTTCCCAAAGGGACGGCTCGGTCAATGCGACGGTCGGGTTTGAGGGAAAATGGTCGGCCCAGTGCCGACTGGTTCGAGAGAAAAGGGTCTGCATGTCTTTGAGCAAAGAGGTCGTATCCAAAGAAGCAAGCTGCCCGAGATGGCGACAGGTTTGATGCGACAGACGGTGACTCTTCGATCACGTGGTTCGTTTGGTGGATGAGTCGCCGGAGACCAACAGCAACTCTGTTGCTAAGAATCCGTACCAAACTCGGCCAAGCTCGACGAAGCACATGGTGCCGAATGTTTGAAGAGCTTCTTTTGATGGGCGAGTCACCGAAGGATCGTTCATTCTTGACACAACCCCAAAGTTACGCCTCTTGTGATCTAGGATTTCCCTCGAGCTGCCTTTTGCTTCCGTAACAAAAACCCAAGGCCAAGGCTTTGACCAGGCATGATTCTTTGACCCATGCATTTCTTGTGCAACTCCCGTGATGGGAGGGCACTCCTGATTTCAATCGGTCGCAGATGGCTGCAGATTTAGACCCTGACGGGTTCAGCCAACGAACTCCGGTGTCTACTAGCAAACTGAAATCCCTCTGGACTAACACATACCAGGCTTTTGAGATCTTGAAGAGAACACTTCTTCTCAATGGTGAAGGCCTACCACGCCACGTCTCTTCCGAACAGCGAGTTCGATTCCTGGCCTCACGCGCGGGCGTTTTTCGTTCAGAGCACGGCACTTTGTCCAAGAAGGATGAGGACGGCGAAGGCGCTTGGACCGTGGAAACAGTGCTCAAGAGAAGAATTTTTGGATGTAAACTCTTGATCAATTAATGAACTATATTAACCCCCATTCTCCAGAATCCTTTTGCATCTCCAGGCCTTAGTTAAGTTAGCCTTGCTGGTCAAAGAACACAGGCACAGGGTTCCACACCTTTCAGACAGATTGTATGTACCATTGGAGTTTGGGGTCCTACAGAAGGGCTTCCTTGGGAACCATCTGGCACTGTAGATGAGGAGAGTCCAAGAGCGTGGCGGCGTGTGCGCAACAGACTAATGAGAAACGTCGGAGGTAGCTGGAGATGTTCCAGGGCATTTGGGCAAGATTTTTTGACATTTTCGTGGGGACTCATCTAGATTTCACCACTCTGACTCCCCATGTAGGACCCCAAAAAGGAGGGCATCAGGCGGCATCTGGCGCAGACATCCCCAGCACCTGCCCGAGTGGGTGAAAGACAGAGAATGCCGCCAACAAAAATGGCCCGCGAAGGCATCCGCAGGCTCGCGAAGGGAGGAAGCGCCTGTAGTTACTGCGAGTTGAAGATCCAAGGCCGCCCAAATAGCAACGTCCTTGTAAGAAGACCTTCTTTTTTTTGGATGTGAAGGGCCCATGGCGCGGAGAAACACATTGAGTGGGGACATTCAGGGTTCCTCCAACACGGTCGTTTTGTTTTTTTTTGTGTTTGTGTGTCTCAACAAAAGCAGAAGAAACCTTTGAGGAACAGACAAGGGAATGGTGTCAAAATATAATCTCAAGTTCATGGGGGACGAGCATTTCGAGAATGAGCTTCCATTTGTTTGAGGTATTTGTATATAGACACATACAATCACATACATACTTATGTATATTGTGTGTATATACATATATATATATATATGTATATAATGTAGCTAAATGTGTTTGTGCCTCGTAGCAGGGAGACACCTCTGGTAAAAAGGACAAACTCATTCCCATTCCTTCATACCACTAAGCAACGGGTCGCCCTGGCCGGTGACCCGTTGGTAGTTTGATGGTTCGGATTTCAGCTGCGATCCGGATCGCCACGGCTCAGAGATCCGCCCGCCCACCGGTCGCAGCACGGGGCGCTGAATGAAGCACAGGTGAGGTGGGTTTGGTCTTGACAAGGGAAGACCTACTATTAGAGCTATTGTAGTATAACATGACCAATAGATCCAATACTAGGAAATCCTACTGGGGTGTTTGTGAACCACCCAACTGGATGTTAAGGGGTGTCCATTAGTAGATGTTACTCTTTAACTTCCGGCTTGGGAGGGGCACAGATGGATTTGACATGGCATCGAGACAAACGGGAGAACCATTCAAGCCAACAGGGCGAAGATTCTATGTGCTTGTAGCCTCGCTTGAGGGCTGTCAGACTGGGGTGGAGACCCACCAAAAACAGCAACAAACATGGCGAATCATTGCCTTCCGAGAGTGGCAAAAGGAGACTTCGGAAAGTCATTTCTTCAGAATCTGGCCTTGTTTTGCCCAACCAGCACACGTTGGAATTAAGATGGGAAGGTGTGACGAGCCTTAAAAGGGTGGTGATATGTATCACCTTGGATGGGAGGAACCGGTATTTCTCTGGGATTATTTATTAATTCTTTGTTGTTTTTTTAATCGTGGTCACCTGGTCTTTTCTGCTTTTGCTTTTTGCTTCTGCTTTTGCTCTTTGCTTCTGCTTTTGCTTTTTGCTTCTGCTCTTGCCTTTGCTCCTGCTTCGACCTTTGCTGGTGCTTTTGCACTTGCTCTTGCTTCTGCTTTTGCAATTGCAAATAGGCAGCTTGAAACGCTGCAAGTGCTGCTGCAAAACGTGGCTTTGTTTACTGCGCAGCTTGCTGCTCTGCTTGCCGTGGCCAGGGTCTACCGAGCGCGTGTTGCTGCAAGCGGCCAGCTTCCAATACTACGCTGGTTGCAGTAGAGACCCTGTGCTGCTGCAAGTGGCCAGCTTCCAACGCTGCCCGTCAAGTTTAGAGGAGGAAGGTGTCAGTCCAACAGCGCAAACCTTTTCTGTGCCACTTTAAAGCCAAAATTAACGGAGGAAGGTGCCAATCCAACGGTGCACACGTTTTATGAGCCAAGCGAGGGCACAATTAAGAGAAGGAACGAGCCATTCCACCGGTGCATACCTTTTGTGAACCCGAGGGTATAAATTTAGAGGCGGAAGGTGCCATTCCAACGGTGCATGCGTTTATGAGCCACCCAAGGGTAAAATTTTGAGGAGGAAAGCCGAAGAACTCCTAAGAGACTCGAAGCCGGAAGACAACCGCAAAGAAGTCCCTATTATAGTGCCTCTCTCCACTTTCCTCACTGCTCCTTCTCCGTCGTTAAGTGGGAGACCATTTCTGCTTCCTCCCTTTGTCACTGTCTCGCTCTCTCCCTCCCGCTGGCTTAGCTGCTTCGTCCCCTGACCTTTCTGCTGCTCCTGATGCTTGTAAAGCACACCTAGAAAAAACGCGAAACATACTAGAAAAAACTCGAAAAAAACATCAGAACACATATCAATCCTTTTTGCAGGCTTGGAGGTTTGTGCATTTGGGCTATCAACATCACTTGCACGGATGAATATTCTTGCATGAACATAAATCGTGCAAATAAATAGAGGATACTTGATACTTGAGCATTTCACGTGGGATGAAGCGTCGTGAGGAACTCAGTCTTAATGCAGGTGGCGGTGAGGAAGCGGCTCCCGCCCCAAGGAGCGGCTCGCGCCGCCGTGCCTGCCATGTCGGGTGCTCGGATGTTCAGCGGCTGAGATCCATTATTGGATTGTCAAAGTGTGTGGAAGGAGAACACTTGTTTAGGGAGGAAAATGCCAGTTCAAAAGGGGGTCAGTTGTCAGTGTGAAGAGATGAAGAGATGAAACCCAATGCATCGTCTCAGGCGGGTTGAAACTGCAGGCGAACTCGCCGACCCCTGCCCGAGGGCCAAAAACAAGGAACACATATTTTTACGTGTCCTGGACTGCCACTCTTCTTCTATCTCAACAAGAGAAGGCAAGAACCCAAGTGGCTGGTATGTAGGCCATCGCTACTAGGGTGGAGGCCATGTCCTTTGATTCCCAAGCTGCCAGAGTACACTGCCCAGCGTGGATAACTCCAGGTCGAAGCTCTTGGAATCCAATGGCCGGAGCGCCCTGAAAGCCCGAACCGTCCGGTCACACCAGGGTGTTCGAGTCCTCTGGCTGCGGTCGCCCTTGGGCTGCGGAAGCATTGGGCAGGTGGATGTTCAGGCACTTGAGACCTGTTTTTCTCATGCTTTTGGTCATTATGGATCATTGGGATAGAGTTGTGTATGATACATCCCCTAATCACATCATTAGAATTATCGATTTCCTAACAGCAGGGGTTTCTTGATTCGCGCACATGTCACTGAGGCTGGGTTGGTTTGCATCCTATGGCCTTTATGTGTGGCTTGACGGCGTTTTGGGGTGGTTGTTGCCATGACCGAGGACGACTCAGGGCTTTTAGGCCTGCAGACCTGGAGGGCAAGACCTGCAGACCCCCAATGACCTCATGAAACAACGGGATTTGGGATTTAGGCCATGGCAAGACCTCTAATGACCTCAAGGCAACTGGATTTGCTCGAGTTTTGTTCCTTCTGGGCGGTCTTTTTGGAGTTCGAAGCGGGTCCAATGACCCGATGACGTTGGGCGCCCAGCAGCTTTTTCGCCTCGCACGTCGCACCATGGAATTTGGGTCAGGGCACATCATGTCCTTCCAGGGGCCAGGCCATCAATCTTCATGTGACGTGTTCATTTGATTTGAAACTCCCCCAAATGCGCCAGGCGTGGTTTTTTCCGAGCGACGCAAATGGTCCGTCTTGACCATCAGAATTCATCAGGGAGCGAAAGCATGTCCAAGATGTGTTGTATTCTATCTATTAAAAAGGAGCTGCACCTCTGAAAAATGTTGGGTTATTGTCGGTCAAAGAGACCAGGCTTCACTCCCAATAGCTCCAATCATGTAAAAAAACCCGTCTATCAGAACTCTCATCCCTCTCATCCTCTTCCCGGATCTTCCTCTTCCGCTCCCGCCCCTCACTCTCTTCCTCACCGTCCCCGAGGCATTCCGATTCGCAGCGCCGTCTTCCTCGGCGGCCTCGGCCGCCGTCTGAGGGGCGCGGCGAAACGGGGCGGTCTCGGGTCGGTGCCGAGCGAGCGAGGCAAGCTGGAATTGAAGAACATAACACCTGCACCTGACACATGAAGTCCAGAACATGACAACAGGGGTATCAACATTGTTCTATTTTTGTTGACAAACACCTTTTGTGGGTTTTATATCGTCAGGAAATTCAATCAGGTGATTTACAGAGACCATGCGACACCTTCCAATTCTTTAGAGTGTAAGATCATCGTCCACTCCTTGTCTAGAATGGTCATTCCACGCACAGGCGGAGTCACTTCTTTTTTAACACTTTTGACGATCAACTTGGTAGTTGGAAATGACCAGAAAAGGTGCCCACAGTCAACAAGTGGTGAAATGAAATACCAGTAAATAGCAGGTCTGTGTTTTCATTCCGTTTGAGCCTCAATCTGCCGACATCCCGAAATCCCAGGCTGTGCTCTGCAAGGTTTTCTTCTGCTGCAACACGCCGACCTGATCGTCGAGGGCTCAGAGTCCTCTGGTTCCACATCCCTCCATCCTTTGTTGAGTGTTTTTGCTTTTCTTTTTTGCCAAACACTTCACTGTTGGTTGCTCTTATAATTATATAGGAAGAAAAGGGCAACGCCCCCACGATAGCACCCACGTCCATGCTGGTGTAGTCCATGCTGGTTTGAAATTCTTCAAACATCAGCTCCACGGCGTTTTCCAAAACAACATGTGGCATGTGAGCATGATGGAACATGATCAGAGGCCTTTTCGGAATCCAGCAGATCTTTTTCGGAATCCACCATAGACCATCAGAGCCTTGCGGGAGACCCCGCCCCCAAAGTCATCCGTCCCAACCTCCTCAGGCTCGAAGGAACGAGGGTACCCTTGCCCCTGTTCCGACCGAGTCCGTGCGTCGCCTCTTCGTGGGCGGCTACAATGACTGGAGCTGTGCGCTGCGGCTGGGCGGAGACGGAAGGAGTTGTTTTCCCGGACGGGTCGGGAGCGACGGAGGTATCTTTGGTTGGTATCCTTTTCTTTATATTTTTCGGTGGGTTGGGTGCTTTCTCCATTTTTGAGGGCAGCATGTTTATCGATTTTTGGAAGCAGCCTGGAGAAAGACACCTTGGAGCCCGTGAGTGTGGGGATGCAATTTGACGGGTCCCACAATCTCCCATTATTGAAAAACCTTCATGAGACATCAAATGAGGACTCGACCATGAAGAGTTTCACCACCTTGCACAAGTATCTATGGTCATAGAGGGGGTCGATCACATTTCCTTATGCTGGCTAGTCTGTTCTGGTTCCAAACAAGTATGGCTAGGCTTTCCATAGTTTGAAGACATGATGGTCAAGATATCCCCTTTGACCAGGGTTTATGCTGAAATTCTGTTTTGTTGGATAGCAGTCCACCGGCTATGTGGGAAAACAATATGTATGCATTTGTGTGTCGTGGGATGCCTGGAATGCGCACAACTTCTGCCTTTTGAAGGGCAGTTCCACCGTCGACCCAGGATGGATTTACTGGATGTCTCTGCAGGGTGCTCAGATTGTGCTGAAGAAGTCCCAAGCCGAGGTTTCAAGTTTGGGGGAAATGAAGTCCTCAGGTTTGCGTCCAAGTTTTGTCCTCGGTCCTCGACCTCTTCTACCGGTGTGTGTCGATCTTTTTACTTTGACCTCTTTTTGTCTTGCACCATCTCTGGGGGGTCCAGTCTTCACCTGAGTCTTCGAAAGCAAATGGTTTCAAGCTACCCAGACCGCGGATTTGCTGCATTCCAAATCCGTGGAGGCCTCTGGGATCTGATCAACCAAACCTGGTTGTACACTCCACCAAAGCATCAATATCTTCCGGTCTTCCGGTCGTGTGGAGCGTTCGCACTCGGTCTGTGTCGACCGCTGCGTGTGCGTGTCCACCTGTGAGGCGGGGGTGTGGGGCCTCATTGGTGCCCTTGGAGCCTTCTACATGCGAGTGCCTTGACGGCGAGTGCCACCGTGGCGTTTGGACCGGGCAAACGAACGGCGGTGGGTCAGTCACCCACGCGGAGGTCCACCGCTGTTCTCCGCTGAAAGGCATGAAGAAATCCTGCCAAATCAAAATCAGGGTAGAGCATCACAACCGATCACGAGATGGAGGAACTTCTGACCAATCACCGAATGAAGTATGATTATGATCCTTTGTCTCGACAGCTTTTCAGTTCAAGATCTGTGGGTAGAACGAAGAAGCACACCGGAGGCTTCTGAAATCTGACGACGTTTTTCTCGGGGTGTACGCTGGCGGGCATCAAAACGTGGGATGGATGTTGCTTGATGGAAAGAAGGTCCCGGTGTTCGAGGATGGAAGGATACGCAGGATCGGAATGCCATCTCAACAACATGTGGCCCAACAAAGCCACTCAAACGAGGCGTTGTTGCACAGTGGAAGGACAACTCAACCAAGATGGCGAGAGATTTCGATCGATTCATGCAACTCTAGCCAGTTTGCCTGCATCTGACTGCGTTGCATTTCACTCCCGATAGCACAGGAAGGCTTCTTGCGGACCTTCTACTACTATGAGGTGCGGTGATTTGTCACATCGACACTTCTTTTTGCTCGGAGGTTCACGCAAGGCTGGCAAGTTCCGCAAGTAACTTTCAAGAGGAAAGTCGGACCAACTCAAGTTGTGAGAAAGAAAGAGCAGGTGTCAGGAGTCCTGAGACTTTCAATGACTTGGTTTCAAGTGATTGATCACATCATTGAAAGCAGCGAAATCAGGTGATTGACGACCCGCCTTCCGTTCGAAACGCCAGTAGTTGGTCCAAGAGTTGGTCCTTACCATCATGTTGGATTACCACCGAAGACAAGACCAGGCATACCCGTTTTTGTTTTCTCTTCTGGACTGCGAATCTGTCTTTTTGGCGGTGGAAGTCCCTTGACCTTCCAGCAAGACATCCAGATATTCTTAGATATTCTCAGATAGACTGCCAGAGCAAGACTCCACAAAGGGAGTCGCCTAACGCCAAAGATGTGCCTTACACCAACGGTGTCGTCCAATCATCACCACGACCGCCAGGTCGGTCGTTTCATTTCATTCGAGGTTTCCCGGACCAGAAAGATCCCCTGTTCCAGGCCACTCGGTTCTTGGCCTTTCCAAATCCAACCTCGACTGGAGGCCTTGAGGTTGATGTGCTGGTTCCTCATGTACTTCTTGGATGCGCCTTGGCCAGTTCTTGGAAGAGTGGAATGACCGGAAAATGGTTCTGGGTGTCAACCATCATCACGGTGAAGAGCGTTTTTCATCGAAGGGTTCGGTGAAGGGGTCGGGCAACAGCCATGGTGTGTGGACGATTTTCCATGCAAATCCATCTTCCAAGCAGCACTTCATCCCAGGTTCCGTTGCTACTCAACTGCGAGCAGCTTGGCATTTGTTGGAAAGGGGATCACGCACGTACTGGAAAGCAAAACGCCCCGATCTGATAGATTGTTGATTTTTTTTGGGGCAAGAATCAACAATCATTTATTGATATTCATTCACTCTAGTTGTGAGCTGCACCAAACCTCTGCGGTGCAGAGGTAACTAGGTGATGCAAATGATGCATATGATTTGCCGTTGCATCACAAGCAGCTTTTGTCAACGCTCGAGTCCGTCGACCTACTTTTGCTTCGCTCTGCGGCTCGGAGAGACGTCGGTTGTCGGTGGTTTTGCATTGTGCACGAAGAACGAGCACGAAGAAGCATAGAATCATAGAAGTCGTGATTTTATCTTGGAAGCTCTACTTTCTTCTACTTTGCTCTCCACCTCGGATTTGGGCTTTCCTTTCATCTCCCAAATTACACCAGCATAGACCCAGATAGCTAGGCAGAATCCCACGACCTGTTGACACGCGACTGGCTGGAACAAGAATGTACGCAGCCTGCACAGCCAGCTTACGGCACCTCCACAGCGCGCACAACCAGCTGACACCAGCGCCGGCGCGCCTTGCCAGCTGACAACACCGGCAGCGGCGCCAGCACCCGATCAGCGCCGCCGCCCGTCTTAAACGCGCGCTCAGCCAGCTCACAGCACCAGCACCGACACCCTTTCAAAAGCGCGCGCAGCCAGCTCATTCTTATTTGCAGCAAGAACGCCATAGCTATCCCTATTGGGGGAATAACAACGTATGATCTTGCGCGTGTAAGTTGATGCACACACAAGTATGCGCGCAAACAGCAAAGCCCGTAAGTGTCATTGGCCAAGGCCAAGCAGTATCCAGCGCCACTAGTGACCTTGTAGCATGATTGAAGCAACGATCTGTAGAACGATGAGGCCGTATGATCTTGCGCGTGTAAGTTTATGCGCGCAAAAGTATGCGCACAAACGGCAAAGCCCGTAGGCTTCACTCGCCCAAGGCCAAGCAGTATCCAGCACGACTATTGTGTGTGTAGCACGCTGAAACATGCTGAAACAATGGTCAATGGTCGGTTGAGAGCCTGACGTTGCGCATAAAACATTATACGCACAAAAGTATGCACGCAAACAGTACAGCCCTTGACACAGCTGTGGGCCAAAACAGAACTTGAAGAGTGTCAATACACGTGCACAGCCAGCTCACAGCACCAGCACCGGCGCCCACCGCCCATCACCACCGCCCGCCTGGCACCCAGCACCACCGGCGCCCGGCACCAGCACCAGCACCAGCAACCTGTCTCCACCACGCGCACAGCCAGCTCATAGCACCAGCACCAGCACCGGCGCCCAGCACCCAGCACCAGCACGCAACCTGTCTCCACCACGTGCACAGCCAGCTCACAGCACCAGCACCGGCACTCGGCACCCAGCACCAGCACCGGCGCCAGCAACCTGTCCCCACCACGTGCACAGCCAGCTCACAGCACCAGCGCCAGCACCGGCACCCAGCACCAGCACCAACAACCTGTCTCGAAAGCGCGCACGGGCAACTCATTGCAATTTGAAGCAAGAACCCCATAGCTTCGCTATCTGGGGAAAAAGCCTCCAAAGCCTCCCGATTCCGCCTTCGCGCGCTGCCCACGTCACCCCGCCCAGGCTGGGACGAGATGACCCCAATGCCTTCGTGGAGCGCTTCGGTGCTCACCAGGCAGTGGGCTCTCGAGTCTCCGACTGCCGGCGGCACGGCGGCGCGGCGTAAGGAGGAGGAACGCGTTCAGCATGTCCCCTACCACCTGCTCGTGTCCCGGGTTGGGGTGTTTTATTTATTCTTTAATGTTCTTTTTGTCATCGAAGATTGGCCCCTGTCCGATGGTCCGTCCTTTTTTTCAAAGGTGTTGTCCGACTGCACATCCCATTTGCAGTGCCTCTGGGGTGTGGTGTGGACTTTGGAGAATCAACAGCTCTGGAGCTCCCAGGACTGGTGCAGTCAAACACGAGATCCGTGCAGTCTGACACCCCCCCCGAAGCACCTGATCCTGAACCGCGCGATTCCTTGTTCTATTATGTGTCCTTAGTCTACACATCTATGTCAACTAGATGTTAGATGGCCTTTTTTTGGCAACGGACCGCCTGAGGCACCTGACCAGGAGAAGAAGCAGGCTATCCTATTTCTTTTTTTCCTGATCTATAGTAATCGGCCGGCACTTAGAATATGAGGATTTCCGTTTATATAGGTCCATGTGTCCCCAGGTCGCTTGTCCATTTGTCCGTCGATGCTCAGATAGAATATCCACACATCCACATAGAATATTCCAGACTTCGAGTGTATGCTGATCGTTCTATTTCGCGGTGGGCAAATTCTTTACGTGGCAGCAGTCCACTGATCGATATATTATTCAACTAGATTAACTAGATGATGTATCGTCCGCTCGCAGAGGAATCCGCCTTCAGCTGCTTGAAACAAGCCCACGACTGCTGTTAGGCGGTTCTGAAGATCGCGGCCGAAGGCCAGTGTGACGAGGATAGAAAACCCGTTTGTCACTGGGGGGGCATGAGAAAGGTTCGGGAGACCGGTACCGGTGGGGAGCCGATTCGGAAAACTGAGCTCTTGAAAGGGGTGAGATGTTGTTGTTGAGCAGGTTTTGCAGGACTTTTCAGACCGTCATGTCGACTCCTGATCGATAAAACTCATCAGTTGAGTCTACAAGGGCCCGCAGGCACACTGCTTTGATGGGCCCCCCCGCTGGGCTCCGTGGGCCTGTCCATGAGCCATGAGCCACACACACAAAGTCTGACTATTTGGGGAACAGGTCGTGTTCTGATGAAAGTGGTCCTGTGCTTGATGTTGTCATGTTTGGACTTGGGAGATTTGAAGAACAAACATGTTCGGGGAAAGACAACCTGCTCATCGCCAAATTGTGGTCCAACTGTGTGGTGGGGTAGTCAGGGTGGCAGGGTGGCGTGCCCAGCTTTCAATTCTTCGTCCGGAAGAAAAGGGTGTTCCATCTGCACTGGTGGTGTGGTGAAGGAACTGGAAGTTTACGGCTCCAGTTCCAAGAATGGTCATCAAAGACTCCACCGTGGAAGATCGACAGGTTTTGACCCAAAGCATCCGAAGCCGCATCCGTGGAGGAGAGGAGCTTCTTCTATGTACTGTCCTTCGCGTGCCTAGCGTTCTTCTCACAGTTCTTCTTTGCCACTCAGTCGGGATCCCAAAGGGATGACTACCAGTTGATGGAATCTGCAGGATGATGCAGTTTCAAGAGCCTTCATTGGGGTCTACGAATTTGCTGAGATCGTATTGCTGGGGTGGGAGGCAGCAGCCAGCAGCAGCCAGCAACGACGGGTGGCTCAAACAGCAAGCACAGAAAAGCAACTGCAGCAGGTGCCCAAATTACCCAATCCTGATACAGGGAGGTAGTGACAAGAAACAAGAATACAGGGCATCGACCATGGGAGAGACAGCCATTTCCAGAACCGACCACCATGGCGGTATTGGGGACGACCACCTTTTGACCCATCACGCGACCCTCAAAGCAACAGCTTCGCTTTGCCGCTGGATACTCGTGTGACGAGACGCCTCGGCCCCAACAAAGAGCTCAGGCTTTGAGGTGGTGCACACGTTGAATGAACATGTGTGATTACATAATAAGTGTATCTCAACTGGGCGAGACTGGAGAGCTACGAAGCACCAAAGGACAGTTTATTCTGCGTAACATTTTGTGTAAACTAGCTAAACCAGCTTTTTGCTCGGTGTAGGGCCTAGCAGGGCCCATCTTGCTCGCTCCATCGACCAGGCGCCTCTTGTTGGACTTCAGTGATGATCCACGATATCTTCTGCTTTCAAAGGCGCGACGACACTCACGGTGTGGACGGGGTCGACACTACGAACACATCGACATGGAAGTCAGTGGAAACTGGGAGTTTCTAGAAGGCTACTTTCCTCTACAAACAGGCTGTTTTCCACTTCCATGTGATGTGTTCGTCGTAGTGTCATGTTGTTGAGAACGGCGACACATCCGGTAGTCGAATGAACGGTGTGCAGAATCCGAATCAGAGGCCCCGCAGAGACCTGGTTTCCACCAGTTCAGCTGGACCTGGTTCAGCTGCTGAGCACTTTTGACGTTTGTTCTTGAAAAAGAATCTGAGCACTTTGTGAGTGGCTCCGCCACAAATATATATATATATATATGTGTCTCTATAGTCTTTCAGATCATCTACTGTGGTAGCCTCTTCCTGTTGCAAGACGGCCAATCCCCGGTGTCTCACATCTCTTCCGCTTCGTCAGGAGGGCCCGACCGGCATCTTCCAGCAGTTTGGAAGCTTAGCGGAGCGTTGGGGCGTTGCGTCCCGTCCGGTCTACGCGATATCCTGCGGTGCTGGTCAAGATCGACGGATCGACGACGACACGTCCTTACGTCCGGTCTTCGGTACCAAACCTCGTGGAACGGATCCCAGTCCCGTCCGGCGGGGCACCGTCTTCTCGGCCGGATCGGAGTCGTGGAGTCTCCAGACGTCTGCAAGTCGACGAACCGGGGGCTCCGAACGGAACGAAGCGACGAACGGAACGAAGGGCCTCGAACGGACCGAACGGAGCGATCGGACACTACGAACGGGGCTCCTTGTTTTCATACCGAAGGTTGGAGGCCATCGCTCTTAGGGTGGAGGCCATTGACATGGGAAAGGGGGCGATTTATTCCCTGCAGATGAAGCTTTACATTTGTAAGTCTGCAAGGAATCACTTTTGACCACGTGAAACACCGGAACTTTTGTGCAGTTTGGCTGCAGAGACCCAAAGATCAGTAGGAGTAGCCCACCAGGCTTGTGACCCGGAACCACATGACTTTGGCCGCGCCCACATATACATTACATGTGGGGCAAACAAGAAAACCCAGAGACCTGCAGCTTTTGGCCTACTTATATTTGTTTTACTTTACATTTTCTACCAGTCTGAATGGTACTCCAGTTTTGAGCCACAGCCACATCATCCTGAGGCAAGTTGGCTCAGGCTGGACAATCTATCTTCGGGCACCGGATTTGTGCTTGGTTTGCAAGGTATTTCTGGTAGATTGCACCACGACCTGCTCAGGAGGCCGTGCAGCATTTTACAGGAAAACGCTGCGTGCTCGCCCCTGATTCTTCTGTCCCAGCCTGGCAAACAGAACCTAAAGATTCGCATTGTGTTGGCCATGGAAGGTCCTTGTCAGCTCAGACTTGCAAGCCACAAGGCTCACAAACTCATTGGTCGATACCCCCCACACGGTGTCTGTGCAAACATGAACCGAACCGAGTCCTGGACAGTTCACCAATGGAGATATTTCATGTTCATTTCGGTTCAAACCGGGAAGCAGCAGGAACCTCGTCTTCTCATCTTTCCGCCAGCCGAACGTGCCCAGTTCCAGCCGAACGACCCGGTTGTCGCGGGGTCGTTTTCGCGCGGCAACCTCTGGGGTCGAGCGAGTCGCTTCGTGGCGCGCCAGGTGTTCCTACGGCTGCCACGCCGCTGGTGTTTAGCGGAGTGAACGCAGCCCGGCGCGGTGGTGGAGCGGTGCGGGGGGGGAGGCGGCCCCGAAGGGAGCGAACAGCCTGGGTCAGCGCGAGCGAAGCCGAAGGCAAGGTCAGCGGGAGGGAGACTCTGATCTGAAGAAAGGAACCGCCTCGTTTGGCATGGAGCGCAGGAGATGAATCTCATCTTGGCTTTCCCCAGTCGCAACCAGAAAGAAATGGATGTTTCAATGGCCGTTTGAGGTTCCAGGATTGAGTCTGTCTGTCTTCGCGTGTTCCCCCAATTTCGTCGCTGGCCGTCCAAAGGGTCCCAGATCCATTCTCTCGACCTTCTCGACCCCCCTCCCACGGTAACGATCCAAGGCGCCAGAGGGCTCACCCAGGCGCGAGCGCTCGGGCGGTATGACACGGTCCGATGCCCGCAAAAGCAAGAGGGGATGGCTGTCGGTGATGGTCTTCGGAGTTCCCAGACGGTTGAATTCCAGTTGGCTTCACTCAAGACTGAGAGACTGAAAAAGTGTGATCGAGAACTTGGTTGGAGGGATGAACTTGCAATACCGCTGGTGTCATTCTTTTGAAGTGGGAATCTCCATCCAGCCGACCACCCGATAGCAAAGCTTGTCCACACTCGCTAGACAACTCAAGGGACTGAGGGTGTCAGGGCACATGGAGGAGATACTCTGTGTTTTTTTCGCACGTCTTTCTTGGCTTCAATGGAGCCCTTTTCGCAAAATTCTATGGAGCTTGAGAGATCACAAGAAACACATCTTTGGAATCAAAAGAACGCCCAAGAAGGAGGATCTGTGCTACCCCTGCTACTCCTGCATGATGGGTTTCCACCGAAATCGACCCAACACCGAAGGCCCCTCGAGAACCTCGCCTGAGCCGCACCGGTGTTCGACGCAGCGAAAAGGCATCGAACGAAAAGGACGCCGATCCGCGGTCCGCGCGGGCCGAAGAGGTCCGCGCTGAGTGTTTGTAAAGGTGCCGGTTGCTAAGCTTCTACTGATCTGGAGGAGATGTTTGGGCGTGCCAAGTCTTTGAAAAAGGTCTGATCCAATCTGAAGGCTTGTCCAAGATCGGTGAAGCTCAAAAAGAAGACTACAGTATTCATCTTCCGTTCCATCCCTTTCTGTGTTTGGGCGGTACATGGTGGCACTGCATGTTCGGCTCAGTTAACCTCCACTCCCCACCTTGTAACTGGTTGAGATGGGACATCCCAAGTAATACCCTACATGAACGTTCCCGCAGCTGTGGGGGCTCGGGCTGCGGGGCGCACGGCGGGCTTCGTCCGGCGTCCCGCAGCGGTGTCGCGTCTTTCGGCGCCAGGGGAGGACGTAAGGCGCTCGATGGGAACTTCCTCCGGCGCTCGAAAGGTTGTTTGTCTCCAAAAATGCCAGTGAGGTGGACTCGTCAGTAGAGGACCAGAATGCGGAACAACTTGTTTGACGAACTGATGCCGCACACGCGCACAGCGTGCAGATGTGGGCGCGGTCCATGGCCGAAATAGCTAATTGAAATCCATTTACAACGGCCTGTTCTTTTTTTTAATCTTTTTTTAAAACTTACTGATAACTTATTAAGGGGGCTGTTAATAACTTACTTTTTTAGGGGGGTGTTTTCTTCCAATACCATATTAATATGGCTCCAAACCACTCTGGGCCTCCCCGCCTCGGCGTGGACCGCGCGCCCTTCGCAGCGGTCCAGTCCAGGCACCGCGGTGGACGATGAGCGCGGCGATCGAGATCAGTGGACGCTCGGCGATCAGGGGACGTGAAGCTCGCAGCGTTCATGGCGACCCAGAAAGGTTTTGGAAGAGCCAACATTTGCAACTCACCAAGTTCTTTTTCTGCTTTCGATGGCTTCCGCTTTCACGTGCTTGGTCCGGTGGTTTTTGAATCAGGAACGTATGGGGTTGTTGAGGCATCGTGGAGCTCCACCAGGTTCTCCAGCAACATCGAACGGTTGATTTGGCTTTTCTCAAACCACCAAACACCGACGCATCGTCGTCTTCTTCCTCTTTTCCCCTGGCGATCGAGACTATGTCCGGGGGCGCTGCAGTGAAGACAACGAATTGGCAGATCCTTTCTGAAAGTAGGGAGTCTTGGGAACTCATCTTTTTGTGGAACCCCAACTCCACCTCTTCAGCTGTGCGACCGCACCAATTGGATGTGCGCCATGCGCCATGGCCGCGCCGGGCGCATGCGCCGCGCGCCGGCCGCGCCCCTTCGAAGGCATTTCCGACTCTTCGAGTCGCTTGAGCCTCAAGAAGGCCATGGAGCAGTTCGGCGAGGTGCGGGACGCGTCCCGTTCCGCACTCCGGACGGAGGACGTGGGTTCCGGTGGGTCTCCGCGGGTCTCCGCGCAGAACCGGTCCCGAAAGGGAGCGATCCGGGAGCGGAACCGGTCCCGGAGGAGGTGGGTGGGTGCTGTGGTGCCTCTTCCCACTCTGGGATTGGAGTGCTTGATGGTGTTTGTCAGGCTTTCGAGGTCTTTATTTGGGGCAAGTGAACGGGCTGTGTCTTAGCAGGCTTGCAAAACAAAAGGAAGCAACGAATCAAAATGAAGCAGGGTGGAGTTGAGCTACTAATTCGAGTGTACTTCAAGTGCAGAGCGCGAACGCAAAAAAGTCCCTTACCCATTTGGCAGCTGGCTCCCCGCACAGAATCGTGGAAACTAGAGAAGAAAACCACAGGAAGGAATTGGCTAAAAACTTAAGCTCCCCCCCGCCTGACCTGCATGTCCCACTTTTGGCGACCTGTCCAAAAGTGGTGATAGAATGGGAGATAGAAGAGGACACCCTGTTACGTCTTTTTCGTGATTAGATCCATTGGCCGGTCATAGATCCATTGGCAGGTCGACCGCTCCATGCGGTCCCGGGTCGCGGACCGGCTGGTGACTGCGCAGGTCGTCGGCTGCCATATGGGAGCGCGGGGTGTTGATAACCCCATCGTGCGCTACAAGACTCAGGACGACCTGACGGACGACCTGTGCATGTTGGAAGCGTTTGGGACGCGTCATGAGATCATGTGTGGTGCGCCACCTCCACCTAGCGACCCTTCAGGCCCCTTTTTTTAAGGTATAAAAGGCATGAAGGTATGCGTGTTTTCCGGTTCGCGACAGTTCTGAAAGAGTCTTCATCCGGTGAAGCTACTCGGCCTACTCACATCTTAGTAGGCAGTCACCGTACCAATACGATCAAATACAACATCTCCCTGGATCGCAGTATATATTGCTTCCAACTTTCCTTTGGCAGGGCATCTTTTTCCAACACAGAGCTGCTTATTGTTCCAGTGGGGATGGCGACAACAGCGAGTTACCTCACACGACCTGTGTTGCCTATCTGGTTCAAACCATTGATGCCAAAAGCATGCTTTTTCTTGGATCTCCCAATTATGTCACCTTCCTCCGGTTTTGGAGTTGGATAGACGGCGTTTATTCTGCCTACAAGACCACTGCAGTGAAACAGCTCGTGACAGAACAACCAGGCAAATTGGTGCACCTCCTGGATTTTGTTTTCACCCGGGCATGCCTGAAACGCTTCAGTTGACCCATTTAGAGACACATATTAGTGTATAAGACTCTAAGACAATACTTTACTGAAACCATGGGCTCTCTATTTTTACTCTGTCTGATGGGTTTTGATGAGGCCTTGATGTTTCTTGAACTTACCAGCACATGTTTCATCTTCATCGTCACGATTCAGGAGTTTGCCCAAACAGCCTTAGATGCCCTAAAGAAAGGAGAGGCGAGGGAGGGCCGGTGGAGAAGATGTCGAACTTTCTCGTTTCTCTTTTGAAAACGCGAGCCGAACTCATCCAATTCCTGTTCATGCACAAGTGGGTGGCTATTCGAGTCGATATTTTTTATAGGTAAAGACGATGGTTCAGTGGATGCTATGGCCATTTCCAGGATTTTTCGGTGCGTGAAAAAGGACGATTTGCAGGCAGACGTCTAAAGAAAGGAGACCTCCACCTTCCAAGCAACCAACTTCGTGGGTTCTTGGTGAGTCTTCCAGGTGTGGCTTGACGGGATGATCCTGAAAGGAGAGTCGCCAGCTCAGACCGGTGGCTCTCTGACTCTTCGGTCTCACTCGAGTCGGCAGTGGAGGTGTACCAGGAGCCGACACTTCCAATCTTCTGGAGCACTGGTATCAGTTCCACAAGTTGTTTTTGCCCCCACTTTGGAGATTTGTGCAACTCTATGTCTGATACAACAACATAATACCAATCATCTACTTCGCAGTCAACTCCAACTCCCAAGTTTCGACCTTCCCCAAAGAAGCTACACACACACACATGTCTCCATCTACTCCTGTCCTACCCTCCCCATGTCTTCTTTGTTTCCACCTCGCTCGTCGTGCTTCACGGCCCGGAGCGAGGTGGAAGAACTCTGGGCGGCCGCCGCCTCCGGAGGGCAAGTCCGGAGGCAAAGGAGGTGGAAGGAGCGAGGTGCCCACCGCGCCCGCCCGCGGTGGTCGGGGTGGTCGGCCAAATCGAGAAGATGGGGTGGGGTGTCAGCTGTTGCAAGAGATCTGCATAGTTGAAATCTGACCTACGCACAGAAGAGGTTCGAGACGAACAATTCAAAACACCAAAAAGAGAACAAAAAAACAAACAGATGTCAATCCACACACGCTCAACTGGAAACTCAAATAACAGAAGGTTGAAAAGAGCAAAACAAAGTTGACCTCGTCCTTGGCGTCGTCGTTGAGGTCGCCCAAAACCGCTGGTAGGTACCTGTTGCTTCCTCTGCTGGCCCTTCTTTGATATACCAAGGGTCAAAGAGTTCCGGAACCTCCCGCGTCGGCGTTCCACGGCGTTCCGTTGTTCCATGAGCCGAAGCTTCTTTCCGGCTTCTGGGCGGCCGTTTGAAGCTTCGGGCTGCCGGCTGTGATGAAGGGGTTGTCATTTGGGTCGGTGTGGATTTCAAGGTGCATTTGTTGGTTTTGCGGATCTTTGGTGGTGGGGGGGGTGGCGGGGGCGGGGTCGGTGGTGGTGGTAGTGGGGTGCTGGTTTTTTTGGTTTCGGTGCGCGCAGTTCAGTTCGCGCGTTGTGTGTGTGTGTGTGTGTGTATGTGTTGGGGGAGACCGTGTGGGTGTTCAAGTGTTCTTGTTTGATATATAATTAATTGTGGCAGTACCAGAGATCGTGCGCAAGGCTAGTTATCATGTTGGATTCTACTAACAACTCTGAAGGCGTTAGTCGACGACTGGGCTCTCGCCGTCAGGGATTCGATATTGCCGGTGATATTCTTCGGGTGTGCATCCAGATTCACAGAAAGTTGTGCCGATGTTGGGTTATTTGAGGTCCATCGAATCTTGAATCTCGCAGGCCTTCTTTGCACAGTTTAGCAATTGCCATATGTTCACCACACATGTCCTTCCTTGCTCCGGAACACACCAGCACACTCTCTGGCGCATGTCCACCGTGGACAGCGGCCCTCTCCGGCAGGGCGGTCTAGATCTCACCAGCAGAGATATCTTCACCTCCCAAAGGAGTCGCAGCCGCCGGAGGTGGGGATTGAAGGGTGCTCTCATGCTTCAGGGGTCGACCCCTGAAGAAAGAGGATAGTGCTTCCATCAACCGGTCAAAGATCTCTGGAGTTAATTGGACCTATAGCCTATAGGATCAATATGTTCTATTCCATTCACTCTTCTCTCAAGGCGAGGAGACCACCGAAGCCCCAGTTGCAGCTGGATTTGCATCCATCCAAACTGCCAGCTTCCTCCAGTCAATCCACTTTTCGCAAGTTTTCGGAGGCCCAAATACCTATTCCAGGTTCTTAGAACCGTTGGCTCAAATCCCAAGTGGGGCTTTTGGGGGGGCTGGCCAAAGACAGAGTTTATTATATATGTATTTTGAACGCACCGACCTCGGCAGACTAGATGTGGTTCCCCAAAAGTGTTCCAACCAGGCGAAGCCGCCGTGCTCACCTTTGTGCCAACAAACTGAGCAGGTTTGGTCGAGCTCATTGTTTCGTTTTTGGGGGCATACCTATCTTACAGTCATTTGTTGATTTTGCTTTCTGTGTTCCAGCAGACCCTGAAAAATCAGGTGAGGCTCCCCGAACTTCATGCCGCCTTCGTGTTAACCATGGGGCCATGGTTGTATCGCTTCATGGACTCCCGTAGGGCTTGGAGCACACACCGCCCCGCCCCGCCCCACCCGGATTCGGGCACCGATGCACAGGCGGAGCCGGAGCAGAAGACGAAGGATCGGGAACCTGGAAGACGTCGGACGGCTCCAGTCGTACCTTCTGAGAAGGTGGGACTGAGGTGGGTGCCAAGGAGGGTCGAGTCATACCTTCGGAGCCATGACTGGAGGAGCCCTTGGGAACATGTTCTCTAGTTTGCAGGTTGCCTTTGCCTTTGTGAGAATTGTATGTTGGAGATCATTTGTTTTCCTTGGCCTTCTACTGCATCAAGCCATTGCTCTCGTCGTGTCAACTGATGCGGATCATCTCTGAATTAAGGATTGACTCAATTGGCATCGCAGACATGGTGGGACATGGACTGACTGTGCAAAGTGAATGTCACTCTTCAAACCACTTTACATGTATTGCCTTCCCCTTCGGATTCGGGCTCCACAGCTCCACTGTACGGAGGGTCCCGTAACACCGAGGCGCAGTCCCTCGCGCTCGCGCAGTCGCAGTCGCCGGCGCCGGTGGGGCCGGCGTGACATGGGCGGATCAGGGGGGGGGTTGAAATGGGAAGGTTGGGCTCCGTCCAGTTGTTCCACGCTTTGGGGAGCTCCGTGCTTTTGGAAGCTGGCAGGCAGGAGATCTCCAGTCTCGGATGCGGTTTTTGAGTGGTTGGGGTTTGAGCACTCTGGTCTTACCGTGATGGGCATTTTGGGGATAGACCGGATAGGGCAGTCTTTTCTGTGGCTCGGCTCGATCAACTCAGATCGGTCTAAAGGAGTCAGAGGAAGGTGTAGGGCTGCCGAAGTCAGACGTAGCCCATATAAGCCGAAGTCGTGATCCACAGGGCTTTTCAGGGTAAGCCCAAATAAGCCCAAGGTCACGACCACTTCGATTCTCTTTTGGACACCTAACGGTTAGGGCAGCGAACTTGGGGGTTTCCGCCAGGTGAGTGCGGGCGCTGCGGGCACTGATGATGACGAAAGCGCGGGAGAGTTCGCACCCGGTCTTCAGGGAATCGCCTGAAGTGATTCGCTCCGGTCCGGCACCGACGTTGCGCACAGACATGAAGAAACGCATGGAGTCAGCGACGAAGGCAGGAAAACATTCGGGGCACCCTGCCCATCTGCAAGTATCAAAATGAAGGGCAAGTACAAGTATCATGGCTTGGCGTACCATTTGTGCTTATGTAAGGGTTTCCGGACCTCTTGTTTGTATCGTGCAAGAAGCTTTTCATTTCATGGGTGTTGACCGTTACCTTCGATTGGGTTGTGACTATTTCTGAAAGGGGATTGTATGGGGATTGTATACCTCGAAGATCCTCGAAGTGTGTCTTTTGGGAAGGGATTGGTTCAACTTACCATTGAAAGCCTCACAAAGCCACACCCACACGGTATAGGTCACATGAGAAGTTGCGCCGAACGGTGTCTGACGGGTGAATCCGAAGGGAAGGCCAGTGGCTCTCGGCAGTGAACATAAGTGAAGATCGCCCGAACCCTTGGATAGAAGGTTTTGAACAACCAATTAGCACGTTTTTGTGCAACCAGTTTTTTGATGACTGTACCCCCAAATTGGGATGAGCAATGAGTCAGAGAAGAGCAAGCAATGAACAAAAAACGAGCTCCCCACCAGTAAACAACAATGAAGGGGAATATTAACGTTTTTCGGGCCATGGTTTCGGTTTGGGACTTGGAAGCACGGTGTTGAGTCTTGACGCTGACGCTCCTGCCCAGTCTTCTCTCTGATGTCGTTTGAAAAAGAGCTGGACCTAGAGCCACCGTCGTCTCAGCTCAGCTGAATCGTCTCAGCTCAGCTGAATTTCATCATGGTGTGGTGATGACTGGACTGGACTCTCCATGGATCATCCGAGCTCAGCTGGAATCCTTTGTCTTCTGCACATCCGAGACCCAGTCTGTTGAACGAGTGAAGGGCTGCCATGATCCTGGCGGCCCCCAGGTGCCGCCGGGTGTGGGGGGTCGCCGGAAGCGAGGAGCTCGCTGTGCCACCAGCGCAGCAAGCGCGCTGTGGTGAGGGATTTGTTGAGGTCCGAAGCAGGTCAGCGGAGCCGTGTAGAAGCATCCGAGTGGACCCCATGGAACCCAAGTACATCCTTAAATCTTGTTCTTGATCTTTGACTCTTGTAGCCTCTATAGTTAGTCACGTGCTTCTGTTTGTACCGCATCCATACGGACCATGGTTACATCCTGTTTTCAGCAGGGTTGCAGGAATTTCGAAGTTCGTTGCAGATGAAATACCATGGAATCCTTTCAGGACATTTCGCTGCCACATGCTAATTGGCTTTTACATCTCCGATCTCAGCTCTATCTCGGCTGATTCAGCTCGGATCTGTCGCGAATCGCTCAATCTCTCTGAGACCTGGTGGGATGGCGAAGGTGGGAAAAAGGCCGCGCGACTCGCTGCCGCACCACGTGGGGTTCCATGAGGTTCCGCGAGGTTCCGTTCGTCTTCCTTGTGTCATGCACACGCTGGTTCCTGTCGAAGTCTCCGCCTGCACGTCCGCCTCAGCGGTGCTTGGAGGACGGGTTGGCCACCGTCCGATCCCCTCGGTGGAACGCCGACTCCGCGGCGACCGTCCCAAAGCGCCGCCTCCGCGCTCGCTGTTCCGTCCGCGGACGAAAGAGACGGCGCCGAACGTCGTGCAGCGAACGAAGGAGTCGGAGAAAGCGCAGCGAACGAAAGCGGCGGCCGCGAGCTAAGCCGTCCCACGTGAAAGAGCAGCGACACGTGCGTCGAGGCATGCTTTTCCAAGCAGCATATGCCAGCACCAGTGCATTGTGCCTTTGAGTGAATGGGTTCTGAAGAGCTTTTGGCTGCAGACTCTTTGTGGAAAATTGCAGCGTTGTTCGTGCACATATGCTTCCTTTCGTGGTGAGTCAACTGTGGCCTTTCAGGTTTTCACTCTCCCTGCTGGGCCACCCCTCTTTGCTGGTGTTTGACTCCCGAATGTCGCCAAATGTCCGTAGTCGTTCCCTGCATTGCTATCCGCCTTCGGATAATGCTGGGTGCCGCGATATAGGGTCCGATGCAAATGGGTTCTTCAAGGGTGTTTTAGGTTGCGCTCTGCCATACGTTACTCATTGTGCGCCGAACAAGACAGAACTTGAGGATGACTGGTTCTTGACTCAAATAGGCGTCGTTCGGTTGATCAATCATAATAATGATCATAAAAATACCCTCTGCATGGAGATGTGAAAGACCCTCCAACAGTCCACAAATTGACTTTCCAAGATGTGACGTCTTCCAACTATTTCTACTAGCTTCTTGTTACTACTAGTAAGGCACTTGTTACTAGAAGCGATGCACTTGTTCCTAGTAGCTTCTTGTTACTACTAGTAAGGCACTTGTTACTAGAAGCGATGCACTTGTTACTAGTAGCCTCCTTTGCTACTTATGGTGTACAATTCATGTCCGATTTTCCGCCCGAAGCGTCGCACAGCCCTGCCACCTGGCGGTGACGACGGTGCAACCGTGGCGGTGCTGTTCGGGTCGCGTCGTTCGACCTGGTCGGGCGAAATTGGGACACGAGATGAGAACCACGCACGCGTCGGACCCCGGCCTCTTTAGGCCGGGGAAAAAGGATTGGAAAAAATGGGGGTTGAGCCCAGGTTTTCGTTTGTTTTTTGTAAACAGGGGTCCTCAGACTGCAGCGCTGCTCAGACTGCACTCACCGTCAATCCCCCGGAAGCCCTTGTGGATCGGTGGTCCTGCGGTGCTTCGACGACACCCGGTGAACGTGAAGCGCTACGTGTAGCCGCTACACTCCGGTACCTGAGACATGAAGCTACGTCTTCTCAAGCCCACCTCGTCCTGTCAAAGGCCCATGTGGCATAGGCCCGAAAAGAGTTTTTTGGATGCGTTTTCTCTCGGGCGCCAGGGTTCCAGGCGAAGGTGGTCATTCCAAAGCACCATGCGGACACATGCCGGGCAAAAAAAGGAGAGAACACACTCCAGAACGGATGCCAGACACATGCAGGGAACACATGTCACCAACACATGCACCCGAAGGTTGTAATGTTTGCAGGAAAGACCTTCAGCGCGCAAAACCGACTTGGGCTTGCTGAATGCCATCAATCTGCATCAGGTTTTCTGGCACATCTTTCAGATGAAACCACATGGAGTTAGGAACGACAGAGCTGCGGTTTTCTCTGAGAGCGGCTCCCATTCCCCAAGCACTTTTTCAACCATTCGATGAACGAGCACTTGTTTCTCATTGGGGAACGTTTTTAGTGTAACAAAATTGTTTGTGAGATGAACACTGGAAGGAGTACTGTACATGTCACATAGGGTGATTCATCAGTGAATGTGAATTGACAACATTTGAACTCAAGAGGACCCACAGGTGAAGCTAGATCACCGCGTGCTATGATGTGCCATGTATCTTAAGTTATTCTTGATACTGGCATTCTGTGTGGGCTTTGCATCCGGGTGTATTCTCACTCGTGTGGTCGATCGGTTTGACCGCTGGGTTCCTGCACGTGTATTGCATTGGTCCCTGTGCTTTCGACGCTTTGCGCTGGGATTTGCATCGTTGTATGGCGGGCTATGGCCCCTACGGCTGCTCACTTGCTGGCTTGGACACCATTGCCAGGATTCGTGCCTTTTGTCATTGCTAGGAGGCTGTGTGGAATGCTGTATATAGACCGTGCCCTCGCTATGGTAGCGAACCCCACCCTGCTGGCGATGCTTCTGGCGTCGACACTGCGACGATTACATTAAAAGTTGTGCGGGGCGTTGTCCCGGATGTTCGGGAGCTGCAGGCTATGGAATTGATCCGTGTAGCGTATGTGTGGCGTGTTTGCAGGCAGTCCCTGAACATGGACGACATGGACGCATCGGCAGACCAGCGCCAGTCCCACCTGTTCCAGCACCTCATGCTGGTGCTGGCGCGGTGCCCGCCAGGAAAGTGAAAGTCTCAAGTGTGACAAACCAAATGGACAATTCAGAAGTAGACAGGTAGACCTGATGTCATGACAAGAACTAGACCAACCTCACTTGTGGCACATCGAGATGACAGGTGTGGAGCTGAGCGACGACGCAGAGCCGACTTCAGAACATGTGGCGGCCTTCAGGGACAGGCTTAGAAGGTCCCAACACGGACTTTTCAATCCTGAAACCAAATGGGGGGACCATGCAAGAGCAGTTGAAGGCCATGGTAGCTGGAGCAAGATGGCGCGTTCGAAGCTTTGGACATACCAGGCGCTCCGAGCTTGGAGGCCTGGAAAGCGCGCTGGAAGGTGTTCCGCTCGCTCCCATTCATGCTTCGCTCCCCAAGTGCAACTCCAGCAGACGATCCGTTGAAAACTGTCACAGCATGTCACAGCTGCATGTTTGGAGGGGTGCTGCGAGAGGGTGGCCAGGTCTTTCCGGAGACATGGCATTTGATCATGGAAGCAGAGGAGAAGCGTCGATCGGAAATGTTCGACCGATGCCGACGTCGCCGCACCAAAGCCGCCGGAGACAACCGACTGTTCATGGGGTTCGACGTGTTGCCCCAACAGCCATGGATTCGAGTGTTCACCTATTCTGCACGCAACGGATCAACGGGGGCTTTTGGGACGAGGGCTGTTTGCCCCAGCGCTGCAGATGGTCGTCGCCGCCCCCTGACGCAGCCGACCGCCAAGGAACTTCTTGGCTCTCCTTCCTCAACTTCTTCGTTTTTTTCTTGCAAGCCGGTTCCCCGTCCTCCAACCCAAGTGGCCCTTTGACTGGAGGTGGGATGTTCAGTCGCTCAGCCTTGTCTAGGGTCATGCTGCGGCGTGCTAGGAACATAGTGGCCGGACCAACGGACGTCACTGTTGCCGTTCATGAACTCTAAGAGACATGCGCCATCATGCGCCCAACCGAACAGATTGAGGTTTCAGTGATCTTAGTGATCGATTTTTGAGATGCCTTGTTGGAAGGGTGTGGTCCATGTCCTGTAGTTCAGGCATATGATTGGGATTTGTCAGGGTCAAAACAGATGCGTCACCGACGGGATTGGGAGCTGTGTTGTTCGTTCCAATATCTTCCAGTGAGTTAGTTCAAAGTGGGCCAGAGGGAAGCAGCTATTGGTGACACACTCGTTGTGGGGGAATTGGTCCCAAAGAGGCCTTCAGATTCAAGACGGCCGTCGATCGCGACGCACGACGATTTTGAGGAGTGAACCCCTGCGACCCCGCCCGCTGCTTGCATCGTCGCAAGAGGTTGACAAGTAATTTCTTCTGCTTTGAACATAGTCCAAGCACACGACCTGCTCGACCAGGCGCAGTCGGAATACTGGCACGCCGGGCGGGCCTTCCACCCCCCCCCACCAGCCACGTCCCGGCGGCCCATGCCAGCGAGCATGGCAACGTTCTGGGTCACACTTCTCCGACCAGCCTGGTGCGTAGAGGTGGCCTATGCACCACAGAAAGTCAACTGAAAGAATGCACTGAGGCAGACCTGAGCGAAAGCCGTGTTGGTTGCAATGGGGCACGAACGAGTACCACTGGCTGTGACACAAATCCACACGAAGTGGCAGTGGCACCCGGGCAGCAGGTTACAGAAGTGCAACAGCCTTTGTGAGCATGGGCCAGGAGATGAGGCTGGCCGATCGGCAAGTACGAGGTTCCTCAATGACTTCTGAGGTTCGGGAGCAGCGGCGACAATTAACTCTCCTTTTACTGGTTTCCAACGGAAGGGAAGTGGGCCGTGGGGCTCGAAGGACTTTGGCTGTGTGCCACGTCGCCTGGAGAGAGCGCTGCGTGCCCGTTGTGTGTGTGACCCTCAGCCTGCGTCGTCGTCAAAAGCACCGTTTGCAAGCAGTCCTCAGGTCGGTCCATGGGGTCTCGTCAACGGTAGAGGTGCTCCTTTTCACCTCTTGCTTGGGTCACGCAAAGCCGTCGCACAAGGTCAAGTCTCTTGTGGTCCACATGGGTGCGTGAACAGGTCCTAGGTGTACTGCTCGCATCTAACACACCGCCTTTTGGCTAGCTGCCCAAATCTGGCCAAACCATGCATCAGCCTTTGTGAGACGTACCACGCGTTTTCAAACGGGCTCACGAATTACAAGGCTTCCATCTGTGTTTTCAGTTTTCAACCTCCTGCTCGATGGTTGTCGTCCTCTGGGTCAACCACCTTTTCATGATAGGTCAGTCGTCGCCTTGCACGTGCGGCTCACTCGGATTGCCCAGCCTGATCACATTGAGGTCATCAATGTCCACGTGCTCCAGCGTCACATCGTCATCCACCACATCTGCTTCAGTTTGTAGAATTCGAAGTAGTGCATCTCTGTCGTTTCCGTCGGTCTCGATCAGCTCATTTCTGTTGCCATTTGTTGTGTGCCTTTTTATTCTTGTCGTGTTTCTTTTGCTTTTCTGCCGTGCTCTTCCATCATAGCGTCAACTGTTCGTTCTTCTGCTTCCCGTTCTAGGTGTTGAAGTCTCTTTGCGAACAAAGTGCTCCCCCTGTAGCCTTCAGATTTTTTGGCAGCCACCGATAGCTGCCACCATTTCATTTCTCAATCCGTGGAGTCTTGCGAGCATGTCTGCGTTGATTACCGTCCCAGGATGAGACATTGCTGTGCTCAGGATTGTGTTGATGAACCCTTGGAAAGTTCTCGGGATGCAATCGTCAGATGTGTTTCAATGCCTTCTCCTCGTGGCTGTTCTCTGTACCAGCTGAAAGCGGCAGGTTTTGAAGATACAATTCGTTTCAGCTCTTGATTGTGTGCCTCTTCTGTTCCATCGGCCAGGATCTGGCCTAATCTTCTTGAAGTGTCCTTCCGCATCTGCCAGTGCACGTTCTCGATGTCCACCTGGTTCCTTCTGTTCTGCTCTTGATCTGTGATGAAGTCTTCTTCCTGCTTCCACTTGGAGTCAACCTGTTCACTGTTTGACCACACTAGCTCTTCTGGTCCACTGTCATGGCATCCATGTCCAAGGTCACCTGGTAGAACTTCAGATCGTAGTTGAACTCGTCGAACTTCTCCAGGATGTGGTTGCTGTCCTCCATGATGTAGTTCATCTTCACCTTCGTGATGTCCAAAGAATGATGTCACTCCTTTGACGATCTTGTTATTTTTCATCAAGGTTTGCTGCCCCATGCGATGCTTCATGCTGTGCTCGTCGTCGAGGTCCTCCGTCTCCTTCTTCTGTGTCACCCTGGTTGTGTGAAATCACCGAATCTTGGTCCAGTGCTTGGTCGTGATAGGGTCTCCTCTGGACTTGGTGGTTCTTCAGTTTCGTCTTGCTGGAATCTCGCTGTTGTTGCTATTGGATGGTGGCCTCATAGATTCTCTCTCCATTGTCTCTCTTGAAAGGTAGCGGAAAGTTCTGTGTTAATCCACCTTCATACTTCATAGGGCTCACATCGGCCCAAATGCCTTTTTTGCAAATCCACAAACTGTTCTCCTAGTTCAGCAAGTCGTCCTGAGTCCAGGTGCCATTGATGGTCTCTGTCCAAGTTGTGCTGCATCACCTGGTGCCACGCGCTGCCTTCTTGCTCTTCCAAGTCTGCATTCTGTCAGTCCTGAGACAGAAGGTCCGCTCTCTTGGGATGTTGAGGTCGATGAAAAACTGTTTTTGATCTCTGTGTGCCCGAAGTCATCCGGATAGTTCTCTGCTCACCCAGCTTGGAACAATCACTTCCACCAGGTCGCGCTGCTTCACTGAGAGCAAAGCATGTTTGTTGCCGCGACAGTTCAGCACCAAGAGGAATCATGCAGCGAGCTGGACAGGGCAAGCTGAAGCACATTCACATCCGCAATTTGTGGATTCAAGACCTTGTGAGGGAGAAGAAAGTGAGACCGTTCAAAAGGAAATGACCACAACACAGTTCTAAAGAGCTCACGGGTGATTCTAGCTGGTAGCACATGCTTTGAGCAAGGATGCACAAACTTTTTTTGCGGTGCCAGGTGCAATGACCGCGGGTGATTTCATCACAATCCGCAGCCTGGTTATGGCGGCATTGACGCTATCGTCTACCTGAGGTATGCTCTATTGCAGTTCAGCGAAAAGCTTTAGAGTACTCAAATGTTTGCCAGGACAACGCAACGCAGCATTGAGATGGAACAAGCATGTCCAGGAACTGGTGCAGAAGATGAACTTCGAAAGCTACAACGGAATGCCAACGGTGTTCAAACATTCCACAAGAAAAATGATTTTTATGATTCATGTTGAAGATGTCTTAGTGGCAAGTGGAGTTGAAGATTGGACATGGTGCAGTGAGATGGTGAGGAAACAGTTGACGCTGAAGGCTAAAAGATTGTTTGAGCATGGTAGCGACAACGCCCTTTATTACATGAAAAAAACCGTGGTCTTGGCAAGGCAGGGAATTTTTGCGCAGCCGAATCCCTCACACATCAAAAAATGGTCGAGCTACCTGAGCTACATGGCAAGAAAACCAAGACACTACCGCGCCACAGCAACCTAGAGGTGTACGACAAGAACAACATCAAGGAGCATGAACGACTCAGTGCGGAAGACCAACGGATGTTCGGATCTGGTTTGGGGTTGGCACTTCACATTGCACAAGATAGACCTGACATTCAATAGTTTTTAAAGACTTGGTCAATGTAGATGGCTGGAGGAACAGAGTAAGCCCGGGAGGCAACAACCGCTTGGGCCACTTGGCTACCGCTCTGAGGTCTTTCAGTGGCGAATAGGCACTAAGCGTCATCTCGTTCACGACAATTTCTTTTGCTACCTCCATCGGCTCGTTCTCAGCATGTTCCATTGATGCTGCTGCTTGATCAGTCTGCCCTGGTCGAAGTCCATGAGCTCCTTGGGATCTTGCTTCTGCTTCAGCTGCGCCAATCATGGGGCTCGCAATGTCCTCATCCATCATCTCAAAGAGTTTATCGAAGTCAAAGAGGTCAGTGCTTGCCCTCCACATTCAGTGATGTCCTCTGTCATGTTGGGCTTGCTCATGATGTTCTCGCAGAACTCCACCATTTGCCATGGACCAATTTTTGTGGGGAACTTGGAACATTCAGGTGGAACTTCAGTCAGGATCATCTCTGTGTTCTTCGCCTTCCTCATCTTCTACTCGTCGAACTGTGCCTTGAATAGCTAACGACATGCCTCGATAGCCAACCGGAATCTCCGTCAATGCATTTGGTGAACATAGTCGAAGTTGATCGGCGTGATCTCGATCATGTTGGAGTGTCCGTCCACTCTTCAGTAAATGTTCAAGGCTCAATAGGCAACGCGTCACCTCCCCGACCAAAAACTGGTGCCTCAAAGTCACTGGTGCTCCTGGGCTGTCTAGCACCTCAATCTCAGTTTCTCTGCTCCCAGCTACGTTGAACTTTCTCCCCTGGCAGCCTTGAAGCTTGTGTTCACCTCTGATGTTCTTGTCCGCGTTGTAGAATCTTCGAGGAAACTGTCGATGATGATTGTCTCCATTTCGCCTGCTTCTGGGATGTTCTCGAGGGTGACTCTCATATGTTGTTCCTTGATGCCCTCTATGGTCATTTCTCCATCACACAGTTGCCTTTTAATCGTTGATGTCAATCTCACGGTTGAACCATTTGTAGAACGTGTCATTCTTCTCCTCTGGACTTACTGCTGCTCAAGTCATGACGTCAGTCATGGTCTCATTGTTCAGGAAGTAGAACTCCGTGGTCACCATGTTCACCTGTCCTTCTGGCTTCGAGAACGCAATGTCATAGACTCTGCGCACTGTTCCTGTTGACTGCGTTGAGCGATATGCTGAATGAGGATGTGCAATGGTGCCCTGTGTTGATGCACTTGCTACTGAACCTGTTGCCGAAGGTGGTGGTATTGGCTGCTGTTGCTGGAATGCTTGATTCTGAACTTGGTTCACTCGTTGTGGGCAATCTCTTGCCCAATGTCCTTGCTGATTGCAAATCAAACAAGTGTTTCCACTCTGTCATTTGCTCTTTCCTTTGGACTTTCCTTTCTTTACTGCGGCCTTTGCTTTTTTCCCCTTCCTTTGCCATAGCCTCGGCCCCTTCCAAAGGTCCAGGCTCCTTGCCACCAGCTTCCTTTGCCTTTGTCTTCTTTTCCTTCAACTTCCATTCCTGTGGCTTCATCTACTGGTGCTCGTACTGGATCACGTAGTTCCAGCTGCTTGAGGATTTGCTCTTTGGAAAAACTTTGGAAGTTCACTCATAGGGGGGATCAGTGTAGCCGTATTGAGATCGCTAGGATAGGTCTCTTTGCTTGTCTGCTCATACTGCATAACCAACTGCTCGAACTGCAAGATGTTCTCTGGTTGAATTTGGGGTACTGTCCAAGTGTGTGCGCCAATGCCAAAGATCGTTGGCGTGCACATCTGGAACCAATCCCTGAATCCATCCTTGGCTTGCTGATTGGCTTGAACCATCTGAAGACATCGTCCTCTCAAGTAGAACTCAGCACTGCAAAGAACTTGTTGGCAATCCGTGTAGCCTGTGCAATCTGGTTCTCTTGCACTGCTCTCTACATTATGTTGCGAACAACAGTGGGTCTTCACCATTGAAGGTGTCAGGACTCACAATCTTTGTGGCTGACTCCCAGCCTTGTGTTGATGAGCTTGCTGTCTTCGTCATGGCCTGAGTGGCCTCTGTGGCTGCTTATGCTTCTGTGTTTGCCGCTTCCGCTAGCCGTGTGATGTAGCATCTGTTGTGCTTCCATGCTCTGTGCTGTTCCAACCACAGTGGACAAAACTCTGTCGTTTCCTAACCACTTGGCTCAAACGGCAAAGTCTTCTCTTCCTTCTCATTTCCTTTCCTTTCACTCTCTTCTTTAGCCAGTCTCTGCGTTCAGTTTTCGTTCTCCAGCCTTGTTGGGGATCTTCTTGGAGTTCACAGGCCATAGTGATCAGCATCATGAAGATCATCACCATGCCAGGCCACCGGTTCAGGATGGCAACTGAAATCAAGCTCATAGTCTTGAAGACATCGGGGCCGTGTGCCAGCGTAATAGTCTTGAAGCGCTCGTTCAACTGGTCCTTCTTGAAGACGTTGTATATAGGTCCATTTCTCCATGTCAAAGCTGTTGATGTAGTTCAGGCTCTTTGTGGCTTTGTCGATCACCTGCCCATGGTGCTCCAAGCGCAAAGTCTCCTCCAAGGAGAGCTTGATCGTGGCCACCTTGATGTCCTGCTCATTCCCTTCCTCCAGGACATAGTTCTTTCTTTCTTTCTTCAAGTGAGTTCTGTGAAGCCTCACTTGTGGCCATCTCGCCGTCCTCGTCATCTCTCCTCTGAAAAGGACTCGCACCCAAAGCATGCCACCTTTGCGTGAAGCCCAACTTCACTCGAGGACTTTCTCTCTTCATCTGGGGACTCGAGCCCAAGATTTCAGGTGCTGTGAGCTCCAAGCTCACCACTTCCTCTCTCCTCAGGTCAGTTCATGAGTGCCTCACCTTCATGCCAGCTTCTAGATCGTGACCTCGATGTCCATGATGTAGGCTGCTCATCAGCTCCTAATCTTGTAATCCAAGGCGTCGAGGATGTTGTTCCAATGTCTTCCATTGTTCTCCTCCTTGCCGAGCTCAAGTTCAAAGTTGGGCTCATCGAATTTGCGTCCTGATGCCCTGTCATGTTCTCATTGGGCTCAGTCAAGGTCACCAGCTCAGCATCATACTGTCATCATGACCAACGTGGCCGTCACCATGGAGTCGACCTACGACCTACGTGCCCTCATGATCCAGGAGGATCAATCCTTGGGCTCCGCTACCATGTCAAAGGTAGAGGTGCTCCTTTTTACCTCTCGCCTGAGTCGCGAAAAGCCACTGCGTTGCCCGCGCGAGTACGCCACGTCTTTTAGCCGACACGCCCCTGCCGCGGTAATGGCCTACGTTGAAGAAGCGTATGAGGAATCCCGGCGCAAGTCATGAACCACCCCAAGTTTTGGAGCAGTCCTGTCAGCAAGGACAGGAAGCCTGATGGAGGGCAATGAAAACTTGAAAGCCGAGTATGAGGAGCTGGCAAACCAACGCCATGTGACGCTGGACCGCAATGCAGTGCCGAAGACATTCAACCATTGGAGCCGACAAGAAGTTGTAGTGAGCACCTTTGCGCTAAGATGCTGGCAGCGCTATGGGTATGAACACTGCACCACACATTGGAAAGCTTGCAACACTTCACAGCCTAATTATACCGGCACACAGCTCCCGCCAGCAGAGGCGCATCTGACCACGCGCCTGGAAACAGCAGGTTCCTTCTTGCCCACCGGCACGTTGATCCATTACACCTAAACATATGAGCTGCGCCTCCAACCGTCGGGGTGCATCCCAGCAACAGCCCAGGAAGCCTGGCTCCAAACTTTTGTGGGGGAACGGCTTGCGGCCGCGGCAGCATCTTTAGCCAAACCACTGGCGCCGCCCAGCCCCAGCAACGCCGATCGGGGCCGAACTACCACAGGAACCCACACAGCAGAGCAATAACGCAAACGCAGCCGCCTGCCCCGACACATCCACTTCATCCGACAGCTCAACCACCGACTCCAACATTGCCTGGGCACCGCCCGCCGCGCAACCAATGCCCACATCCATTCCATCACCGATCCCACCCTCAGCCACGCAAGACCGCAACAGCGCAAGACCTAGCCAGCTAGAACCACACATGCGCCAGGCATCGCGCAGCCTGGATTCCGTCGACCTGCTTGCCACCCTCCAGGGCAAAACCAGCCAGTTCCCAACACCACCTCGAGGCCGGCTCCGGGCGGCTCTCCGTTTCGCACTGGAAGCCGCGGACAGAGAAGCGGATTCTGTGTGAGCGAGGAGTCTCTTGGAACCGGGCGCCGGGAGCGCGGACCATGTCCAAACCTGATGGTCGAGGCGTCCAGGCCTTTCAGGGGGAATGGCTCACACTCCTGGCGTCGGCCCGACGCAGCCCACCCGGCGAGCTTTCAGCGGCCCGGCAAGTTTTGACAGCTGGGCCGCTAGCGCCCGGCACTCCAACAACCCCACCGCCGACGGCCGCCACACCACCACCACAGCTCGTCACCGACAAACTCATGACAGCACATCGCAGAACACCAAGAGGAGCCGCAGCAGGGCCATCCGGCCTCGTGCCAGACACACTACTCTCCGCATAGTCTTGGACGATAGGCTTAGGGCGCATGGTTCCCTTACAAAAGCCGAATGGGGGTTGCGCGGCTTTACCCAGCATGCAGCAAAACAATGCAAAACAGAGGGTATCGTTCGAGCACGTTTTACCCTAAAAGATAAATTGTAAATAGGGTGGCAGGAGTGGTTTGTGACAAACGACGGTAACAGTTTTGTGTACTGTAATAAACTTGTTTGTCAAATGAAAGTTGGAAGCAGTACATGTCACACAGAGTGGTTCATCAGTGAATGAATTCATTTGAAGTCGAGAGGGCCCACAGGTAGATCACAGCGTGCTATGTATCTTGAGTTCTTCCCACCCACCCCCAAAGTGGGTTCCCATCTTCCCTTGGCTGATGGCATCACTGGCACGAGGAGTGTGTTTGCATGTCTGACGCTGTTTCGGGCTTCGCTGACCTTGACCTCATGACAATCTTGATTCATCGTGTGTCGGTTTATAGGTGGAAAGGGGTGGAACACCACATTTGCAGCTTCGGGGCACCCAGTTTTCTCAGGCCCTGAACAGGGCGTGTCGTTAGACCGGCGGGTGTCAGAGAAGGGCAATGGATAGCCGTAAGAGAATTGCACTCTAGTGCTGTATCCAGCATGCAGCAAAACTTAAACAGAGACTATTGTTCGAGCACGTATGGAATTGACAGATAAATCGTGAACAGGGTGGTTGTGAGAAACGATTGCAACAATTAATTTCAATGTTTTTACAACGTTCTTTTCATCGAAAAATATCGGATCCAAGCATATGCTTTGTCCTTGGCGGCGGCAGCATGAACCAGCCCCTGGCTTTGAACGAAGGTCGGCGTCGTTTTTTGCCAAAGAGCCCTGCATCCGGTTTGGCCCCCTGAGAGAACTCTTGATTCCTGCTCAAGCATATAACGTAATAGCGCTAATGGCATCCGCTTTGACCCCCGGCCTCGGGTGTGACCCCAATGCCTGTGATGGTGCAGAGAGCCACGTTTGCAGAATTGTTTTTTGTGTTAAACTTTCCCCTGCTGGTTTGGATGCAGCTCTTGTTGAAGCCTTGTGGGGGGGATTTCGTCCGCAGGGGTTGGCCAAGCAAGGTGGGAACAGGTGGGACACAGCGGGTTGGGCGCAGCCAGCTGTTGACGCGCCGGGTTCTGGACAGCACACGGGGCACACAGATCGGGATGAATGCGCTTTGTGGGGAGGGGCCCCCGCATGGGGTACTGAGGCTATTCGCAACACCCTTGGCTTAAAAACCTTTCAATGGAGAGAGCCTGTTTTTAACATATAAAAATTACAAAAACAATCAACTTAGTAGTCCGTCCCAAAAATCAAAATCAAAGAAAATCAAATAAGACAGTTTCAGACAGTCAAAATCAATTGGCCCAGATCCAAATGAACTTCTACTTTTGTTGTTCTAATTTGGAGTGTTTTTTTTTTTATAATTGTTTATCGATTATATATGTTTCGGATGTTTTTACTTTTTTTAATTTGATTTTCTTTTGACTTTGCCTTTTCCATTTGATTTCGTTTTTAATTAAGGATTCTGGCCTTACCATATGAAAAACATTTATATTTTTATAACCCTTGGCAATAGGGAAGTTCACTTCGTTGAGGTGCAGGTTGTTGCTTTAGAAACGGTGTTACTTAACAGCATACCTTCCTTCCGAGCGACGGTCCACGCGAGAGCAAAAACGACGTGTGGGGAAAGAGTCACCTGATGTGCCGGTGCGCCTGATGCACTTCTTGCTCGTTGCCCTGCTCATTGGGGTTCAGGGGGGGGCACTTGGCCGTGAGGCAGTGTGTAAACCCACTCGTTCATGGCCAGGTTTGTGGCTGTTCACTTGACACCTCACTACGGCAGTGTCCACATGCGTGTGGCCATTTGCTGGAACACACCACGGCGTGTTCAGCAGATGGTCGAGGAGTGGACCGATTGATTTGTCACATGTTCCTTCAAATTGGGCCCACCTGAACATCGCCAAAGGTTGGTGGTGGAACATGATTTTTTGTCACTCAAACCCACCAGCGTGCGAGTCATTGCCTGGAGTCAACAAGTTGATTGTTTTTGCCGAAGGCCGCAATTTTTGGCTTAGAAGTGTTCATGGAAAGCGGTGAAGCAGTTTTTTGGCACAACTTCTGCGCAGCAGACATGTGACAAGGACAGTTGTTGTGAGGTTGATACTTGAACAAGAGGTATATACTGTACTAGGGAGGCAACTTCGTTTCAACACCCTGCCGCAGTCACAGTTTCAACAGCCTTGCTGGCGAACACCGCTGCAACTGGTCAACCAAGGCTCGCTCTTGTTGCCCTTGGCCTGCCAGACAGACACGAAAAAAACAAATATATATATATATATATTTATTTTTTTTGGGGGGGGTGGTGTCGGTTTGTGGGTCAAAACGAATGGAACTGCCGGTATGCACGGGTGGTAAGACCGGGCACCCATTCGGTTCTGTCCCAACATCAATGAGGCCTCATGAGATCCAAGCACCTGTTGCAAACAGAGGGTGTGGCAGTGTGAAATGTACATGGACGTTCCGTGTTTTGTGTTGGTGGCCCACATGGCGTCAAAGTCATATTGCCTGGAGTTTGTTTGAGCAAAATATGATGGGCTTTGTATGGAGGCCCACGTCTTCTTGATGGTGGCCCAAAATGCTTGGGGCCCAGCGCTTGCCTCTTCCAGGAATCTTTTGGGGGCAGAAAAAACCGTCAAAGTGTATGCCAAAAAGACTTTTTTTTTGGGCATGAAACCAGCATCAGCGTGTGGGAACCTTGCACAATGGCCAGTTAAATTGCCGAGTGGCCGAAAATAGACACTGCGCTATTGGTTTCATGTTGACTTGGCACGCGTGCATTGCCATTGAGGTTGCTACAGCTCAACTTGGCCAAGCAAAGTTGGGTGTACGTTCTGTTGTTGCACGGCATCCAGGTGGGAACGGCCCGTCGCAGGGTGATTCAAGACCTGAAGTTGTTCAATCCAAATGGTATCACCAGCACTTGCCTTGTTGTGGGTTCTCTGTGCTTTGCTGTTGTGAGCCGGCTGTGCAGGTCCTAAGCCAAAGCAGCTTGACCGTGCCAGCATGTGATGTAAGAGTTCAGCATCTCCGCCTCGTGCCGTCTTGGATCCGGGCGATGGAGACGGAAAGCTTTGATGGGTGTCAGTTGTCGGTGGCTTGGCAAATTCAGATTCAGTCATTGTCCAGGGCAACGAAATGAAACGACTCGGGGGCCAGTGGTGGTTCACAATATGCAATAGAACTGAACCATTTGCTCGGGTTGGGGAAGGCAGAAGGCAACCTTGCAGGGATTCGTAGTCTTAATAGTCACTGCTGCCTTCCCTGGGGCAAGTGACAAGGTAGTTGTGCCTTAGTTGGGTTGGGCCAGCCAAGTGCGTTCTGAGCAGCAAGCCGCGTGGTTGAACGGGTTTTGGAACCACAAACCCTGTGTCGATTTGAGCTGAATCATCCAGTGCGTACCACCTGCACGGTCTCCACTGGAGAGAAGAGCTGACCATGGTCAACTCAATGCAACATGTTTGTACACAAACAATTGTTTCAGCAGTATGAATTCTTTCCACCCATGTTTGCCAGTTTATTCAAAACACATGACCTTCTTCCAGCAGATGACCAACAAACAAAGAACATTCATAGAATGCCTTGAAGCCCGTGGAAACTGCGCCCTGTGGGGGTCAGCGACGCCGGCGGAGCCAAGGAGATCGAATTTTTTGCACCGAACGGTAGTCGACCTCTTGACCTTCAGAGCCTTCCAAGACCCGAAGTGGAGCTGCAAGCAGTGTTCGACGGATCCTATGAGACGCAGGTCTTTGATATGAGAGACTTGGGTTTCCAAAGGTGGAATCATCATGCAGCAATTTGTTCCTTTTCAAGGCCCCCAGAAGATGGTCTCACAGGTTTCTCACTCATTTTTTGCAGTCTATTTGCTTGTTCTCGTGGGGCAAACAGGGCCGGTCCTACTTCGGTTTGGGGCTGGGAGCGGCCAAGCAGCAATGGACGGCACGCTTACGGCACAACCATGTATATGAAGAGGGTTGGGGGCATGAATGGTGGGTTGTAATGAAGGGTCCATTCAGCAACTCAATGCAAGACATTTTGCAGTTCCTGCGCAGGTACTCGTAGTCATATTTGTGCCAGCCAATGCGCCAATGCGGATGGCTACCTCTCAGGGCCCCGTTTTTTTTTTTTAATGAAGACTTAGTTTGTATACATCTTGTGCATGTTACATTGATGCGCACACACACACGTAAAAAGCATGTATACATACGATATACATATACATACACACACACACATATATATATATACACACCTAGAACCCATTTGACCTCTGTTTTGATAGGAAAAGACCATCTTTTGGGTAGTTTGTGGTCCAAAATAGAGGTCATTCAGGTTCTAGGTACATATATATATATATATGTATATGTATATGTGTGTGATATACATGTGCAAAAAACATTTGTTAAACATCGGGACTCTTCGGTGGTTGACCTCAGGGACTCTTCGGTGGCGCGTTCTCCGCAGCCCAGGATGCTCTCCAGCGATGCTGTCCCTCGAGAGCCCTGCAGGGATTTGTGGATATCGCCTCATCACTGCCAGTAGTGATGATGCTCGAGATCCATTGGGTTCCCAAGCTTGAAGTTTGTGGAGCTTTTCGGGAGTTCAGATGGACATCGATGCAGATGTAAAGGCCAGGTTGTAGACTGTAGACCTTGTCATTTAGCGGGTTGGCCATGTCTTGGCGTTTTTCGTGGTCCTTGACCTGGAGGGTGAAGTGGTGTAGCAACAATCTTTTTGGAACAAACACTTCGCGTCCTTTCATGGTCCGAGATGATGCGATGCTAGGGAGTGGATTTGAACATCAGGGTGGGTGCTCCGGTAGCACGCACCATCAAGTCGCATGGGAGGAAGATGTCGTTCAAAGCCAGCTTTTTGAGACCAACAACCCGCATGACATGGGTTTGAGGTTCGGAAGTCTTTTTCTCTTGGAGGGGCTCCATCTCCGCTTTTTCGGTGGAGATGAAGCTTTTCTGATTCTGCTCGACCCAAGCAGCATTTTTCGGGTCCCTTCCCGACTTGGTCCATTGCTGCGGTCTGACCGTGGACCCGGTCCGAGCTCGGGTGGTCGTGACGCACGTCGTGACGCACCGACCTCAGGTTTTGAAGTCCATGGCTCCAATGATGCATCTTGGGTGGATCATGTAGAGTCCAACCCCACCAGACTTGGATTGTAAAACGCGAGGTTTTATTGATGAACGTGAACGGCCTACATTAAGACCACAATTGGTTTTGTTTGCCCAACCTTGGCGGCTGACAGGAATTTCCTGGCAAAAGAAGTGTTGTTTCTTTTCTTTTAATCAAGTTTATTTATGGTTGGTGTCGTGATGGCACAAAAATGCTCAACACATATCATCACGTCTTGTTAGGCTGTGAATTGGTTCATCCTGGATTCACAGCTCAACTACAGCCGTAGCCTTACTCCAATTGAGCGCAGTGCTCCTACACAGCTGTTTGCTTTCTCCAGCGGTGCTCCTACAGATCTCTTCACTCTCTCCAACATGACTCATGAGGCGGGCGGGGTCCAAAAGCCATGCCTGCGGCGAAGTCGGGTCCAGAGGGCTTCACCATCCCCCCGCGCATCTCCGAAAGTGAAGAACGACGAGCCCCAAAGAGATGACCAACCTGCTACTTAAAGCATGATTTCGTCCCTGGTCATAGCATGTCCTTTGAGAAATCAACCCTTATCACTGAGAACGCCGAGATCCCAAGCTGAGATCCTCATCCGGTCTTTAAAGGCGAAGGTTCCAAGCGGGCAACGTCCCCAGTGCAGTGCCCGCGAGCTGCCATACGAGTCGACAGGTCGACAGGTCGAACACACGAGGGACGGAAACGGAGGCGAGAGGTGGTTTCCCGAGCAAGGCCAGTCCGGCACCGAACAAGGCGGAGTCTAAACGCACCAAACTCGCCACCGAGTCCTCGCAAGATTTGAAAGAGATCCCAACCATCACTGACCTGGTTCGATGCCTCCGGGCTGTAGCTCTCTTATTCAGTGCCCTGCGATAGTTTCGTAGCACGAAACCTGTTCCGCGCTGGTGAACGAACGGGGCTATCAGTGAACATTGGGACATCCAGGTCGCTCGGCAAGTTGTTCCAATCAGCAAATCCCACCAGCGGCTGCTGTGCGTGTCTGTCCAAAGACAGGGGTCCGCCGCCTGCATGCTTTTCGGGAGTCCGAGGGTGTGCTGGTCGCCCGGTCACCCTGCTCAGGCAGCCTATGTTCAACACGTCATATTTGTGCCCATTGCCCCACGTGGTTGGAGTGAAAATGGTTTCGAGAGAACATCCACTTATTACATCGCGGAGCTCCAGTTGCTCGTTGACGGCCAGATCTTGGACCTCTCTGATGCGACTGTGTCGCATGGAGGCCATGTGCAACTTGGCTACCTAGCACCTACCACAACGAGCAGATCCACCACCTCGTTCACTTCCAGCACAACAAGTTCATCCACAAGTTTCATATTGACTTTGACTTCAAGCTCGACTCAGACTTTAACTTTTACACCGAGCTCCACTAGCTCATCCACCGGCAGCTCTACCACCAGCAGCTCTACCGCCAGAACTTCAACTACCAGTGTTTCAACTACAAACACCTCCATAACAAGCACCTCCATAACAAGCACCTCCATAACAAGCACCTCCATAACAAGCACCTCCATAACAAGCACCTCCATAACAAGCACCTC
>CAXAMN010025506.1:121768-212349 GCA_963970005.1 Durusdinium trenchii
TCCATAACAAGCACCTCCATAACAAGCACCTCCATAACAAGCACCTCGAACACGAACACCACAGCAAGCACAACTTCCTCAAGTGCAACGAGCACTTCCTCTTCGACATCAACAGGCACGACTTCATCCTCGTCCACGAACCACTCTACATCGACCACCGTCACTGAGACTTCGACATATACATCCACAACAGGGACCAACACATCGACCACGCCCTCTGGCTTGACGACGACGACGACACGGACCACTACGTCATTGACCTCTCGCACCTGGACCTCCACGACCTTAACCAGCAGTACATCTACAACGAGCAGCTCAACTTCAACAACAAGCTTAACAAACACCTCTACTTCGACAACAAGCTCAACATCAAGCGCAACTTCGACGAGCACTTCGTCCTTAACCAATACAACAACATCATTCACAGGAACATCCTCTTCCAGCAGCATTTCATCGATGACAAATACAACATCCACAAGCTTAACAACATCCACAAGCGACACACTCACAAGTTCAACCAGCTCCAGCACCACTTCAGGCACATCGACATCAGCATCGAGTACATCTACATCGAGCACATCTACATCCACCACGAGTTCAACTACTACTCTTTCATTGGATCCTATCCGAATTGATTTATCTGAGCCAGTGATGCTCGAGGCCTTTAGGTTTATTACAGGCAGCATTTCCATGGCTGAAGACCCAGTTCAGTTTTCCCTCTGGGGCTCTGAGGACAATGTGTCCTGGATGCATTTGTACGATCAGAGTGACTACGCTGCTGGAGTGCCCAGTTCACGAGAGAGCCCGACCGCCTGGTACTTGGTGTCCACCACCACCACCACGGGTCCAAGCTTTGCGGAAGCTTTGCAGAATGCGCTGGATGCCCTGAACGCCAAGAAACTGAGCTACTTGAGCCTACTGGATGGACTTGAGAACATCACAGGTGGAGGTCTTCTAGCACAGAAGATTGATATAGATCCAGATGGAACTATCACCGCCGCTTTTGTCATGGCACCCCCCCAAGACGATAGTGCAGTGGTGCTTGGCTTTGGAGATGTTCAAGTTGAAGTACCAGCTGCGACACTGGAAGCCTTCGGGGGGCCTGCCGTGGCAGTGGCTCAGCTGCAATCCACCAATTTCCCATTCTTCCCACCGCCGGATGGGACCCCGTTCTGCTTGAACATCGACCGGTCGGTGTGGGAAGTAGCGGAAGCCCACAAGTTTCAGGAACCCTAATAGGGCACGACATGAATTGAGAATTGTTTCCTCACGTGAGAAACAGACAAATCAATACAAATCAAAAGCCCCTAGTTAGTAGCGTCCTTGTTCCTAGTAGTAAGGCCAGGAGCCCCTAGTAGCTTCGGTGGTCCAAGTTTTTCCATGTTTTCCCCCAAACAGTTTTCTGTTGGGGTTCTCAATGCTTTTAAGTGTGTTTGCCTTGTTTGGACTGCTATGTCCGCCTCGCGCTGCCGACCTCTACCTTTCAATCCTTTTCATTTGTCTCCCAGTCTGGACTGCTGTGTCGCCTTACTCTGGCAAAAACAATGCCCAATGATCATTTGTCGACAGGGACTGAGCAATGTGTTCAGCTGCAGCCAGGGGGAAGCCCTCAAAATTTTGGCTTACTTGCGCTGACATACGCTGACAATTGTGCTGCAAACTTGGCTGACATGGGCTTTTGCCTGAAAAGACTGACCTCGGCATCCTTGGCGAAAAATATATCACTTGCCAATCAGGTTTGGTCAAGAAATCAAAGAAGTTTTGTGTCAGCCTTTTGCTGAGGGAAGACGCGACCGACGGAGCCAGGAATCCACTCGTTTTGCGGTCGGTTTCTCTGCCCTCAACGAACGTTGCGGTTCCAGTCAACTCACCACTGGCACGCCCGGGTTCAGCCGGAAGAACCTGACATGGACCAGACCGGAAGACGATGGTTCAGCCCACCCGGCATGGTGCTTGGCGATTCCACGGTCTCGGAACTGTCCCGGGTCTCGAAACCGGAGAGGTGGATGTCAAGGGTGAACACGTGGCCGTGTCACCAGTGAAGTGTTCATGTACACACGGAGTGCTCAGATCAAACGCCAGGGAAGTGGATGGCAGGGGTGCAGAGCGAAGAGCATTTTCCTCAATGAATGGGGCGTTTTCCACTTCCATGTGATGTGTTCGTCGGAGGGTAAAGTGATTGCACTCATTACTCATTACCACTTCGAATTCAGAGTAAGTCACATGCCTTGAGCATGTCTTCTCGCCCCTGGTGGTCGAAAGGCCATTCCGGCCAGCGCCAACAGCACGAGTCAGGTGTTCGACTCGGTCGCGAAAATAGACCGCTCCCACGGCACAGCTGCGAGAAACTGGTTCAGAAGAGGGTGTTCAAGTCGGTCTCCTTATATAAGAGGTGTCGTTCCGACCCCCAGGCCGGGAACCGGTGGGACCAACGTGTCCCACGTGCCAACGTTTGGACCATCGATCTGCGCCACGTGGATCTACGTTGAGGGGGTTCTGGGCTTCGCTCGGACGATGTCTGGGTGAAGGGGCGCCACGCACATGAACGGCTTCAGCTCTCCTCCCGGTGTCTCGGGGTTTCTTTCGCCGTTCACGCCGTTCAGCTTCAATACCCGTCAGATGTTCGAGTCGACGCCCTCGACCCTCTGTGGATCATTTGGGATCGAGGGTCGAAGGAGGCACTGGTGAATGCGTCAATCGCTGTCCACTCTTTGCCTTGAAGAAGTTTCAATCAGGTTGATGGGCATGGTGACTTGAGCAGCCTTTTCCCAGCCCTTCTCCTTGCACCATTGGGGTGGTCAGTGATCTCGTTGTCGCTGTTATTCAGATTAGCATGGCGGGACCTCGCGCATGCAAGACTATCAGGCGGTTGCTTGCCATACTCGCGACCGGGTACTGGGCAGGGTCACATCACCAGATACACAAAGTTAAGTCACATAGTAATGTATCTGAGGCTGCATCCCTGCAAGACCTCTACCATATTCTTGGTAATGACGCAGCAGATGATGCAGCCAAAGCGATCAATAAACATGATTTTCCAATCTTAAAATCCTTGACACAACAAATTCTCACACATCGCCATTCTCAGATGGACATTCTTTTGATGTGTGCAAATATTTGGCATGCCTTAACCAGATGCACTTGTCCTTAAAACTCGAAAAGGACAGTAAAGAGAAGGAAGACAACATCGCTAAATCGCTGAGACATCAGGCCCTCTTCTTCCAGAGCCGTTGTTCGATATCTCGAAAATACAATGCCAGTTGTAGCCCCGATAAGACAAGCTGTGCTTCCTCATTGGTTCGTCTTGGCTTCCATAGGAGTTTGCTTGGCCATCTTGTCCAACTTCACCCCATGCAGCGCCATTAAATTCCTTAGCGATGACTCGTCATGTGAGTTAACGAAGAAAGCATCTAATTATTCAAGTGTCGAGCAAAATGTCAAGAATGAATGGAAAGTCCTTCCTTTTGCGAATAAACTTACGAACCTTCCGGTACTAATTTCGGGGTATATTGAAAGTTGGTTCAGAAGGTAGTTTTGAAAATTCCCGAGCATAATCTGAGATAAGCTGAATTGGTAACAGCACGTTTGAGGGGTAGAGCTGTTTTGGCCACATATCTGTCCTGTATGTTATCTACCCCTCGGGCACCCCACCTGTGTGGAAGGGCTTAGAGCGGGAGGATGCGTCCGCAAGCTGTGTGTGGTACTGGGCAGGGGATTTTGCATCATCATCATCATCATCATCATAAATGATGGGGTTGGTGGGTTGGTTGGTGAATTGGGTGGTTTGCCAAATGGGACCCGATATGCTATCGCATAATATCTTTAAAGCTCTCACCAATGGCCCTCATGAGGAATCCGTTCTGTCTTCCTAAGTGGTGATTCGGAATCACATTGCAACCCACTGAAGTGATCGGGGAGAAGAAAGAGGCTTTGTTTGCAAGGTTTCTTTGTTCTCGGATGATTCTTTCCAGCTTCCAGAGCTTGGTGGCCTTCCCTTTTTCTTCTCTATATATACGCCCTTTTCCACCATGCAGAGCGCATGCGCTTCCAGCTCCGCGAAACGGCCGAACCCCCGAGACAAGCGGCAAAAAAAGCAAGATGGCACTTCGAGTGAACAACACCTGGTGAGTTGAGGTGATGGGACTCCTAGCGCCGGGAGGCGCCCTCTTTGACATCTTGAACAGCAGTGAACTTCAGTCAGATGCTTCTCCCGCAGTTCAGAGACCCCCTGTACAGATCAGTCAGTCTTCCCTGTGCCTGGAGCTTCGGGGGCGGGATCTGGGGTCTGGGCCTTCGGCGATGTTTCTCGGTCTTGTTTGATGGGTGAATGCTGCGATCATGAAAGCGAGCCTTCAACGAACGGCAGGAGCCCCTCTAGCTAGGCAGCTAGGTGAAAAGGGAGGGGCACGGTTTCGGTCGATCCCACCCACCTCCCGGCCTCAAGTCTCAGGACGTTGTCAGCCTGGACATCTTTGTCAATGGCTCTGCTATCGGTGACCTCGCTTCTCCGATTCACTTCACCATTCCAGCGGAGCTTGCCGGACCTGCAGACCCTACGTGCGCCTACTTGGATGAAGAACGCCAGGAGTGGTCCACGGTTGGAGTGTCGCTCATCAATGTCACGAACACGAGCCTGCTGTGTAGCACCACACATTTGTCGCTGTTTGGTGGGATCATGCGAAGCATTGAGCAGGCCTTGCTCTGCAGCAATGCTGCTGCGATCTTTTCCATCGAAGGTCTACGCAGCTTGACCAGTCGTTTATGGATCTTTGAGTGGCCTGGTTTCGCTCAAGGATGGTTTTTCTTCTAATCTTCTTCTCTCAAATGTCTGCTTTTAGGCCACTTGGGGAATCAACAGCGGCCTGCCGGCTTTTTTCGGGAGACCTCGCAGGGAGAACTCGCCCCTCCAAAAGGTCCGCATGACCGCTCGACCCAAAGACGCCCTGTGGCGTCTCCCTATCAAAAAGCACACCCATCGACTGGATGTTACATGGGGTTCCATCTCTTGGAGTGTTCCCGACCGTTCCTCCCCCCCGGCGCCGATGGGCCCAGGTGGGCGGCGATTCTCAATTGGATCATGCTCTTGGTGGGTGCAGGGCTTTTAGGCTGTGCCCGCGTGGCCGATCTGCGCAACCAGGATCGCATGGACTTGACGAGAACCATTGCCAGCTTGAAAGCGAATGCCAAACACTACGCACAGACCCATGACCAGCACGCACATCATGGGTTGGGACACATGTTAGAGGAGCTCTATGACGTGCTTGACACTGGACCTGCACGTATGATTTACTCACAGATGCTGCGAGTGCAGACCGGCTTCGGCCTAAAAGCTTTGGCCAAGATCTACCAAAAGTCAGGACATACAGCGCTGCATTCAAGGGCTGAAGCCTTCTTGTTGGACTTCAGCACTTGGAGCTGCTGGCGGAAACTGTGCTTTTGGTACAGCATGCAGTGCAGATGGGTTTCTTGGCAGGTCATCTGACAATGTTTTTTTCTTTCTCCTTTGCTTAGGGGACTCCAAGACAGCAAAGACAAAAGGATGAAAAAGGGGGGTGCTTTGGAAACTATGTACTCGTGCACATGGAGCAAAATAACCCACCAAGATCTCCTTCCAACATCTCAATGCTCGGAGCTCTTCCATGGTACGTTGCTCGGTGCTCCTCGGGAAGATTTACAGCGGCTGGGCGATGTCAGCCGTCTTCTATGGCTCAAGTGCAATCTCTCCAGGTGAAGAGGAGACGTTTCGTGTGAGACGTATTTCACGGAGACGTTGCGGGACAACCACTGAGACCATCGATACTTGCATAGTTCACAGCAAGAGATCAAAGCTCAATTGGGTCTCAAGAAAAGATCGGTAGTCATTTCAGGTATAAACGCAAAGGACAAAAATGTCTAGTATATAGACATAGACTTAGACTAGATAGTGTTTAATTACTAGTTCCGACATATGGTTTTGATCGCAGTGTGTTTGCTATTTAATGCATGGGCAGATCTGAGCAAGACTACAACTTATGGTTGAATGCATTGTGCCATTGTGCCAACCTGAAGGACGGATGCCTTCCTGTGGAAGGTTTTCTTGATGCGCTTGTGCGCTCTTTGGTTGTGCAGATCATATCAGCTTTCTTCGGGGCTTTACCTTTTGTTGTGCTGGTGTTCTTATTCTATCAATTGAAAGGCGTCCGGCTTTCAATTCGTACGGGCATTTTTTGGAGTTGCCTAGCGATCTACTTTCTGCTTTGCATAATGGTGGTGTGCATCTTCATTGCATCGACCAGCTCGAGCGACGGAACCAAATGGTTCATGACGAGCACTCTCGGGATCCTTTTGTCCTTGACGCTTGGTCAGCAGGTTCTGGCGGATGTTGGGGATGGCGGTGTTCCTTTTGAGCAGCCAGAAAGGATGCCCTGGAACCCGCTCTAGATCTCCAAGCGATAGTAGGTGGGGGTCTTGCATTAAGCCTTCTTTTGGGCTAGGGATGACAGAGAAGGACTATGACGGATGGATCCAGATGGATGCCGAGATTGGCTGGCATGGACCAGCGATAAGACCCTACCAGTGTACGTGTAGCATGAATGGTTGGAATGAGCAATATAGGAACATACAACTACTGCAGATGCGAGCATTTGGCACTTGTTTGAGAGCAAACTAGCGCCGCTTCATCAGTTAGCCAGTCTACCAGTTACAATTTTTTAAAAACTATATATTATTATATAGCCTGCAGTTCTGTTTGAGTCTGCAACAGTGTAGTCTCCAGGTGTTCTGGCATCCACAGACAGATGAGGCAGTCTTCGTTTTGCACCAAGGATACGGCCACTGGTGCTGATCTTTCTGATGTGGATGGTTGTCACCACAGCCGTTTGGATAGATGCCCGAAGGAAGCGTTTTCCAAGTAGCCATCCTCAGGCGGCTTACCACATCCTACCATGGCCATCCTTGGATTCGATCATCGCCTATGAGGTGAAGTTTGCATCCTTGGAAGTCATCGAGCGAAAGCGCTCGAGCACCCGGCTCCTGGGCGGAATGTCTGGGGAATGGCCGAAGGAAGAGCCGAGCCGAGCCGAACGGAAGGGAAGAATCCAAATGCTACCCGTCCGTTTCGACCACATGGAAGCCTTTTCAACCACATGGCGTTGGTCTTCGGAAGACGGTCGAAACCATGGATCAAATTCTAAGGGTCCATGTGGCCCCGTTTGCCGTCTAGCCCGAGCGATGTCTAGGTCTTCTTTCTTTGGGTTTGGCAGAGCCACCAAACATTGACATGGGATCAAAGGTTCTCACTGATATATTTCGATCTGCGGCTTGAAATGTTGCTTCCTTCCTTAGCCAGCTCGTTCAGGGGAACCCGGAACGCCTTGTTCACGCCAATCAAAAAACTATTCACAGCACACCAGCGCTCTTGGCGGCGTTTTAGCATAAACTAAGGGGCCCAGAAGTCGGCACGTACGACCCAGACAGACCTACCCACCCGGCCACGCGTGCAGCACGCAGGAAAACGCATGCAAGCAACTGGACTTGCCCAAGAAAGAAGCAGTATACTTTGATTTTACTTGCTAGCTGCTTCTTTTGTTGCACAGCCGAGAACTTGTTTTGCGAAAAGCTAGCTCAAAGCGGGTCCGTTTGATTAGGGAGAAAGAATGCAAGCTAAGAAGAGATTACAGGGAATTTAAGCAAGAAGGACCTGAGGTTGAACAATGCATGGCCAAGAAGGGGAAAATAAGACGTCAAAGAGGGGTGCACAGCTGAACTAAATGCTGTTTTTGCATGTTTTTGCACATTGTGATGCAGCTATGCCTCGAAGTTGTGAAGGCATGGGTTGACTGAAGAAATTATAAGAAATTAAAACACACCCTGCCAAAGAATAAAGTAATGTGAATCCTGAGCCTCCTCTTCCTTTTTGTTGTGGCAGTTCTACGGATTCGCATCCTTGTTGCGAATCCGTAAGATGTCGGAGTTTCGGAACAACGTCGACGCCGAAGTCGAACACATCTTTTTGTGTCTCAAGGAAGCTCTTCATCGTGACCATTGAAGTGGGCGGCCGCCCGAAAAGCCGCGTGATTTTTCAGCAGAAAGACGACGCCTTTCGCCACTCGCTGAAAGACGGCCATTTCTCCCCGCTGTCGGGGATTGACATGGAAGTGGTGAGACTGACGACGGACATCCCCGGACATCACCCGATAGATGTATATCCGTAGAGAGTTCAGACTTTGAACCTGAGCCCAAATCACACCACCGTGTGGAGGTGACTATGGTGCCACGAGATGACCAACCCTGGCCTATTTCTAATGGATATATATATATACATATAGAGAGAGAGGCACCAACGTGAAAAGTTTTTTGGCACTGAGTTGGTTTCGTCTTCAAGACGGAGTGGGCCAGGTGTCACAGAGGAGTCTTTCAAAGCTACAGAAGGTCACTTGATGTTGATCTCTGCCGCTTGGCACAGTCGAATCGGTTCGCTTTGCTGCATGATGGGTGGGTGGATCGGTCCGTATGGGTCATACGTGACCCTTGCGGGTGATCTGGGCTCGTGTTGAACCGCAGCCTTAGGTTTTGTTGAGTGGTATATGGCTATGGCTATGTATGATTCTGTGTTGCTTTGCAGACGAACAGCTTCAACAAGTTGTCAGCCTTTTGTTCATCATTTGTACATTCTGGAAGTGTTAAATGTTCGCAATACTAAGCAAATTATACATGACTTTGATCAATACTATAAAATCCATCCCAGATCAAGCCGGGTTCTCGTGACGAGTGGTGCCACTGTGGCCTTCTGAAGAGCAGCCCAATGGGTTTTTCCTTTGGGTTTTGAACGTTTCGTGGCGGCCGATGTCACAAGAAAACACCAGCGGACCTTCGAAGAGAGCAGCGGATCGCCCTGAAACAGTTTCATCCTGAGAACTGATCGGAGATCACCTCTGGCCTTGCTCCTGCCTTTGTTCGTCAGGGTCTTGTTTTTGGGGCTTGAGGACCTCCTTGGAGTGCCTTTGAATGGACGCCCCTATGACCTTCCCAGAAGCGAAGAACCACGAGCCCAAGGCATCCGCTCCCTGACGCCTCGCGAGGTCTACCAAAACAAGATGGACAAAGCCCACCTGCGTGGACAGACGGAGATTGGCGTCAACGAGCTGTTGGTCAATGGTTTAAGCAGCAAACTTCCCCTGCATTTGGATGGGCGCAGCGTTCCAATGCAGGTTTCAGTCCACGTGCCGCCACCCTTGCGTCCTGCGAGCCAAGTGGTGAGTAGCCTTGAACCTTGGCAGATGGCTGTGAGGGCTGCATAGGGGTGCCAGGCGAAAAATAGTCCGCGACCACAAGGGCCACTGGGGAAAATTCATTTCAAGGACCACTGAGTGCATGGTAAATTTCAGAAGTGTGAAGACTCACAGCATTCTGGGATAACATCACCTTCAATGAAGCAGGACACCTGACACTAAAGAATGATATATGATGTAATATAGTATGATGCATATAACACCCTTGGTTTTGAGGAGTTTCTTGCATTTCAACACGTTTCTACTCCGGTTTTGCGACGCGAAGCCCAGTTTTTGATGTTTTTGGGCCTGAAGCTTCCCGATACTTGTGCACATGGCAGGAATTCCAATAGGAGCGCAACATTGCACATTCTACTTGACATGAGCGTGGCCGTTGATTTCTGTGGGCCTGCGCAGGTCGAAGCTAATCATGAACTGCCGAAAAGGTCTCATCTCACCTCCGTCGATCACCGTCTCGATCCGGTTCGATTCCCTTCTGCGCCGGCGAACCGCCGCGGAAGCGCCGGGCCGAAAGGGATCGAAAAAGCCTCGCTGTCGAACCCAGCGCTGTCGTCTGCCACGTCTCTGTGAGGAAGATGTGTTGGTGGATGAGGTGGAAGCTGGCATCGAGGAGGCGGTCTCTTCTGTCGATGCAAAACGGTCGCGTCTTTCGATGGATTTGGTGCATTCCAAAGGCTGTCCACCTTCATATAGCCCTAGGGCTCCAACCACCCCCTGAGAAGATGGTTGGAGTGGGATTGGGGGGTCTAACCACCGAACCTGAGGAGATGGGACAGGAGCTCTAGGGCTAGAGTGCTTCGTTTCTACTTCGCTTCGATCGGATGTGTGTTGTGCACCTGCTCGGCGAGGATGGACTGGCGGAAGCTGCGGAGTCTCCCGAGACCAGGGTGGAGATTGCCCAAATCGACGAGGAATGCTCGGTCGAGGTGTCGAACACGTCCCGGACAGCACCGAAGCAGTGTAACATCACCTGCCAAAGGAGGAACCTCATGTTCGTTCGTCCAATTTCACCTTCCATGACCTGCCATGTTGGCTGTTATGTAGTTTTGTAGAAAGAGGAACTTTCTTTGTTTCGTGTCACAAGCTCTATCCCACCGTCGCTCGTGTCGCTCGGGTCGTTCGGACGGTGTTTCGTCGGCGGCCCGTTGGCCTTCCAAAGCCGCCAAGAACGACACTGTAGAGCTTGAACTGGTGGAGCCCTGTCACGGGGTTTGTTCTCAGACCTGCCGAAACGGGTGTGCCAAGCACCGGGGTTTACATGGTTTACGCAAGAAGTGCGCTGTGGTGATGCCTGATGTGTGCGGATGGCGTTTTGGCCGACTAACGTGGGCCGACTAACGTTGAAGTCAAATGCAGAATTACAGTGGTTTCAGAGTAGATGGCACAAACCCCTATATGTCTTTTAGATGGGGGTCCATATAAACCACCTTTAGGATCCTTTAGGGGATTGTGCCATCTACTCTGAACCCACTGTACTTCTGATGTTTGGACAGGCAAGCTAGCCTGGTTTGTGCAATGCAGTCCCGGACGGAGTGGGGCAGTCCCGGTGCGCCGAAGCGTTGAAACGGCTGTCACGGTGTGCCTACCACCACTACCACCGTGACCTCACATGGAGTGTTCGGGTATGAGCGGGTAGCGAGTCTGCGAGGAGATCTTGGCACAGACGCCGGGTTCGCCCGAAAGCTTTGCACAAGAAGCCCCAGTGGAGGTGCATGGGTATTGTGACAAGCTTGCGTATGGGTCAAAACTAAACTTTGAAGTAAATCAACCAGGTATAACATGGTACAATATAATGTGCGTGGGATGGGATCCTCCCTGCACCAAAATCACGACTGCCAGCAGAAAACTGAGAGGATGAGGCAGGTAGGACTGGACATGATTGAGATTTGCATGCCAGGTTCTTCCAGTGAGCGCGCTGGGTTCTCAGTCCTTCAGTCGCTGAACTCGAAACAATCACTTGCGATTGGCTGAAGCCGTTTCATCAACCGTCCGGGTTCGTTGGTTCAACGACTTGCGGTGTAGCACTGTAGCACAGCTTCACACTAGCCTGTGCTGGTACAGTTACTCTCCTCTCGGGCTTCGTTCGCCTTCTGAGGAGAGTCTCCTCTTCGACCTCACTGCCGCACGATCGGTCGGACGAGTCCATCCCAGCGGAAGCGGCCGCGTTCCGGGTCCGGGGCGACTTATTGCTGGGCAGCAAGACCTGGTCGCAGAGCGTGAGGCAGGCCGCCCAGGTGCGAGCCCCTCCGACCGAGTTGAGGCGCATCGAGGAGGTCGAAGAGCTCGAGGCGGCCGGTTTTGCCGGTGGATCCGGGCACGTTCCGCGCACACGAATCCCAATGGAATTGGGTGCCTTGTTGGCCGTCACTCTGAAGGGGGAAGTGGGCCGTCGCTGCAGGCAGAGGCGCCAGCGAGCTCTCCAAGGATAAAGCCGTCATCGCTGCAAGGGTCCCTGTCTCAGCAGTTCCATGCATTGCATGTGATCTCAGCCGCAGTCTGTTCATGTGGCTTGTTTTCGTGACTTGTGGGAGGCATCCCTCACCGAAGCACCCGACCTAACCCCCAACCCAACCACCAGTTCAAAACGCACTCAGGTCGCCAGTGCCGCCAGTGCCAGAGCTGCCACCCATGCCAGCGCCGGCGCCAGTGCCGACTCCACGGATCACGCCACGCGATCCAGACACGCCACGGAGACACGAACTCTTGGAGAAGGCCGGAAACGCAACGACTTCCTGGATGGTTTTGGGTGTCGCTGGACCAACGAAAAAAACACGAGGAACCTGTAGCAGGTCTCTTGTCTCTGGAGGCCGGTCTTGTCCTTGGCACATGTTGCGCGCCCTGATATGGGTGTGGAAGGACTTTTGTTACTCATTAGCCCTTGTCAGGAAGCGGAATTGCAGATGCCCAAATGCACCTCCTCACCCTGTTTGAATCCAAGTGACAGATTGATGGAGCTACTTCCCCCCCTAACCAGCACAGGGCAGTGGCCAATGCCACCTCCTACGATATTTTGCATATTTGGAAGGGAAGCATCTGGGTCAAGCAGGGAAGCAAAACTTGGTACAAGAAGCAACAAACATCACACATCTCCTCCCCCTCCTCCTCCCGTTTGTGACTCCCCTCCCTCTGGCTGACCTGACCTGCAAACTTGACGGAGTTTCTTCTGCTTGCGCTTCAATTTTTGCGAGCCTTTGACTGGTCCCCAAAAATGCGTCACGTCGCTGGCGTGTCTGGTCGCTGGTTTTTCGCGGCGCGCTTGCGCCCAGTGGCGCAGGCAGTCGTTGAAGGTCATTCTGTGGGGACATTCCCCCAACCAGGATTCCAGTCCTAAAGCACTCAAAAGAGTTTGGGCCGGAACAACTTCACGAACTAGTTACTGTAATTACGTGGAACCCTGACTGGGTGCAACATCTCACAAGGAACACCCCATTTCAAAGGCGATGTGTATACATACAACCTATCACAACCTATATTGTTTTTCACCCGTTTGCCTACATGGTCTTATATGCATAAATACACATAATTTTGCATATACATATAGATGTATCACGTGAATACAGATTCTTTCATGGTTCTTGTTTTTAAATCCAATTTACTCTGTTTTGATCCCAACTCTTCCCGTGCCGCTTACTTCGCCGTTCCGCGGGTCAAGTACTGCGGCGAGGTCAAGGACTCCAACCTGCGGGAGCTGTGCAGCATTGCCGAGCAGCGGCAAGTTCTGGCAGCTCCCGCGAGATCGAAAGGTACTTGAGCCTGGAAACAGGAGGTACTTCGGAAACCAATACGGAGGCGGAGAAAAGGGACACACGTGTCATGTGACACATTGTTCGCTTGTTGAACTTTCTTTTTCAAGAGTTCTGGTATGTTGTGTTTAATCATTAGCCCTTAGGCGGTCCTCCGCATGGGGCAAGAAGCAGGGATCGCAAGAAGCTCGCCACTTCGGGATTTGGAGTCCAAACACTTGGGTCCACCGCCTGTTCCAGACTCAAGAACCCATTGTAGAAGATCCAAGTGCTAAGAACCAGTGCTCCCAAATGGGACGGCTTTAGCATAGCAGTTGGTTACACGTGCTGAGCAGATAAGCAGAAAATTAATCCTGTCGATTTTTTGGGTTGGTTGCCATGTGAAAGTCTGCAGTGGAGTGGGCTGCAGACGGCTGGGTTGCTCTGGTGTTCGTAAGCGACGCCATTTGAGCACCTGGTTCCTCCCAGGTGTGGCCCCAAAGACCTGGTTGTACATGTTGTACAGGGTCCTAAGTGGTCTAAAGTGCATGAGTGACGCTGACGCATGTCAGATTGCCATTGAGCATGTGCCCCAACAGATGAAAGGTTCCAAAACCATGAACATCTCCAAGCAGCACTCACAGAACCTCCCCTCCACACCTCCAACAGTGTGAAGTATGCAGAATCTGACCGGTCGTGAAGGTCGCGAAGATATACTACGGTAGCTGGTTTGAAGTGCCGTCTATCCAAAATTATATAACCCGAATGGATGCCATACCCGTGAAATCTCTAAGAACGCGGGCAACACTGGGCCGCCGATGAAACAAAGCGCAACCAGCCTGCAGAATTCAGTGGTCAGCGAAGAGTGCGGCCAGTCGTCTCAGAGGCAGAATGCCTTGGAAAAGGTGCCATGATCCGTATTTGGGCCGTTTTTTCGGGTTTTCCCCGGGCCATCCAGGAGCAGGTAGAAGATGGTAGAAGATGGATGGTAGAAGGGAAGGTTGAAGACTTCAAGATACGAAAGGGGCAAGAGTGTGTTTCTTGAGTGTTCCTGGTGATGGCCCATCTTCTGCTGCTCATTTCTCAGCAGTCACTAACTTTCGGTTTTCTTTCCGAGTGTCTAAACGTGTCCTAACAAACCTTTGCGGCTTCTTGTTTCTTGGCCAGAAGGCGGAAGCAACTTCTCATAACTTCTCAGCGTTTCCTCTCAATTCCTCCGGATGGGGTGTGGTGCATCCGGCCATGGGCCGCATCGAGTGGCGCTGGGAGATGGTCATCCCTAGCTTTGTCTGTGGAGTTCCTTTGTGGTGGGATGCTCTCAGAGCTCCAAGTGGAGAAGCAGCAAAAAGTCTATGACATCGAACCTGAAATCCGGAAGGTGGGGAAGGAGGTGATTTGTCCACGAGATGGGAAGCTTGGGGCAGCATATGTGGATGTAGCGAGGGACCCGCATTCTGGGAGAGCTACTTGCATGCTGTCCTACACATGGGGTTATGAAGTTCACACCATTTCCAATACTTTGATGACTCACTGTCGGCGGCTTCGCGAGACCCCGCAGCAGATTCGCGTGTGGATTTGTGCCTTCTGCGTGAACCAGTGGCGGGTGCAGGAGGCAGTGGCTCAAGGGGCCAAGGTGCCCTTTGAAGACTTTCAAGCTGAGTTCGCGGACAAGGTCGGTTTCTCTAAGCACACCCAGAGCTTCTGTTGTAATTATTTTTGACTTCTGTCATTCTGTCAGATTTTTCTAGGCGTTCGATGCCCCCGTTGGAAGATGAAGAACATTGGAAAGATCTTGGCTTTAATAACGCCATGGGACAACCCACTCTATTTGACCCGGGCGACCATTTTCGAGTGCTACATGGGATCGGATGAACAACATCAAATTCATCCTGCCCGAGTCAGACGAGAAGTCCTTTTCTGAGGTCTTGAGGCGAGACTGCGGGTGCAAAAGGCGCAGGCCCGTTATAGGAGGACTCGGTTTTGGGGGAGGGGTTTGAACATGTCTTCTTTTGTCAGTATGCTTATTTTTTGGGAACGGTCATCTCCAAATCTTTTGAGCCATCACCGAGCCGGAGGAATGTGATGAACATCTTGACTGGTTCTGCCTTGGACGAGCAGCAGCTAGATGCGCTGCTGAAGGATCAGCTCAAAGGCGCAGATGAGCTTGCAGTTGAGGAAGCTTGCAAGGAGATCAACCTGCATGTTGTACACAAAACTGCATGAGTGCTTCATTGATAGCGGGCTGGGGGTTCTGGAGTTGCAGGTGGATAGATGCTTGACTGGATTTTCTCAGATTGGTTGGATGTGCAACCAAATCGGGCTGTACCATGAGGGACTGCAAAGTCTGAACACCGGCATCGACACAGCCCAAGCCTTCTATGGCGCATCTAGCAAGATGAGCGAGTCGAATGCCCTAGCGCTCATTGGACTTCTTCGGGCGAAAGCCAAACTGTTGACATACCGCGGCATGTCCTACTCCAAGGCCAGCAATCACCAGGCGTTTGAAGAGGACTTTGACAATGCCTACAGGCTCTCCTGGCAGGCCAAGGAGCTGCTGGAAGAGAATGACCTCTCAAAGACCTCTTCCCATTATGCTGAAGTTCTTGGGGATCTCAGCATTTGGCATGGAAAGAAGGGGGATGTAGGAGCCGCTATTGACATGGGGCTGCTGTCCAAGAAAGCATTCGAAGATAGTCACTACACCGAGACCGCGATGTATGGCAACATCCTCAAGAGCATAGGTATCAGCTATCATCGCCGTGCACAGGTTGCAACGCAGGCTCATACCCTGAGTGACCAGGCCAGTGTGGCCAGTGCATCCACAGGTTGTGAGGAGGACTATCGACTGGCAGGAGACATGTACGCAGAATCAGAGGCGTTGTTTATCCGAATCGCTCAGGACCGCAATCCGTGGTACCTCGACCTGTTGACCCAGCGCGGGAAACTGCTGGGCGAGGAAGGGAAGCAGGAAGAGGCCAGGGAGAAATTCTTGTTGGCCAAGAGGCAGTTCGAAGCACTTGGACTTCAGAAGAGTCCTCAGTACGAAGAGGTGCGAGAGCTTCTAGCCGAGGAGGATGAGGACTGCTTCTCCACCTGATTTCGCCTGTTCAGCCTTTTCAAAGCCGCTGCCAAGAGAGTAGCTGAGTGACTTTATTGCAACAACTGGCCAACAGGTGCCGCAAAAAAAAGCGCATGCCAGGGGGTCGTGTTAAAAGAAACGTGGTCAGACCAAAAGCAGCTGATGCAGCTTGTTGCAGGGGCTTTGTGAAGCGCATCTTGGAGACAAGCGTACCTTGGCCGCCGCTCGGGGCACCGCACGTCCAACCAACTCACCGGAACATTGATGGCAGACCGATGAGGGTGGCAGCCTTGGCAGCAGTAGCTTTCAGAAAGACCTTTTGACAGGTTGACCTGGTGTTGTAGTGTCAAATCCGCCATGTCTAGACACAGAAAAGCATAGAAAAGCCATTTTCTTGCTCGGTCAAGATCCATTGAACTGGTGGTTGGAATCCGAGGGTTAGTCCATGCTTAGTTGAATCGGACTTCGTTTTCACCGCACCATCACGTCCGCATCTTCCGGCTCACTGGAATTTGGACCCTCTCACAGCATCCGAATTGGGATCGTTTGCAGACAGCCACAGCCGCAAAGCATCACTGCACGACCAGTTGAGTGGATTGACCATAGTACGACCATGGATTCCCTCTGAACATGGTCGCTGGAGTGGCTTCGGCAGGCTTTTCACTGACACATCCGAAAAACAAACATACCACCGGGCTTTTTGGAAGATGCCGTGGGAGAACCGACGTGAAGCTGAAGAAAGAGGTGGTGTCGCGGGGGTGTCGCGGGATTTGACCGAGTGAGCAGATCGACGCGCGTAACTCTCGTCTCAGAGATCAAGTCGGCGTGGTTGTGCCGAACAGGGCGGATGGACGTGGACGTGGACCATCCCAGTGATTTCGACCACGTGCCCTTTTTTCTTGGACCCGTCTTGGTTTGGGTTGCACCATCCACTTGGATGATCGAGCTGGGTGTGTCACAGTTGGAGCTGTCTAGAAAAATGTTGGGGTCTGTTTTCGATTGGTTACTGGTTGATCTCAGTGATACCTTAGTTGGTCGAGTCTCATCACTTGCTTTCTCTGCCTGTCCCCCACATCCCATGGTCTACCACTTCTACAGTGGTGCACTAGAGGTAGAAGTCCCGCACCTTTCGGGAGAATACAACTGCCCAGCATTGGGTGTTCTTCTCAGCTCGAGACGGTCCACCCAATCGCTCGCTCGCCCGGGGGACGGAAGGCCAGACACGAGGTCCGCTGTGCCGCTTATGCACCGTGGTGCCTGGGACCCAGCGGTGAGGACTACTGAGGAGCGACGGGCACCCAGCGGCACGAGCAGCAAACATCGGCGAACTGTTTAGTTGAAAAGGGCATTAAATGCCCTTCACAAGGGCACATCTAATGGCATTAATCACATCTTCCTGGACAAAAAACACCTATAGACCTGGACCATTCTTTGTCCCAGTGCCAGCTCCGCAAATATGGCCGAAGCTTCCCGCCTCCTGCGTTGGACATGTCCAACCATCCAAGCCCTTAGCCCTTAGCGTGCCTGACTCCGCGAGGGGTCTAAGGGTAGTGCACATCATGAACCTCCTCTGCGCCTTGGAGGCTCTTCCTGGCCTCGTCCAGTCGCGCCGAGGAATCACCTCTCGGCCAGTCCAGTGCTTTCGGCCGCTCGTCGATTTGAAGGGCAGGCCGGCGGAGTCTCTTCACATCATGTGTTCATTTAGACAATTTTTCATCCGTCTAGGCTAGCTAGGCCGTATGGCTGCTCTTGAAGCTAGGCTAGCTAGGCCGTATGGCTGCTCTTGAAATTAATAAAGAGTTGATTCTTATTCTTGTTGAGTGAGTCTTGCGCTGTGAGCTTGACAGGCTTGCGTGGTGACCGGTGGTGCGCAAGCAACTTGCTCAGAGATGACCGGGTCGGTATCATATCCCGCTCTGTAGAAGTGTATCAGATCCGGTGCCTCGGTGGCCAGGCCCGAAGGCCAAAGAAGGTCCACAAGACATCCCTTTGACACTGCTGGCAGTACTGCTGGCCTATACTGGATATGGATGGATATGGTTGATCGACAATTGAAGAGCTCCTATGAGCTGCTGTGCCCCTCTTTGAGGCATCAAACATGCGCAGAGTCAGCAATTATAGTTTGCAGTTGGTCGGTATTGGCATGAGGGCAGGTTTTCTTGATTTCAATCTTTTGCATCCTCAAAACTGAACCAAACACATCCTCTACTGCTAGTCAAGGAGCGTCTTCCAAAAAACTCTGACACGGGGTATGCTTTGACGGGGGGTGTCAGCTTCAACCCAGTCTTTTCTGACTGGTGCTCAGTTGGGAATGGGGGTGGCTGGATCCAGCCACCGGAATCTCTCTTGGTAACCTTCTTTCCTCCTCATTCACACCCCTTGCTTGCACCATACTGAAATCCTAGGGGGTAGACCACCAGGTTTCATCTACCGACAGCGCTGTCGGTAGCTGTCGGGATATTCATTCCCTCTTCATGCTCTAACGACGCTATTAGGGGCTCCTGGCATCGCTACGAACGGAGCGTTCGGACGCTACGAACGGGGCTCCTGGCCATACTACGAACGTAACTAAGAAGCTATTAGAAATTGTGTATAAGAATTTGCTATAGAATTAGAATTGAAATGACATCTGCCTTTTTCAAGCCATGTCGACTGCAAGGGCATTGGCTTTGCCATCGCTCAATCCTTGGCGAGAGAAGGTGCTCGCGCCGTGCCCGGACGCCCAGCAGCGACCAACGGGCTGTTTGGGGCTACGGTTCCAAGGGGAGACGGAAAAGCCCCAAACAACGGAAATAGCCCGCGGGAACGGCAAGAAGACAGGCATCTGAAGTAGGTGAAAGGCTCGGTTTTTTTTGGGGGGGAAGAGATGTATATATATATATATAAGTCATGATGTCGTCGTGCTGAAGATTGTTTGTTTTTGGTTCTGAAATCGATGGTCATTTGTTGGATGCAGTGGAGGTGAGGTCCCTCCTTCATCAACAACAACCACCCGGCCCTCTGTCTTGCACCACATGAACTTTCAAACCATGTATTTGTATTTATGCTAGCCAGGGAATGCGCCCCCCCTTCCTCTAGCCCGTTTTCCATGAGCATGTTGAATAGTTGACCCCTGCTCAGAGTTCTAGGTATTACAAATTACTGTATAGGCCATCTCCATCCAACTCCAGCGTGCATCTTGTCCGAGTGGGAAATGAGGCGTGCCAACAATGGCACCTTCGCCTTGTTGGCACCCTGTTTCATCATCAGGTGGATTCTTGACAAGCTGGACGGTTCACAAGCAGCAAAGACCATTGAGAAGGAGACCAAGGGTTCACCGACTTGGACGGTGCGGCCCGTTACTTGCGAGCTTCCGGCCGGGTTTCCGGGTGTAATCGGGTTCAGCCATGCTTGTTGCCCGTGACATCATGTGAGCAAGAGTTCAAGGACTGTATGAAGTGCACGTTGTGAGTTTCTTATCCCAAGGTTCGAGCTTCCGAAAACCCACGTCGTTCCCGGTTTCCGAACCCCAGTTTTCCGTACCCCAACCTTCCCAGTGGCCGAACCCCACGCTCCCAGTTTCCGAATGCAACGTTCATCCCAGCTTCCGAAAGCAAGCGTTTAAGTGTCCGGACCCAACATGAACTTAACCTGACCTTTCCGGCCGTGTTCCACACACAACCCAATCTTGTTCTGTGGCACATGCGTTTTGGATTGCAACTCTAATGGTGCAAAGGCTGGCCTGCATGGATTGAGTAAATCGCAAGCAGGACGTGCCCGGCATCATGACGAAGGCTTTGCAACTGGATTTGGCCGAGGAGAGCTGGGAAAGCTTCGCGGTCAAGGGCCTCTCAAGCTGTCAGAGGGTTGGCATATTATTTGTGTTTTTTGTGCGCATGATTTTGCAGATGATTTGTTCATTTTCACGTGGATGTGCTAGAGGTTGAGGAACCAGGAGGTTGACATTTGGCCATACACGGTCAAACATATAAGAACCTTAGCAGGCGTGCGCTTGAAGCATGTGTTCCTTGCACCACCGGTCTGAATTGTTCAAGGATTGATTGCTTGGAGGCCTGAAGCAATAATCTATTATTGTATGACCCCTGCACATGCCCACCATCTTGGCCACGTTGGTTGGTCTTGATTCTTCTGACCCTATCTATCTTGGACAGATACTACAGACACTTTGCGCAACGACTTTCAGCTGCAACTAGCCGAGCGATGCGAGGAGACCCTAGTTGTTGTCAATGAACGTCTTAGGTTCGAGTTGCGGTGTAGTTGCTCCGCCTCTGAAACATAGCAGAAGATCATATTCTACCAGTTTGGTCCTCTGTCAGCCTTTGGGTGTACGTTTTTCTCAGTCCACTGAGATCGCCCCACATTTGCACAAGATTTCCTTCCGTGATTCATCAGAGATGCCCTCCCAGGAAATCCCAGGAAGTCACATGTTTGCACAGATCAGCACATTTTTGCGCATCATCTGGGCGGCTTAGCTCGTTCATTCACTTGCTTAGCTCGCCATGGCGGTGCTGCAGCTCCGTGCGGTGCAGTCTCTTCGGGTCGAAGCGGCCAAGCGCCGTGCTGGCGTGCAAGGTCTCCGCGCGCGTTCGCGCGCACCGGAGACCGTGCCCGTGCCGGCTGAGGCCGAGGGGCGCGGGCGTGTTCTTCTTGTGCTAGGTGTCATGACGCTGAGGGCAGTGAGGGGCATCCATAAAATTGGTTTGGGGCTCACATGAATTATACAATCCAAATTGTAAAATACATACAAAAAGGGACATATAATAGTAATAATACATAAATCCTAAAGGGACATATAATAGATATATATATATATATACCTGGAGCCTGAGTGACCTCTATTTTGGAGGATCAACTATCCAAAATATGGTCTTTTCCTATCAAAGCAGAGGTCAGTTAGGCTCTAGGTATATATATATATATATTTTGTTTGTGATCTATTCAACTTCCCCCTCTTGGGAGCCAGCGCTCGGACGGGGCAAGCCGGGTTTTCCCATGCGCCGCGTGCATCGGTTTTTCCGGTTCGGGGACTCCCGCAAGAAGGCCAGACCTGGACCTGGGGGGGGTCAGGTTTCCAGCGACGCGGAGTCCGACACTTGGGTCGTTCTTTGTTTCAGGTGTTGACTTGGCCTCCCATCGAAAATGGGTTAGACCCCGAGTTGGCGTCGTTTGGGCCATTTTGCCTCACGAAGTCCAAGAAGCACGCGATTCGCGCGCCGAATCGTGTGCAACGCCTCGAGGCGTTGGAGGGCACGGTTGCCGAGTTGGCCGAGTGGTTCGATGCTCAGAGTGGTTCGATGCACACGGGACGGGTCGAAGAGAGACAGGGCTGCAGATGGCAGATCAGTGGATCGGGTGATGACTCGATGACTTGGTTTCTGCTTCGGATTGCAGATCAGGGTAGTTTGATCCACTTTGTTGCGAATTCATTCGCTTCACCAAGGGTTGGAAGAAAACAGATCGGGCTCGACCTGCGGAGCTGCGGCCGTTCTCCGGGGCGTTCACCGGAGCCGATCGGCCGTGTGCCCAGGCTGGTGACGGAAGGAGGCCTGGCCGGGCTGGCCGGGGCCGTGCAGCTGGGAGTGGATGGCTTTGCATTGCTCCCACAGGAGCCTTGCTCCAAGCTTCTCAGGAGCTCAGATGAGATCATGGCACCTTGGCAAGGGTGGCGGGGCAAGTTGCCGACCTCGCGCAGGTGGGTGGTTGGTTGGCCCAATGCATGGGAAGCTGAGCGCTTCAGCCGTTTGGAGAGGAGCCTTTTTCTTCCAGTTCCTTCCCCTTCCTGTAGGAGTAAAGAGATGCCTCAAAGCATTTCAAAGCAGCATCATTTTACCAGGGGCTGTCTGAGGAGGGATGATGTTGACAGAGGCATAATTACAGCGGTGAAAGGCCCACAGAGCTGGCAAGGGCATACTGTGGTGCAGCTAGGGCTAAGGATTGCCTCCACCTATCCTCCAACATGAGGATCGCCTCCAACTCTGGTGGCTTTTGACCTGTAGGTGGTGTCTGTGGCGCCATCGCGCCATGCGTGCGCACGCCGGCAGCGCACGCCGCCATCACCGTCAGGTCTGCTCGCCTCCGCAAGCCATCGCTGATGCTGCAGGCGGCGCCACGGGCTTTCCATGGTCCAACAATGGCAGGAATGTTCAAGCCTTGTGCCATGGTGAGTTCCTTCCCCAGCAGCAGCAGAGAGTACTTCAAGACTTCTTGTTTGGAGTAGTTCATGTTCAGGCTGAGTGCATTCAACTAAAGGTGTTTGGAAGATTTTGAGGAGGCTTAGAACGCCACTGCGCCCAGCGTTTGAACCAACTGCGGGCATCATGATGTGCCTTGAAAGTATTGTTGCTCAGATTGTGCCATCTGGACCTCCCTTGAACAAAGTCCAGTCGATGAGAATCAACGAGGGCCCTTGGAAAAGGATCAGCGATCCGTGAGGAGATGCCGCTTGGCAAGTGAGGCAAACAATCATTCACATGAGACCTGAGTGTCTTCGATGGCGCTTCGTGTCGTCTGCGACGCCAGCCACTGAAGAAGCGCCTCCCAAGAAGTCGAAGAAGGGACCGAAAGCCATCGCCGATGCGCCAGGTGCGGCGTGGTTGGCGGGTCGGCTTGGTGCTGTGCGTGTTCGATTCGCTCGCGAATCGAGCTTGCCTCGGTCGTTGGAAGGCTTCTGGATGTGAGGTGAGGTGAGATGGTGCTTTTTAGGGCCTTTTAGGGTCCACGCACTCTTGGCAGAGTCAACAATAGGCGTCCTGATGGACAAATGATCTGCGCAGTCTCCGTCCAGGTGCTCCGCTCGAGGAACCGCGGGAGAAGCCGAAAACCATGCCTGCCCCCGAGCCTTTGCAAGGTGCGACGCAGGGCGATGGAGAGGTGCTTGTTGATCCTTCCATAAATACCCACCGGTTGGATTGTTCAGAAACGTCGGCACTTATGTCCCGAACTAAGGCAAAAGCCTTTGGATGCGCGGGCCAAGAAGAATTCAACAGCTTATGGTGACATGTGAATACTAAACAGCGTCTCTAGTGAAGGTCAGGGCAGCACTATTTCACCTCCACAAATATTTCTAGAATTTTCTACATTCAGCAGATGTGTGCAAGCTTTTCCACAGCACTCCACAGCACACCGAAAGCATCCTATAGCCACTTTTCTTCGCTCACTTCCTGCATGAAACATCCGCCGTGGCACCAGGTGATCGCAGAAACACCTCCACGCCGCAGCGGAAGACGCGGCCCCCCAGTGACCTGGAAGAGTTGCTCCAAGCACAAGAGCGAAGGATTCGCGGTCCATTCCGTGGGCTCCGAGCCAAAACGAAAAACGATCCCCAAAAACGTCGTCCAAACACGAAGCGGGGTGGGTGGTCTGTGACCGAAAGGGTCATTCAAGGAACGGGGTGGGTGGTCATTTGTGGCCCCAGACAGCCTTGTATTGTGAATTTAACATGGCGTGATAACTATGATCATTGACCGTCTCACACCTGCCACGAAGATCAGACTTAGTTAATTATTTAATTCGATCCGCCGCTGGCCTTAAAGTGTGACAAGCATAAACCTTTGTCTGCCTGAAGTATGTTGAACTTCGACGGTCGAAGCAGGCTGAAACTGTGCACAGCTTGACAAATCCTTTCTCCATTTAACGGCAAGTCTTGGGTTCCAATTCGTTGACATCACTCACATCGCTCCTAATGTGATTTGTCTTGTGCTCATATCCTACTGTAGTTTGTAGGTGAAAAACAGGAAACCATGGAAAGCCGTGTAGGAACTTGCCAAACATATTTTGCCAGCAACCAAAACAAATTCGCAGCCGCTGTCGCTCGTGGAAGAGGACTTTTGATCGAATGAACTGAACCTCGTGCTGTCAGTCATCTCATTGCAGGATTCAAGAGCTGGAGGAGCAGAACGCGTTGCTTCAGAGGAGCTCCCCCCTTGTGTGGGGCGACAACACGTCGGACTTGCAGCAAATGCTGGGCTTTGATATGGCAAGACCATATTATGTGGGATTGGTTTCCAAGAAACACTTAGTTTCCAGGTACGTTTTGGATATATTACTGTACAGTGTCGGGTAACTTTTCTACAGCCTCATTGGCCGCGAGATGTTGGACCGTAGGCTTTGGCCTTCAAATCAAAGCCCCAGTGTCGCTCTCATTAAAACCATCTAAGGATTCATAAGGATTCTCAGGTTCCGATGCTCCAAGGATGCTCATCCAGTCTTGAGACTTCGGGCTGTTCATCCATGATGCCCCAGGTGTTGACACCACTTTCGACCGACCCGGCGCAGGAGCCTGGACGCCCGCGACTGTAGTGAGACGTCAGGCCGTGCGTGGGCGGCCGTGGAGGTGGGTGAGCTGCGAAAGGGGCAGGTGATTTCCTATCAGCTGGAGACTTGGAAGGAGATGTGGAGGACCATCCAGGTCATTTGCGGGGCTTTTCTTTCATGAGCGATCACTATCTATTCAGTCTCTGCCCATCCAGCTCAGCAACCCGCTGAGTACTCTCTACCGGTGGCCGGTCAGCGGGGGATTGGTGATATCCATGATCCATGTCCTCGTCCCCAGACAAGCTGCTTCGAACCGTTACGCCGATACGCCGGCGACAAAGGAAATACAGGCACAGAGGTCATCCCCGCGCCCCATGGCACAGCCGAGGATTTGATCGATGCCTGGAAGGGCTGCATGATACGATCTGCTCCCAAGGTCTCTTGCTTGATGGAAGAGGTCCCGAGCTTGCGACGAAAGCGGGGTGAGGCACGAATCATGGCACACAAGGGGAGCGCCAGATGTTCAAGAATGAGACCTGCTGAGAGATCATATCGATGTGATGCGAAACAAGCAATCGATGTCCTCAGTGCCCAGGGCCAAGATAAACACTGTGTGAGGGCTAAGGATAGTTCATTGAACAATTGGCTGAAACTGGGAGTTCCAAAGGGGGTGGCTTCTAGACCCTAAAAGTGAGTGGATCATGGCCCTATCCTCCAATATGCTTTTGGAGCATATTTCTACAGTTCTGGGGAGTTGCTAGTCGTTTGCGGTGCTGATCCGCCCCTCTTTCAAGTGCCCTCGACAAGAACAATTTCGTGGTCTCCACCCCGGCTTTTGGCGAACTGGTGGAGGTGGCAGTAATGAAAACCTGGCCCATCCTACTGTTGATGGAACAAAGACGTTGACCTGGAACCACCAAGACACTGCAAATGATTGGATATCATCCGGCAATTGACCCGATTCCCCCTACGGATCCGCACCTGGAGGTGCCCACGTCTTGGCCTTACGACCCGACAGCTGGGCAGCTGGTGGGGTCGTGGATCGTTTCATCTCTCAGGTGGCGCTCATCACCAAGGTCTCCCGGAACACCTCTGGACCCAGCTTCGCCCTACGCTGCGAAAGTGGCGGGGTGGATTTTGTGGAGGGCTCCTGCCTCCGGAACGTGAAGAGGGCCAGCTGATTCCAAAAAGAGATCCCACCATGCCAGTATAGTGAGAATTTGTTCAAATAGGCGGGCTTAGTTCGGACATGTTCAGGATGCATGATTTGCACTGCGCACTTCCCGCAAGAAAGGGACACCGGTTTTGAGTTCTGGCCTGGCCTTAGGCAGGTCGTTTTATAGGGCCAGGCCTCCAGTGTCAACCTGGCTCGCCCAGCCTAGTCACAGTCGTGGTGGAGAAAAAGCCCTGATCGACCTGAATCGAACGACGCTCGTCGGTGATTCTACTGAGCCAGTGGTGCTCAGTCAGGTGGTGCATGCTCAACAGGGGAAACCCTCTCAGCGATGCACATGTTCCAAGGTTTCCAACAGAGGTTGAAGAACCCTATAGGCTATCCCATAGGTACCCCAGGTTACGGGTCCTATTTACGGTCACTTGACCTCTCTTGGTTGTGCCTCTTCCGGCGTCTTCTACTGGGCAGAACGCTGTTTGAGCTTGGAGGCAGTCGGCACTCCTGTGCCTGTGAGGCGAGTTGCTGAGGAAGTCTCGGTCGCACCGAACTTTGGGTCCTTCCAACTAACATGGGTTACGTGGAGTGGAAAACCACCTGCTTGTAGTGGATTTCATGGTCTTCCTTTCGGGGCCAGGACCTCCACTGCCCATCGTGCAGGAGCCAGCTGTGCAGAGAGCCGTCGAAGAGGTTCTGCGGCAGTGCGGCCGCATCGACGTCCTCGTGCAAGCGGCAGCTTGGGCCACAAACAAGGTTGGCAGAGGCTGGTTGCAGCGATTTTGGTTGATAGTTTGCATCTTGGAATATAGATGAATATAGCAACAGTGGGAGCATTCCTTTCAACACTTCGCGGGCACAAAGTCACTTTTGGTGAACGCCCACCATTGCTAAGTGGCAGTAATGGAAGAACATTCATAAATGCATTGAGAATCATTGAGACATGCACATACGTTGAGGACGAAAGAACCTTTGCATAGAATTCCTACAGAGGAGTTTCCACCCTGCACTAAAAACTTTTTTGATTTTTTTTGCTATACGTTCACTGCCGGTTAGATCCTTCGTCGGAGTTCAACGGTGATCCTTTCTAGGAGTCCAAGGGGCAACCGCTTTCTGGTTGTGCGACAGTATATGCTGTAACTGTAAAAACCCACTTTTGTCCTGTTTCAGTGTGTGCGTGCAGAAGTCGCAAAAGTCAGTAGCAGTGGCCATGGCACGGCCGGAAGCCGGAAGCCTTGATCGCTAGAGCTGAGACAGAGAAGTGGATGGTCATGGCGCCGGGGGGCCCGACGGTTGACCACAAGACCCAGATGAACAGACTGGTCAATCTACCAGGGTGAGTTGCGGGCTCCAGGCGCCATGATCCACCGCCAAGTGGTCAGCGGTCACTCCTCGGGGCCTCACCCTTCTTCACGGCCCGTCGAGCCGGCGGCTCGACCGCCCCTGAGCGACCAGCGACCCGCGACCCCAAGAGAGCGCTTCGGATTTTAGGCGGGCATCACCGGCAAGACCAACGTGAAGACCCACGAGGCGTTGGTGTCTTTTGACTTCTTCTTGGGCGCCGCGGCGCCGGAGCTCCGGTCGAGTCTCGTTTTCTTTTTGGGCGATGACGGTGGGGCAGGTGGATGTGAACGACTTCCAACGAGTCTTCGACGTGAATGCTGGGTCCCCAGCGCCTGTTTTTCGTGAATCGAGGCGTGCAGCTTGGCAGGGCACTTGGGCACTTCTGTTTCACGACTTGACGGTTTCGTCGTGCGGGTGCCCGTGCGTTGACACGTGCTGTAAGGTCAAAGCTGTGTTCCTGTGTGCCAAAACAGTTCTGTGGCCTCCTCAGCTTCAAAGCCTTAATGTGCAAGGCGAGGGCAGTGAAAAGAGGACTATTGGCCGACAGTTCTAAGGTCAATCCGGAAGAGACGTGATTGACATTCAAATAACCCAGCACCACAGAAGGTTCTTGGATGGAAAATACCTAGTCAGGGGTGTCCATAAACCACCTGAACTCCGTGGTACTGGACGTTTCTGCAATGTATGTACCCCCTCTCAGGCCCTCCATGCTGAAGGCTGGCTACGGCCGAATTGTGAACATCGCTTCCATTTCTGGCAAGGACGGCCAGCGCCAACAGAAACAGATGGTACCCCTTCTAACGCAGGGCCTCCAATTCAACCATGTTTGTCCGAGTGTCCCTTTTCTGGTATTCATTTGCATGATTTTCCACACGCCTTCTGAAAATTGGCAAGTTTGGAGCAGCAGTCAAGCAAACTTTGGAATGGCTGTAGCATGGATCTGAAGAGCCTTCAAAACAATACTCATGACTCATGTTAAATGAAGATGTCGGAGCAGGACCCATGACTAAGACTAAGAGTTGGATGTTGTGGAGTGTCAGAGTCAAAAGGCCAGAAGCTGCGACTCCCACTTTGCTCAGTTCATCTCTTTTGGTGTTCGAAGTGCTCAGACTCGGCAGGATGGAAACGCTGGGATGTTGGCCTATTCGTCTTCCAAGGCGCTGAGTTTCTCATCCACTCGGTGTTGCGCGAGGTCGAGAAACGAGACGGATCGCTACTGTGAGGCATTGTGGGGCAGAAGTTTAGTGGAAGAATCTCAAGTACCATATATTGGGATAGCCATTTGTCAATGATGTTTTAAAAGGGGACGACATCCTCCAAGCATGCGGTATAGCCTTATGTCTTGAAGATCTTGACGATCGTCAGGGGTTTCTTACAGTGTATCCCCATACAGATCGAGAGAAGCCTCAAATCAATTCAGAGATCACTTTTATATCGCCCAATGACCCAATTGTTACCCAAGGCGTCACTCCTTCGGGGGGATTTTTTCTCGCATGAAAGATCATTGCATTTCGCGCGGAAGAACATTCATGCCAAGCCCGACGCCTTGCTCATCCTCCTTGCCACAGCCTGCTGCCTTCCTCAAGGCTGCGGTGATCAATCTCACCAAAGTCATGGGCAAAGACTATGCCGCCAGTGGGAAGGTTCCGTTGTAGCTCGCGTCGTGCTCGGAAAACCCCATGGGCGGAGCTCGTGTCCTGTAAAATTTGAGGATGTTTGATGATGCACATGAGGTCCCCCGGCCCATGCACATCGGTGTGAATGGGATATGCCGTGGGTCTGTCGTATTACTGTAACAGTCGGTAAACGATTATATAATTGTCGTTATAGTTATTTTCGAGAAAAAACAATTACTAATCGTTATCATCCACTGTTGGTGGTAATGAAATGGGTATACCCAAGATCTGCCCAAGCGACAACCATTTCAGCCATTTCCCAGCCCATCGACTGCAGAGGATATCACCATCAACTGCATTGCCCCGGCGGTGGTTCAGACTGCGTTGGGGCGCCAAAGCTTCCGAGGCTGGCCTTTGGGATGTCCTTAGTCTACATGTCGAAGAGGTTCCTCCTACCAATCTGAGACCCCCGTTTCTTTTCCCGTTGGCGCGCACTCAAGCGTCTACTTGGTGAGCTTCTTGAGAGATGGAATCGGGTGACCACCTTGTGCACCGGGGTCGCTTTCATTTCGACTGAACTCACTGGGTCGTGGCTTTTGGAGGCTCTAGTTCTCTCCGGGGAGCATTTCTTCCGGTGGCAGGTGGTTTTTGATTGCATGCCGTAGCGAAAGTATGTGTGTATGTGTTCTACGTCTACGCATGCACACATATACATTTACATAATTACACACACCCTCACCCCTCTACTCTATGTGCCTTTATGTCTTGCCGATCGCAGCGCATGCAGACACGTGCCAAGGATGGTCGATGCCATGCCACCAGAGCAAGTGAAGTGACCTCAGGGATGAGCAAGGAAGGTCGATCTCAGTGGATGAGCAGATTCGTGGGACATGGGCCGTCCATTTCCTGATTTGGGGGGTTTTTGGGGTGAACCCCCCGAACTGGGTGAATCCACAATCCACGAAACTGGGGGGAAGATGTTTTTGTATGTTTTTGTCTTTTCCAATTCTTGGACAGCAGCTCCAAGCACAAGTTTATCCAACTTCGCCTCAGCCGACCGGCTTTGAAACCCTTCAACCATCACAACCTCACCCCAGCACGGTGGCCACTCTTTCGTGTCCTTCTTCTTCTTCTTCTTAGTTCCCCAGGTACATGACTGACAAGATCCCAATGGGCCGGACCGCCAAGCTTGAAGAGGTGCGGAACGGCTTGGCGACCGCGCTTTCGGTTCCTCTGCAGGTCGGGTGTGATTTCTACTGCTGGTTTTCCTGGCTTGGCTTGAAGATCTTCTTCAGTTCAGCCAGTGTGAACCATTGGTGGCTCCAAAAGATTGAGTAGTCCTGGCGGATGGGGCAGAACGCCGGTGAATTGTAATGGTGAAAAGAAGAAGCCGAGGGGAGGTTTTTTCCACTATTGATCAGTGTTGCAGTCTTAAGGACTCGAGAAGTGTCCGCCAACTGTTTGACCGGTTTCATCCAGGCCTGGGTGGTTGAAATGCCGATTCCATGGGAGATGGGAGAATGGGAAGGGGCCTTTTGCAGCTCCAAACGATAGTCAAGTCATTCGGGCTCTTTGAGGCAATCAGAGCCGACCGGCCCCGAGACCCCTGAAGCAAAAAGATGAACCTCCTTCATGGCCTCATGGTCTTCGCTTTCATCCATTCCAGCCCGCAGGATGGAATCCACCTCCAGTTTTGGGGCAGAACCACAAGAAGGGCCCGAAACAGGGACAAGGAGGAGGTATTGATGCACTTCGTTGACGCCTTGGCATCATTTCCGACCGTCTTGGACCGAAATGGCCTGGAACGACCTTGACCACCGCTGCTGTGCCACAGCCCCACTGGGGCCCCCACGATGAGCTGCTTAAGAACACGCCAGGTCGCCGCCACCGTGCTCTTCGCCGCGTCCGGCGAGTGTTCCTTTACCACCGGATTTTGCCCGAGGACTCAGCTGGGTCTGACGGGTGGAAGATGTGCCGCTGACGCCGTGTTCTTCGCCGTCACCGGCGTTGCCGGGAGTCCTTGGACACTTCGGAACTGCTCCTGGTGCAAAATCGGATGAGCACCCTGGCTGTTCAGCCCTGGAGCTTCGATTCCTTAGCCGCAGGATTGCTCCTACAGAGCCTAGGGGCACAGCTTGGACAGAACCCCCCCTTAAAAACATCATGGAAGTGACAAATAGCCCTGTGGCCTGGCGGCCCAGAATGACTGAGTATTGGCCAGTAGCCGTTGCAGAGAATCAAAGGATACCTTTCCTCCCTGCGATCAGCACAAAAGAGATTGGGTCTACAGTTGATCGCCCACCGGCACTCTGACATCAAGTTGACTTCACTGTCAGCTGTGACCGCCAAATCTGTAAGCTTCCGACTTGCCCGTTTTTTCACGTTGCCCATGGTTAGCGTCTTCTCTGCGATCTCCAACTTCTGTAGATTCATTAGTGCCCTTCGCTCGGGCGTCGACCAAAACGACCACTGCCTAGGCTTTGATGCCAGTGGCGGCCGCACGGTCTACTGACCTGGCCCGGTCGACTAGGTCGGCGATGGACCGAAGCGTTTGGCTTCGAAATGCTTGAGGTCCCAAAAGACATAAAAAGACTCATTTTGAGTGGTTGCTGAATTGGCAGGGCTCAAAGTGCCATAGGGGCTGCAGGTTCGTCTTACTCGCGCTACAGAAAGAAAGAAAGAAAAGGTTGCTGAATTGGCTCAGCCATTTGGGTGTGAAGGACACCCCCCTCCCCGCCGGGCATGTTTCGTGCAATGGACCGGACCCGGATCCCACGTCGGCTTGGGTGGGGTCGTCGACTTGACATGGTAAGGTCTCACGCAATCATGGGACCTTATAGCGGTCCCCCAACGTGTTCGTTGGAGTTCTGACACATTTGTGAGACACACACTCACACACAGATAATATATATATATATATATTTTTACTTTTTTTTTTTTAAATATGCAACTGCCAAAACCTCCAATGAAGGCAGCATCACTACAGTGAAGACTAAGTGAGTAAAGACACATAAGAGGTGTTGCACGTCGCCCATATACATATATATATATATATATACATTTATATGTGGGTCCCACGCAGTCCTTCCAGAACGATGGGAGGTGGACGGAGGTGGCTGCCGGATGTTTTCATCCATTTCGATCTATTAGGGGGTCAATCTGTTGAGCCCAAACGGCACCCTTGTAGAAGCGAGAAGATGGTCACCCACCGATGTTTCTTTCTGATGGTGTGCACATTCAAGCACCGGAAAAGCAGCTCCTTGGAACAGTCCCATGCACTTTCCTCTGCCGTGGGTGACACGTGGGCAGTTCTTTTTTTTTGGCCCTCCCGTTGATGGTATAAGATTGTGAGATAGATTGCATTTTAACATGCAAGTTTTGTTTTGCACAAAATATATGTGGTTTTGTAAGCTTTGGGGATCAAGAAAGGTCGGGGATTGATTGCCGGCTGCTTGGATATCATGGAGGCAAATAAACGCATTGAGATCATACGTGCTTGCCAGACTGCATGCTCGCTGTACTACCACCTTCTGTAGGACGTTCAGCCTTTGATTGGCTTGGCTCAAGAACAGGGGCCTGCATCCCATATCAAACTAGGCAGGTGGCAACTACTGCACCAGCTTGCAAGCAAGAGAAGGGAGGGACTAGTGATCCACCAGCACAGTACATAACTTAACTGCCTTAATTGAAAAGATGGTGTTGGTGACACACTACGAAGTCCATTTAACATGGAGGAGTTTCATAGAAGTGGGTTGCACTAAAGACGAGGACAATACATGTTGGTAGGCATTTAAACCATCTTGGTTCTTCCCTAGGCCCATCCAGTTTGAGGGGATCACAGCAGCAAGCACTCCTTTTGACAAAAAGAGCTGGATGGGGCGGTAACGAGCGACGCAGCACGGGAGTCAGGTGCCTTGAAAGGGGATGACGGGCATGGCACGGAGATGATGTGCCTGGATGTGGATACAGCCATGCGCCAGGAAAAGTGAATCACCTCGTTTCCTCTTTCACCTAGAAATCCAACCAAGTAGCGATGGCCTCCCCAATAGCGATGGCCTCCAACCTGCAAAAAAGCAGGTTTCCCCCTTTTTCCCCGCTACAAACCCGAACAGGTTGAAAAAGGTTAAGTCTTATTTTTGGAGGAGAGGAAACTGAGGGAGTCGGCAACCCATTTGCTAGTAGAATGACAATGGACCAGCCATAGATAGGAGGGCAGCCGGCCAACATTTCTGAACACTTGCATCATTTTAGACCCAACCTTGTGGCTTGTAAGGGGGAGAGGATGTTCTCAGATTCTTAATATTGAGCCGGCTGAATGATATTGAGATTGTCTGCATATGCTTGCACGTTCCAGTCTTGGACCTCGCAAATGCGATATGATTCTACAAAAGCCTCTGCTTTTTCTCGAGGTCCGGTGCTCTTTTGCCCCGGCATCCGCCCCAGGCATCGTGTGCATGTGGCATCCGCCCGAGTCGGAGCACCCAACACCGCCCGTGCGGTGTTGGCCGACGCCGGCGGTAGGCTGTGTTCTGTGCTTGATGGGGTAGACCCGCCCCTGATTTCAGGCAAAGACTCCCCCCCCGGACGTCAAACATTTTGTGTTGCCCCTCTTCACAGGGAGAAACATAAAGGCCATTGGAGTCGCCCATTTGTTCCAGCTCTATTGGAGTCGCAAGGGTTGCGGTTAATTTTTGCTTGGTGCCGGTTGATGGATTCAAGGTTTTGGAAGAATTCGAGTTTTAGAGGTGGGCGCAGGTCAAAGGCATGTAGCAAGATGCCGGAAGCATCGGTCACCAGGTCGCCCACATGGGCCGTGGATGACGGGCGGACGGATTTCCCTGGCCTCACTTGCGGCTCTCAGCTCCGACCAGAAAAAATGGGTTCAAACCGGTCCCCAGTCTCTTCTCCCTCCCGGAATTTCCGGTCCCAACCAGAAACAACCTTTCCCAACATGAACCCTATCACTTGCTGTATGTTTGTATTTTTCAACATGTTGGAACAACCAAGTTTGTTTCGTTTCTGCTTGGGACGGGACACCGAAACCGTCGTTGGAACCACGCCGCAAGCTCGACACCGTTGGGACCGAGTCGGTCTCCTGAGGTTCGGCTTCGATGGCCTTGCTCGGTCATCGCGACAGGAAGCTCAGAGCTTCGGTGTGCCGTCCAGAGGGTCAGACCCAAAGAAGGGGGTCTTTGATTCGTATCAACTTGGTTGATTATACATGTAAGCATTTGTAAGCATATACATATTATATATAAGAACTATATATTGAAACAACATAAATCTACATGCGCCATCATGCTCCGATTTTTGTGTTAGAGTTCAATCTTCGGTGAGAACATGTGAGAACCGAACACTCGAATTGGGCAATGACAATGTCAGCTGGTTTTCCACTGCGAAGGCGATGATTTCTGTTTGACACGCACGCTGGGGAACCAGCCCCCCCTCAGTTCCACTGCCGACCCGGGGCAGTTCGGGACGTCGTGTATGTTGGGGGTGTCCCAGGAAACCTGGAACAGTCCGCAGACACTATTTTAGAGAAAGGCCTCCACTAATCATCGTCCACAGGGAATTGTATGAGGGTAGTCTATTCACGTCTATTCCCCACACTATGTATGAGGCAGCTCGATCGGTCTATCCAAAACCCGATTTGGGTGACGCACTTTTTTTCAGACGAGCGCCCATCTTGGAGATGGATTCTCAGGTGACCCAGAACCATCTCCGCTTCATGGGACATTTGCTTTCCCAGCCCCAAAAGCCCCTCCCAGCCCCAAGGGCATAGCCTGCAAAACGACGTGGTCCACTAAAAGGAACACACCACAAGTCTTCCAATCGCCGAGGCCTGCCACGGCAGTCCACGCCCCCAAGCCGTTCGGCCAGGCCGCGTTTCGCGGCCGGGTCGGTGTTTCCAACAAAGCCTGCAGCTCCTCGATCTTGGGAGAAACAGACATGTCAGAATCCATCAGAACCCATCAGGCATAGCACATAAGAAACATAATGATTTGTATTATTGTTGTTATTGCTATTGTTGCTATTAGTATAGTTACTACGTGTTACTACATACATCATCATACACACACATATATATATATATTGTTATTAATGCATATTATGTTCTGTTATTGAACTTTAACAATATATATATATATACTCATATAGATATATACACCATTATATTAATACATATATATATATATATACACACAGTATCTTTTCTTTCTTTGGGCGGGTGGTTCGGCCTCGCCGTCTCAGACCCCTCTGAACGCTCGCCTTGCTCGTCGCTCGGTTTGCTCGTCGCCAGGTCCAAGCTGACGGTCGACTCTCCGAGATCTGAGGCGCGGTTCGCGGGCGAACACCGGAGAGAGAGAGAGAGAGAGAGAGCGAGCATCGCTACTAGTAACTAGTAGCAAGTGCATCGCTACTAGTAGGAAGAAGCTACTAGTAACTCTTTTACAGTGGTCAGTGGGGAGGGAAGGAGTTGGAAGGAGTTAGTTCCCCCCCTCCCAAGACACCCGAGGTATCTTGGGATTCCTGATGGTTTCTCATTCCGCGCTAAGAATTCGTCAGATCACCTGAAATCCAGCAGGAATTTCGGGTGGTTCTGGGACGGAGACCAAGCATACTCAGGGGTGCGGTGATGGATTCGGTCTTTCGTATCATTTCGGGGATTGGGTGAAACCCCATGTTACCCTAAGCCAGAGCCGGTGGAAAGCTCGGTTACGGTTAACCTTTAAGTGAGGGAGCCAGGAGTTCGTTTGGAAAAAGGGCCATTTCAGAGTCTACTCCGACCTCGTCCCCTTCGGCCCCATTGAGGGCGATTCAGATCGACCACGTGAACCGACCAAAGAGGACACAGTTGAGACACTGGACATGTCGCAAAGACGTCAGACACTCCCCATCCCACGACGTTTGGGAGAGCACCGTCACGACGTTTGGGAGTTGGGGACCACCTGGAGCACTGGGAGCACATCCAGATGGATGTTTGCTCCAAGAGGAAGCTCCACATCTCCCAAGTCAATGAGTCGCAAGAGAAGTGGCTATGTTAAGATGGATAACAGCACTTTGAGCTGAGGGGGCTTGTTCATGAACTAGAGTCTTTAGATGCTCTGAAGATGGGCAGCGCTTCTGTTCATTCAGCAAGGTGCAACCCAAAGTATCTATAGAAACCGGTACCTTTCGTTCAAGAGCTCCAGTCTTTTTCACCGTGGCTGGACTCACACCCCGCCAATCTTATCGCTGTGACCTCCCCCTAGGGCTCCAACCACCACCCGCTTCGAAGATGGTTGGGGGTCTAACCACCTTCTGACGATATGGTTGGAGCCCTAGGGTCCAGTCATTCCTCTTTGTCACAGCGGATGTCGCCTGCCCGCGCCCACCGGATGTCGCAACCGCTGCGAGGCCAGACGGCCCTCGGGAGGCGGGCGCAAGCCTCTACCGAACCGACCCGGGTGGTAGAGTCGCCAACGGAGGGCAACGGACTACACCAACGGAGGGCAACGTGGGTGGAATTGAAGGAGGTACCAACAGACTACATGTTCGGTGCATCGATAGGTTCTAGCCTGAAAGGCCTTGAATTCATATTTCAGGAGTTGGTCCCTTTTTTATCCGCTTTTATCCGCTTGGCCATGAATGCAATGAAGAGAGCGCTCTACCGCGCGAAAGGCGCCCCAAAACATAACCAGGGTATGTATGACGTAGGTATGATCAGTCACACGAGTGGGATCTGGTCTTTTTTCCAGAAAGTTTTGTTATCCCCACATCCCAAAAACGACACCCTTGTGTCAAGTTGGAAAGGAGATCTTCAGGAAAAGATGTGAAAAGAGGTCCCAACAACTCATAAAACATGAGAAAGCGTCCCAAGCGATTCATGTCAAACTCCCACAGAATGTGTGTTGCTCAATGCTTGCCTCTTGGATTATTTTCTATGGAGCATGGGGTGGATCACAATGGGGTCTCTAAAGACACCCGCAGTTCCGAGTTTGTAGCAACATACAGCAACCCACTTCTCTCCATAGAATATCATACCATCATTGCTCCGCTGGCTTGGTTCAGCGAAATTATTGGACGCCTTGTTTTTTCGGGACCACATCTCAGATGTAGAGCTTCACAGGACTCGCACCAATGCAACTTTAGAGGTGGGGCCCATTTCAGGCGTGCCTTTAGAACCGGCTGGCAGCAAGTAAGCATGAACCGGCACAGCTGCCCTGGACGTTTGACCATTTGAGGATCTCGAAAGCTTCCCGAACATGAGGTTTGGCTACTCACAGGCTCCTCGGGCCTCCTTGGGGTCAATGACTGCAATGGCTAGCTCACTGAGGATCGGCTGCTCCAGATGGCATCGATCAGGAAATCCCTTCCTGGAGCCGTGTCCTTTCGCAGGTCCCCCGCCCAGTCTGGACTTGGTGAAGCTGGCCACGCGCGTGCCACAGGCGGGTCACGGAGGGGACCAACGGGCGAAGGCCCCCAAGGATACATCTATATAAGATCATATAAGACCCAACCAAGCAGCACTTCGATGCTACTTTTTCAAGTTGATAAATCACAAGATCAGGAAGGCAGAGAGACATGAGTGTTTTATGATGTGGCACATGTGTTTTGTTGCCTTGGGAACCAGCGTCGTGGGGGGTTGGCATGGCTTTGGCATTGCCATGTCTGGCAAAGCATGCCTTGCTCTTCATCCTTTGCAAAGCCTAGGCCCTAGGCTCTGACAAACGAATTTCCAATCCCCTACATGTCGGACTGCTCCAAAAACGGCTGTTGACAGCAGAAGTTCAGCACCAAAGATGGATCATCTTCCATTCTCCAGGCGCCTATGTCTTTGCTCCTCTGCCTTTCCCGATGTCTTCTTCAGCACCATCGAGTTTTCCATGCTTTACCTCGGGTTCTTTCCACCCTCGCGATCATCCGGTTGATGCTCATCCACTGCCACTGGTCCTGAGCGACTCGTGGGCGCAGGCATTTCCCCGGCGGCCCGGGAGTGCCGCGTCGCCACTCGCGACGCGCGGGCGCTCCTCGCCCAAACATGTGGAGGACTTCCAGTGGACCGGTTCCTTGCCCCAGACGCTGCGACGGGTCAGAGAAGTCTGCAACGCGTTGCATTGAAAGTGTTGCAGGTGCATCTTTGTGAGGTTTGGAGGGGCATTGTTTGGGCATGAGAAGGCTCATAAGATTTGTGTCCATTGTTGTTCACCAGGTTGGACACCCAATTTGACCATCCCTCATGCCCTGATCCTGCTCAGCCCATTGAACTCGAACCTTTTGCGCCTTGCTCCGAGGCTTTCGAAGTGCCTCCCAATGTTTGGCCGGGCGGCCGAATGTTTGAGAAAGGAGGCAACTGAAGTGTTTCTGGATCTACTGAAGTTCTGTAGGGTGGCCACAGGCAACAACTCCTTTCTCGAGCGTTCCGCCAGTGACTAAATCATCATTGCAACTTGGTATAAGGAAGTTAGCCATCATTTGCAAGGAGGTGATGTCCTTCCATGGTTGTACTTTTGACGAAAAGACAACATCACTCGGCACTAGTTCAGGAGGCTCCAGTGAGATTGCATGGACCTCTCCCTCTGGTTAAAGCTTTGTCCCAAACGCTGTAAGTCTATGGCTGCGGGTGTATATAGATAATTATATATACTATATATTATTACTATACAACATGCATATATATATATATATGCATATATCGATCTATATTATATATGTACTTTCATCAGGGAATGGTGGACTTCTTAGCATTTACACACTAGTTCCTATCTATAATTATATGTATATATATATACATAATTGTTTTTCTTAATGATTTCCGTTGTTCATGGCAATTGAGAACATCCTAAACTCCTTTACCCGAACCAACTGTGACAACTGAGGCTGACACATGACCGGTGGAATCCTGAACCTGTGATAGTCATCCCTATGGAGCGTTTCTGTGGTCTATATACTCAGAATCAAGTGGCCGTCAGTATCTATCAGTACCATCAGATGCCCAGAAAAAGATGTTATGATGTATCATCATGTATCAACCAACGCCCTCACTGCCAGGTTTTACGATATGGTGGCTTTTGGAGACTTAGCAGGCGGCAGGTGGTGAGTGAAGTCAGGTGTTGGAATACACTCCCTGAAACAATCATGGAAGTGGAACAGTTCGGCCCCTGGAAGACCAATTGTCCTCTACAAGGGGGGTCTGCTCAGCTTCCATGATTGTTTGAGGGAGGGTCTGTGTTATTCTGCCCACCAAATCCACTCGGGGTTGCGGCCAAAGGCCGAAGAGTTGCGGCCCTCAACGCCGCCCAAGACCCCTTTGAGGCGGCAGGGCAGGGCAGGAGTCGAGACACGGACGAGTCGAGTTGGTTTGGAGTGGCTTCCGCAAAATGGACACCGCGTGGCTGTCCCAGGCGACGCCCGTCGAACGGGTCCAAGAGGACTGGGACTCCTTCGCCCCAGCTCCTGCGTCGAAGACGTCAGATCCGGTGTGGCCAGGTCCAACCTCCGGCGGCGACCGTCCCGGTCTCATTGGGTTGAGTTGAGGTGGTCGGGACGTTGGTGGTACTTTCGGGATGTCTTGAGCAGATTGAGGGATCTGAATCTGAGGGGGGGCTCTCTTAAGTGTCCCAGTAATGTTGGATCCTGATGAGTAAAGGGCCCCCCCCTCCCTCAAACAAATAGGGGACCCTCGATAATAAACTACCACCAAAACAAATCTGGGTGAGAATTCCTGTGAGAATTCCTGTGAGAAAGCTGTCAGTTTTGAAGAAACCTAGAGAAAGCTATATCAGCTAATGAATCATAATCATTGGCCTCAGGAGCTAAGGAAAGGAAGATTCCATGAGCATTTTCCAGTGGAAAAACTTTTCACACTTGAGAACCCAAAAACAAGTCTATTATTGAGGATCAGGTGCCTTCCTGGTCTACTACCTTGAAAATTTGTTTAGGTGCAATGTTTTTATACAGGATTTAATTTGGAATTGGTGGTTTTGGTCAGCTGTCAGTTTTGAAGAAACCTAGAGAAAGCTATATCAGCTAATGAATCATAATCATTGGCCTCAGAAGGAATTAAAACCCTTTTTAATTAGGTTTCCAATTTAAAATTTAGGGTCCCTAAAACAAATTAGCATTATTCAGGACCCATTTTTCACCATGGGGGTCTAAATAGATTTGGAAAAATTAGCATTATAGAGGACCCCTTTACTAATCAAGATCCAACATTAAGTCGGCCGAATTTTTTGTGAGATGCGAGATGGGCCTTGACTTGGGGGGTGAGCTTGGACAAAGATGTTTGGGTTGGTTGATGCCCGCTTACTTGATAATGACCCCTATGATGGACTCGTGAACCCCCATCAATCTCTTGAGGCAACCCCATCAATCCACCTCTAAGTGGCATTGGTCTCTTCCCAGACCCTTCAAATACATCAACCAGATTTATCGATCCCTTTTGGTTGCGGGGACGGATCAAGGGCCAACCTTCAAGCATACCGGACACCAAGCGCTGAGGTCACCCCACAAGGTGTACCAGGCGCGCGGGCGGTAGCCGCCCGAGTCTTTGGTGGAGCTTTCTTGCCACACTACGAGGTCAAAGACTCTCGCACTCTCTCTTTCTCTCTATCTATATACCCAGATATGGACCCTGGACCCTCATATGGAGGGGTCGGACCCTCGAATCCCTAGACCTCAAGGGCTGTTTGGAGCATCTGGATACATAAGAAATGCAGTATCCAGTATCCGTATGCCCTTGCTAGCCCTATGTTGGACCCACCCTGTGGGCGAAACACCCCCCAAAAAAAACGCCGTCCCGTCCCTGTTCTTTCCCAGGTGGAGCTTCCGATGCCTCGAGGCGGAGGCGGGAGCTGGGCCGACCAAACCCCTCTGGTTCGATCTGCTTTTTGCGTGTTCCTCTCATGTCCCTGACACGACGAGTCTGCGACTGCCATAGGACTGCCGAGAAACGGCCAGGGGTGGTGCCAGGGGGGTCTGTCTGGGGCGGCAGTCCTATGGCAGTCCCATGGAGTGTTTGGGTGTGGTTCCTGTGCTTCCTTAGGCCCTAGGCCTTCACGTGGGCCCTCCAAGCAGCGTCTCTCGTCGTTTCTCCGAAGATCTGCCATCTCTCGGGCCCTGTTGGTCGGCCAAACGCTCAAAACACCGCCAGACCAAACACCTCCCGCTCCAGCCGTTGAGGTCGGGACGACTGGGAGATCACTCCATCCGTGACTTGGAGCGCAGAGAGGGGAGGGACCACAGCACCATGCAGCCGGCGAAGTCAGACAGATTTTTGGGGTGCAACTTCAGGTTCCAGCTGGTGGGAGGCTTTTGGGGGGGGTTCGAGGCCTCGACATGGGTGTTCACTACCAGGTACCCGTCACCGAATGACAAGCCCATAGGACCTGAAGTTGACTGGAATTTCTTGCTTTGCGTGGCAAAAGATGTCCCGCAAGAGATCCGACCAGTGATGCTGAGCCAGGCTCCAAATGAGTCCTGAGAGCTCGAATGGAGCATGGATTGGGCACAAACCATCACAAACCCACTCCTCATGGTTTCAGCCTATGAAGGAGTCCTGAACTAGTCCATCCCACGCTTCACTCCGCTTCACCGCGCTTCACTCCTTGACTCCTTGATACCTGGATCTTCCAACAGAGTTGCTGCCCTTGAGGTCAGATCCAGGTCGGTCCTCACGGGTCAACAGGGCCACATCTGTGGTCCATCCACCAGAATTCTCATAGCACCCCGACTCAGGTCGGCTCGGTGGTCCCTCGGGACTTGAGACTCGGGACCTCGGCCAGTGACAGCGGTGAAACCGCTTCGCGACCTCGCCGGTATCGACGGTTGCCATAAAAATGACCTCCAATAAAGAGTAAGCACGTGTTTGCCATGCATTTGATTGGGGGTGTCCTACTAAACGGAGACCTCGATGCGATCCGTCACATGGGTCCAGACCTCGTGGGCTCCGCTTCAAGGACAGTGCCGACCTCGCGGGCTCCGCGGTGTCCACCGCCGTGGCTAGCCCACCCAAGGCCGTTGGCCGTTGTTCGCCCCGCCTTCGTTCGATGAAGAGGGGCCACCAAGACGAAAAACCCGCCCACCACCATTGATTTATATAAGGAGCTTGGCCCAAGGACCATGGTTTTTACGAAGGATTTCACACCATACGACTCTTTTGGGGGAGATGTTTGGTTGACCAAAGGCCGGCCGCACACAAAAGCTGCGCAGCGGGCGGAGGGGGGGGGGGTATCGGATCTCCTTTCGGTGTGCGGGAGATGTTTGGTTTGTTGATGTCACGGGTGTCACCGCATTGTCTATCCTTCTTTCTGTGGTTTCTCCATCCTTTTTTCTGGATGGGACAATCACCAACTAGCAGCTAGCTTCAGGCCTGTGCCTTTCAAACCAGGCCCATGCGGCCGGGGTCAATTTTTTTCAGGACATGCGGCACACGCAGTGGGGCCATGTGCTGCAAGCATTATGCTCAGCCCAGTCGTAGCCTTTCTCGTCGTTCTTTTTACCTCGCTTAGTTTCGGCACCATGGCGAGTCTCCGACAGGCAGCTCGTCGGTCCATGAGAGCAAGATTTTTCAGATTTTTTTCACCACTTGCCAGTTGAGGTTTGTTAGATTTTATCAGTACTGTCCCGCTCTTCCGCCTCCTCATCCTCCGTCTCCAACTCCGCCTCCCGGTCAACCACAAGTGCTAGATCGCAGTGGGCGCCGCCGGACCTCAACCGCGAGTGCTGGATCGCAGTGGGCACCACAGGGCCCCGACAGATAGAGTGGAAGATAGAATGCCAGATAGAGGGCCAGAATTTATGTGAGATGGAATCCAAGAATTTATGCCAGATAGAATGCCAGAATGCGTGCCAGATAGAAGGTCAGAATTTAATAGAATCATGCCAGAAGAAGGTCAAAGTATAGGCCAGATACTAAAAATATGCAAGATAGAATGCCGATGCCAGAATGCTTGCCAGATAGAGTGTCAAGAGTTTATGCCAGACAGAATGCCAGAATGTATGCCAGATAGAATAGGATAGATAGATAGATAGACAGATGGAAGGTAGATAGATAGACAGACAGACAGATAGTTAGAGCTTTTTGCAATAGTTAGATATAGACACTTTTTCTTTAAGAAATGCAAGAGTGCATGTCAGAGCACATAGCAAGACCGAAGTCGGACCATATGTCGCAGCACATGTCAGACTTCACGGCAAGAAGAATGTCAGAACACATGCCAGCAAGGACGCCAAAACAGTCCAGAACACTCCCCAACCTTTATGATAGATGATGTGTCAGGGCACAAACCAGACTTGATGCCAGAACCACGCTAGTCAAACACATGTGCCATGCCTTCTTCCAAGTCGTTTCTCAGGGTCCCCAAACACAACGCAACCCGGGGTGCCCCAAGAATACCATAAAAAATACCTGTAGCCGTCTTTTTGAGATGGAGAGGCCTGCAACAGGCCATCATCATCCACTGAACGGGGATGGGGTATACCCCACGTGCCGGGCGAAAGTCCAGCGCTCCGAGGGTCTGAAGTTGGAGCATTTGGGCCATCCGGGCGAAAGTTCAGCGCTGTCGCCGGACTTTGTCCACGAAATCTCCCAGCTTACAACGCCGAAGGGACGTGGAACCACATCCAAAAAGGAGTTACGAGTTTTGATAAAGAGATTAAAGAGGAAATTTCTGCACATCATGTCATTAATATTTCCTATTTGCGAAAAATGAGTCGGACTCGTGTGCTGTCCTGTGTTGGGACTCTTCCTTGTTGACTGGCTTCCAGACCCTGGCGGTCGGATATGCTAGGGAGTGCGAGACTTGGTGGATTCGAGCTTCGATGAAGTCTTCGGATTCTGGGGGGCTCTGGAGTTTCCGGGGTCGACTCATCGGATCCCTGATCGATGCACGTCTCACCAGGACATGCTCGAGAATCTCCGAAAGCATCGACAGGCTTTGCTTCAGCGGCACCACATGCAATGGCTCTTGCTCGCGAGCCAGCAACAAGCAGAAATCAAGGCGCTCAAGAAGAAGCATTCGGAATTCACCGATAGCGAGGAGCCGTTCTTTTTTGTGGGGTGTGCGTCCCAAATGTCAGGGTCTGGTACGAGTATTTGGTTTGATGGGGGTTGTTTGTCGCGTCAAATGCACTGCGGGTGAGGTCGGTGGGGTCCCTGGAGCCACGTCCGTGCTTGATGCGATGGTTCGAACGTGAGGACCAGCAGCGTCCTCCCATTCAGGCTTGGAGCGTACCACATTCGCCGGGCAGCCCGAGCATGACCAGATGAACCAGAGTGTGGCCAGGCTGGTTGGACGGTTCAGCATTTGAATGTTGCACACTTCAACTCTTCCGACGGCATGGTCAGACGAAGAAGGTGAGGCTTGCAGCGTACATTAGCATAGCATACAGTAGCTAGGCCAACCTCGAAGAGGTTGTTGGCACTATGCGATGTGACCTTGCAACAGCAGGGTTTGGTTCCGTGTAGCCGCCCGATTTCGGTGAAGCGTTGATGCAGTTGATGCACAGTTCGGTGGTGTCTTGGATGCTTGTTGGAGGGTTTGACCATCGCCCTTTGGATGGACACGACTGGAACACGATGTTATGTCCAACTGTGCTGACTGTTAGCATTTTGGTCCAGAAATGTGTTGCAGGGTGAGTGCCACGTATGCACGGGTTTAGGTCGGTCCTGCCACTCATCTTCGTCGAAAAAGGGTTCGCTGCACATCGTTCGAAAAAGTGGCTCGGCATACGCCACTGCGATTCGGGGCTCGGTTTAGAGGAGGGCAAAGATGGAGATGGTCATAGCTTTGGAATCTTCCCAATGGGGTGTTGTTTCGGTAGATGCCACCAGGCACAGCTGTTTCCAAACACTGATATACCTTGTTTCACATTATATTTGTATTTTGGTATCACTGATCAAGTCCACATCCTCCACCGAGTTTTGCGTCGCACACCTTTTTGAGCCACGAAGCCGCCCGAAAAAACCCGCTGTGCGGATGCCTTTCGGAAAAGCTCCACAACCGGGACTGCAAAGACCGCGACCAGTGCGCCACAGGATAAAGGCTGCGCTGCGCGTGTTGCGCGTGCGGCGCGTGCGGCGGTGGCACCCGTGACGGGTCGAGTGGGAGAGGCGCCGAGTGGAGTAGGTGCTTTCTGGAAGGTTTTGGATGTTTTGGTTGCAGTGCCAGAGATAATCCCGCACAACCCCAAGTGATTGACCAGGCCAGGAATAGATTCATCCTGTCAATCTGGGTGCCAGGCCGCTTTTGGCGCGGGACCTGTGCGGGAACCTGACTTCAGCTTGGCAGACTCAGATACGATGTCACGAGACTCGAGGAAGGCGATGGCAAGATTACCTAGAGACCTAGAGGCTCCAATATCCTCCCAGAAGTCCTCCCAGGTTTCCCCCTTTGGAGGTGGATGAAAGACTGATAGGCTTCGTCAAGTTGCATTTGTCTCGTTGGAATTTGGGACTTTCCCATCAAAACACCATGGATTGCCCGCGTTGCCTTTCCATCGCGAATCTTGGGTCCACGGGGGCCTGCTTGCTTCAATCGACTCCGGCATTGTGCCTTTTTCGGGGAATTCCATGTTTGCCGGGCCAGTTTCTCCTCCTCCTCCTCCAGCCACTGAGAGTGGCAACCCCCAAGAGGGCGGTGCTTTCCCTCGAGGTGAACCTGCCTCCCGAAGAGGAGGATCAGGTGGGGCGCGCTGCGAAGATTTCGTTCCACGTGCTCAATAAAACGGATTGCTACCTGCACAACCTCATTTGATAGAACCTGGTGAACTTGAGGATGACCTGCATATGCATGAGCATATCATACAACGGGTTCCTATCCAAATTCATGAGCCGTCTGAAAAGCATGCAGCTCAAGGTGTCGTTGCTCCTTGCTTGGTTCGTTGGCAACATTACGGTTTAATTGCAAACCAAGTAGCAGTGTTACACAACTCTGGCTCCACAAAAAAGAAACTAGCCACTTAACGTGTGTAAAAAGCATCAGAGACGACGTTCTCCAAGAGTTGAGTCAGCATATAGTCAGCTTCTTAGGTGTCGACATGTTGCACGTAGGATTCTAAGGGGAGAGGGGTCTAGTCCCGTTTACCCAGTGTAGAAGCGCAACTGTCAGTTTGTCCACCCGTGTAGTCAGCATAGATATGTGGAGTTTTGCAGGGCGTTGCAGTGCGTTTCAGCGCATTGTAACATGGATGCTCAGAATCTGTGCGTCGAGCCGTGGGCTCCTCTCTCACACCCTGCAGGAGCGGGACGGCCGATGGGGGCGCTGTAGCGTGTCGTTTCACAGCCCGGACGCCAGGGACGTCCAACGCCGCCCACTCGTCGGTGTGCGAAAGAGATCGAAGGATGAGAATCGGGGGCTGCCCCTTCACCCTGATCCTAAGAGATCCCAAAGCTAAAGGGCCCAAAGGGCCCAAAGGGCCCAAGGACATCGCTTCATGATTTTCCAGGTCTAGTCTAGCAGTCTAGCAGTCCATGTGAACGTCTCCAGGCAGGTCAGCATGGCTGGAAAGACAGGTGCAGGTCAGCGGGCACAGGTACCGAACCAACTCAACCTTCCAGTCAACTCTCCCAGGGGGTCGTCGTTGTCTTCTTTGGGGATTGGACCCAGGGAGAAACGGATCTTTTTTTCCACACCCTGGCTACACTGAGGCTTGAATTCCTGCCCAAATGTGGACACTCAGCAAGCAAAGGGGAGACAGGTTTTGACTGAGCTCTGTGTCAGAAGAAGACTTGAAGTTTCACCATGCTTTGTGGATTTTTTTTGGATCTACGCGACGCCCGCAGCGCTGCGCTTGAAGATTGCCGTAGAGAAGCGACTTCAAGTTCTTGGCTGTCTGGAAGGGGAAGCGGCACCAATGGGCATGACCGAGGCGGACAGAGCTCGCGCCCAAACCAATGAGTCCTACTTCGCCGAGGAGGGGGTCCTGGGAGCGTTTCGAGATGTTTCGAGTGTTTCGGTGTTCCATGGAGAAAGAGATGGGGTGGTAACAGAAACTAGCCGGTTTAACTAGCCATACTAAAAGGGTGCTCAAGAAACCTGGTTATTACTTCCTTCCGCTGAGTGTTTTCCTATTCATGACAGAGCTGTTCTTGATGCGTTCGACAGACCTCTGCGAATCGATCTGCCTGACCATGCGCATGGTCTCAGTTCTGGTGTCGATCAAAGGTGGATGCATCCAGGTTTTTTTTCATGAACTGGGAGACCTTTGCAATCCCCAATTTCATGACCCATCACTTGCCCCTCACAGTCCAAGAACTATCTCAGATGGGCATCCCAGGTGCTTATTGGAGCCTTCTGTGGCCTACAAACATGGAAGTGGAAGATGGTCCGACTCCTTTCCTTGACGAACAGTGGGTGCCATCCACTTCCATGCTAGTGAGTGGGAGTGCACATTTTCTCCGAAATCCAATGCAGCTGAAGTCCCCTGCGCATGCTTGGGCGACAGCGAGTGCCCTTTTCTGCACAGGTGGTGCAGCCGGGAGAGCTTCGCATTGAGGCTTGGCAGAACTCCACCATCAAACCGATGCATCCAGCCCCCTCAACCACCGATCGGATGGGCGGACGTGGTGAGTAGGATGTTTTTTTGGCATCCGAAATACCCTGAACGATGTCAAGCTTGAAGTCAGCTGGTCGTGTTGGTCCAGCCGGCTGGCCGTTTTTGCCTCCGAGTTGTTGGTCCATAACGTTGGAAACCCCAAGTCAGGTAGAGCCTATTGCTCTATACATGAATTAAAAGTACGCCCCAGACTAGAAACAAATACGATTCAAAAATACGCCTTTGTAGAAAATACGCTTGCCCTTGTAGAAAAATACGATTGAAAAATACAAAGGGCAAAAAAATATGATTGGTAGAATCACAACCTCCTTTGAAAAATACAAGTGTATTTAAAATACGACTACCAAAATGAACACCTAGTAAGAAAAATACAATTGTAAAAAAAATACGATGGGAAAAATCACAACCACAGTTGAAAAATACAAGTATATTTTAAATACGACTGCCAAAATGAACACCTAGTGAGAAAAATGCACTTGTAAAAAAAATACGCTTTGGAACACAAAACAACAAAGCAGTGTATTTTTGGAAAGGCTTTCTTGGAAACAATCGTGTGCTTAGTGGCAAAGCACAGCTGGAAGTTACACTGGCTGCTCATGAATACGGGATCCAAAGCTGTGGAGTTTAGTGACTTTAGTGTTTGGAGTTTAGCTGTTTAGCTGCTTAGGCTTAGCTGCTGGGTTTGGACTCATAAGGCCTTCTCAGACTTCAGGTTCGACAGCTGCATCAGCTGAGATAAACCTTGTGCTTTGAGCCATTGCATAGCTGGCGTAGCTTAGTTGCTGTGCTGTCACAGTTTGAGACGCCTGTGTTAGATGGAGGTAGGCGTCCACTGCCAGCAGCTAGCAGCTAGCAACTAGCATCTAGTTAAGATTTTTCTGGGCAGCTGACTAGGCTAACTGGGCAAGCGGCTAGCGGCTAGCTGCTAGGTGGTGGCGTGCGAAGCTGATAGCTGTTGCCTGGGCTGGCTTCTGCCTTCTAGACAGCGACGCCCAAATGTTTTTTTGACAGCTGTGCTTCTTTAATGGAAACACTGAGCGCGTAGCAGCAAAGAACGCAGGCTAAACCTAAACCTAAACCTATAAACTAAACACCAAAACGCGCCTGAAGCAGAGCAGCAGAACGCGCGCTGTGCTTGGGCTGTCACTGTCGCTGCGTGTGCCAAATGTTCTGTCTTCTCTTTCGCCAGGCAGCTCACACGCAAGACTCACAACCAACAAGTTGTTTGAATCGCGTGCTCACAGTGAGGGGTGGTTCCCGACAGCAGCAGCATTGATTGGCAACAGCGACGACAGCAATCGCATTTTCGGTTCCAATCGTATTTCCTGACAGTTTGAATCGTATTTTCGGAAGCAAACGTATTTTTCATCGACCCAGTCAGGTTCCAATCGTATTTTCGGTGGCAAACGTATTTTTTCGTCGACCCAGCCAGGTTCCAATCGTATTTTCGTATTTCTGGACAGCGTATTTTTTTTACGATTTTCTCGCCAAATCGTATTTTAAAAACGATTTTTGGAGAGAATCGTAAAAAAAATACGATCGTGGGGACAACACGTGGGACCATCGTAAAAAAAAATACGCTGGTGGTGATCACACGCGGGCTCAGCGTATTTTTTGGACACCAGATGGCCAGGAAGATCGTATTTTCGTACTTTTGTCCATTCGCTCAGGAGGGAAAAACGTACTTTCGCACTTCCAGCCCGGACACTTTTTTCTCTTGGGTTGGCCAGGGCAGGGCCCGAATGTGTTCATCCACGCCCCCGCCCAGGAGCTCAGATGGGCGCCGATTCGGGGTCCGCATTTCTTGCATCATGGCCCCACCTCTGGCCAGCTGTAGCCTCGCCGCCCAGCCTTAGCCGCCTTGACCGCGCTTAGCTTGGCCGTAGCCGCCGTAGCCGGTACCCGGTAGCCGCTAGCCGTAGCCGTCGCCGTAGCTAGCCGCTAGCCGCTGCCAAGCGGTAGCCCGCTGCCGCTAGCCGCTAGCCGCTAGCCGCTAACCGTAACCGCCTTAGCCAGATCCGATTCTGTTTGCTTGTCTGGAGCACAGCAAACCCAGCCCCAGCCTACCTTTTGGCCATAGAGCCATGGTAAGCTAGGCTTCAGGCTTAGAGTCTTAGAGTGGCTTGAGTCTCTAGCCACTCACTAGGCACTAGGCTCCCAGTCGCTAGTGACTAGCCGCTAGCCTCAACCCTAGTCATCCTGGCCCTAGTCATAGGTCATAAGCGCAATCGACATTAGTTTGTAGCCAGGCCCACTAAAGTAGTCACATGTCACTAGGACACTGACTAGGGCCTGGGGCAGAGGCCAAGGACTTGCGCAGAAAAACATGTTGTTGCTGCTGCTGCTCCGAGACAGTGTGAGTGGTTGGTGCTTCTATTCCTCTTTGACCACAGGAAATCACCAGTTTTTCTTCAGTTGCAAGTTGTAAAGTTTAAAGGGTCCAGTAGCTCCCATATTTATGGATTTTTGTTCTTTTAAAGATTGTGTTTGAAAACTTTGCCGTTCTTTCCATTATTTGCTTTTGTTGGGCAACTTAGCACAACAATGCAGTTGCACTTTCCCAGCAACAACAGTTTTCCAGCCCAAGACATTTTGAAGGAATGTTTCTTTTTGGCGTTTACAGTGAAACTGCTGAACATTTTCGCGCTGCTAGCTTGTCAAAGCCAGGTGTGTTGTGGCCATTGCCCCTTCTGGAACGTAGAGGTGATCATCCAAAGGTGTATTTTGGCTAATTTCCCAGATATGATCTGGGTGCAAAATTAATTCAACATAGAGCCATAGAGTGTACCTGCTTCCGGGGATTTCAACCATAACGGTCATGGTTTGACCCAATCAAGTCTAGTGCTGTTGGGGATTTTAGGCTAGCCGAGTTGAATGGGGATTTCTATAGAATTACCCTCCCACTCACCTGTTTTTGGGTAAAAGCATCCAGCCGAACCAATTCTCGCCATCCATCATGTAGTGAACCAGAGTGTAATGCACCAATGTTCAAGGCGACACCGGACACCTGTTTTTGATGCAAGGGCCGTAGACTTCACCCAGATTTCACCCAACCTCTGGCCTGTCTGGCCCTGGCTCCGGGGTTATCACGGGCCTTTCACGTCCGTTCGGAACCCGTTTTGGAGCAAGACAGACTGAAAGGCTGTTCATGTTCGGTTCAGTTTGTTTGGTCGCCTGGTCGCACCGTGTAATGGGTCAGGTGGATGTGCCTGTGCCACGTAGGCCAGTGGGGATGAGGTTGGACGTGGTTGGAACTGTTTTTTCGTAGCGGGTGGAGCATCGTGGAGTGGAGAATTTGAAGCTGTCAGAATGAGTACTATGACTATGAGGCGTTTGCAGGGGAGAATCCAGCGATCTTTCAGGGCAGACCAACTTGACGAAATCAACTACCTGGGCAGGCGACACGGACCCACCTGCGGTCGGAGTCATCAAGATATGCCATGCCTCCGAAGCAGGGGGCGGGGTTTTTCACATGGTTGAGTCGCCAGTGACTTGTTCTCTTTCCTTTCTTTTGCGGGTCATTTCTCATGTCATGTAGACTCTTGAGGACCATAAACCCCCCCCCATGTAGACTCTTGAACATCCTCTTCATATGGAGGGTTGATGGTCCTCAAGAGTCTACATTAAGTGAACAGACCGTGAACATGGGAGTTTTGAGCGGCCCCTTATGCTCCGGCTGGCAGGCGGAGCATTGCCACCACCACAGGCCGAAAACGACGAACGACGCGGCAGGGTCCAGGTGGGTTTCTGTGACCAGTCACCACGGTGAGCCCCGCATGAGCATTCGGCACGCCATTCTCCCAGCCTTTGTTCGAGGTGTTCTCAAGCCTCCAACATGGCACCAAGCCTTCACCCAGCGTCGGCCCAGTCTTCACGGACTCCGGACGTCTTGCCCCGCCAGGCAGCGGCGGACGCTTCTCCAAACGCTCCAGTGTAGCTGCGGACCTAGGAACCGGTTTTCGAGATCGTTTCCCCTAGACTCTAGACTTCCAAGGCCATTAAAACATGGCTGACCTGGTTGTTACATAGTGTAAAATCCTTAGTTGATTCGGTAAAGCCTATTAAGTTAAGTAGTTGTTGGAAGCCGGTTTCCATGCATCATCCGCCGCGATCCGACCCGACCGTCCGGACTTGGAGGTCGGAGTCGAGCCGTTTTCAGGCGACCCATTGGATGAACTAGATCGATTTGCCAGCTTGTCTCAACTGGCCTGGTCAAAAACATCAACCACATTTGGATTTTGATATCCTCTCAACTCAAAGGAGTGAACGGCACTCCGTTTCCGACTCGGCCGACGCAGAGCAACAAAATCGTTTGACACTTGCTCCTCGGAGCTGCGTCAAGCTGCCCCCCCACATTCCAAAGTTTGAGGTAGCAAAGGTTCACCCACGTTCCTGGCCGTTGGCAGTTATGTCGGCTCAATCCTAAGCCACTTATATCTTAGGGGGTGGTTGGGTGTGGGATCTCGATCCGGCTCCTTCTTCGGATCCAGTCCCACACCCACCACCGGCGCTGCGGCAGACTCGGCTGCCTGAAGAGGGAGGCGGCGGACGAGCGGACGACCGGTTGGGAAGAAGGGAGCCGACCAGCGGACAGCAACAGCACCCGGTTTGTATCGGTCGGTGTCCCAACCGGAACAGGCTGGTGTGTGACTTGGTACCAGGGTTTCGTGGGTGGGCCTGCCAGGACCTTCAAAGTGACCTTTTGAGATCCCAGTCCCAGTGGCTGAGGTCACTTAAGCTTGTAAAAAAGGTCACTTGGAGACTCCAAAGAGGTCACGTACTGACTGAAGGTCCTGGTGGGTGCTTTTTGTTGTTCTTTCTTCGGGATGGTTCCAGGAGGAGTACTCAGATCAGTGTACCGGATGCACATGGAAGCTCCCAGGAGAGCCCAAAGTGGAGAGCGCCGTCCGACAGTCCTCCTGGTCCCTGTCAGACTGCATCTATTGAACACATGCCCTTGAAAAGCAAGGACATGGTTGAGTTTTTGGGGGGTCGATCTGTACAGTCCCAAGAGTTGAATGGGTCGATGTTGAGTCTTTGCGGTGTTCTTACGCCCAATTTCGGCACACAGGACGGGGGCCCAGAGTTTTGCAGCGCGCAGAAAAGCGCTTTTCCGCGTGCCGCCACCGTGCCTCGGGCCACGTTGACGAGCTTAGCTCGTGGAGGTGTCTCCACGAGCTCTTTCTCAGCCTGACTGATTGGGCTCCGCTGCGCATGGCTCCGTGGCAAGCTGCTTGGGCGGTTGGATCGGGTGGCTCCGGTCGGGTGCCCGGTCCATGCGAGGTCAAAAGCTAGTGACCTAGTGCAGTTCTCGCAGTGATCGCCATCATTCGATGGCATTTGAGCAATTGGTTGGTCACAGTTGGTCCAGTGGAAATTCATAGAGGGAATACCATATCCAAAGGGTGTGTGACCAACTGGCACATGGTACCCGGAACCCCCCCTCTATTCTTCCCAGATGGGCATCATTTGTCAGCCACTGTATGATGAACATTCATTTATGAGCCAGGATTTCTAGGTCTAGGGTTGTGTACCATGTTTCTGTGGGTGTACACTCTGACTCACTAACATGGAAGTGGAAAATGGCCTCTTGGAAGACTACTTTCCTCTACAAACAGTGGGTTCTCCACTTCCATGTTAGTGAGTCGGAGTGTAGTTGCTCATTTGGGGACCAGTTTTGGCAGTTCCTGTCTCAATCCCAAGGACCACTGGCACATAAGACACCATGGCAAGCTGTAGTTTGTGTGAGTGCAGCCTCACACCTGTGTGGTGCAGGTTTTGCTTTCCGTTGGCAGCTCGTAGATGCAACGCCTCAGTTTTCAATTAAAACTAGGAAACACAATTTGGGGCCATGGTTCACTTGGAGGCTCAACTGCAGAACTGTATATACATATTTATACTCGGGTGAGATGACAAAGAACTTGTGAAAATTCATGCGGCTAAGTCACGAGGATATGCCCTGTGTCCAAAAAGTTGCATGTCATGAAGCAAACGCTTGACAAGAAAAAAAAGATTCCAGAGGTTGTCACCAACGATCTTCAAGACAGTTGATTTTACATTGACAAGCGTCATGACCTAAGACGTTGGTATCTGAACAATGGATAGACACTGGAGACATGAATTTGAGAGCGAAAACGCATAGAGGTAAACTTCATAGAGGTAAACATCATAGTGACGTTGCTATGACATGTTCTCTTTCATTAGCTCCAATCTTCCAGGACTCCAGGACGAGGACCCCCCCAAAAGAATAGGATCATTTTGACCGAGTCGGAATGGCCTATGTCACGAACTGAACGTGTAGGTGTCCAATCCTTGGGAAAGTTGTATCGCATTTCAACGCATCAAAGGCCTAAGTCTTTAAGTCATGTGACCTCAGTATGTATATATTATTTGATTAAAGTATATTTTGTTACTAGTAGTAAGGCACTTGTTCCTAGTAGCGAACCTTGTTACTACTAGTAAGGCACCTGTTACTACTAGCGATGCACTTGTTCCTAGTAGAGTAAGACTCGGGGAATCCAAAAACAGTTTGGGTCGACTTGCAGAGTTGCCCAAGGAGACTGCGGGCTTCCTGTGTTGGGTCGTGAAGGATTTCAGCTGGGCCTGGGCACCTGTCGACGGGAGTTGTCGCGCGGGATGCGCTTTTCCATATTTTTCGTGCGCTGAGTTGGCGGATGAGGTTGGTGGATGCTGTTGGTTGGTTCGCCTTGAGTGATGAACGAACGATCTACTATTATTGACAACTCTTGACTGTCCGAAGAGGCGTACTCTTAGATCCTTAGTCCTTTTGGCTTAGATGGGATCTCTCACTAAACCACTATATGCATGCAGGTTAAACCTGGTAAAACCCTTCGCAAGGGACCCATGGCCAAGATCCATTGATCAAGTGCTGGATAGTGTGAATTGGACACAGTCAGAACAGGTCCGACATTTGGAGACCAAATTGCACCGATTCCTCATACGATCAGGATGCTACGTTTGGGGCTCCTGGCATCGAAAAAACGAACGGAGCGATCGGACGCTACGAACGGGGCTCCTGGCATGGCGCCATGGATGGCGTCCCTTCGGACCGGTCGAGGGACCTTCTCCACCTTCCCGCGGCCGTGACGTTTCCGCCGCTATCGAAACGACGGAGAAATCCGGTGATCCATCGCAGGTCCTTCTGATCCCCGAGATGGCATGGTTTGCCTTGTTCGGTGCTCTGATCTTCGAGTGCTGGGACTTGGCGAATGCGTGGCAGGCGCGGCGAAAACGACGAGACCGGAAGGACCAGTTCACCGGTGCTGGGATGTCTGGTGAGCGCCCCAAGCACTGGAAACACAGGGAGAAGCTTGGGGACTGATCCCGTGGTTGTGGTACTTCGCTCTTTTTTGGGGGGGGGCTTTTTGGACATGTCTTGAACTAGCCTTTGAAGCTGGGTATATCAATCTATTTAAACTTGGACATCTATTTGGGCTTGTTTGGGTTCTGTGGCATGTTCGGTTTCACGAGGATGTTCCAGGTACTCTTGTTATATACATCCGTTTCGGAGCGATTCCCGGGCGCACTTCACCACAGCCGACAACCGTGAGGTGTGGTTAAGATAGAACAATTGAAAGATGATCTGCCAGGTGGTTGACGAGGGTGTTTGGGAGTCAGAGTTGGCTCTGTGGACACGGGAGCGGCCTGAACACCGATTCCGTTCGATGCGCGGCTCCGAACGTGTTTTTTTCCTCCAGGCATCCGATGCTTATGAACGTGGTAGTCGATTCGTGCCTCTCGGCTAAGACTTAGCATAAGAAACATTAAGAAACAGCCATTGCTATTAGGTTGGAGGCCATCGCTCTTAGGTTGGAGGCCATCGCCATTAGGGTGGAGGCCATTGTTATTGCTATTAGAGTGGGAGCCATTAAGGCCATAAGAAATGGCCGGGGGTGTGGATGTCTCAAGAGGGCCTTCTTGGCACCTAAAGCCGCCATCGTGTCGTCAGTGGTGATAGGTCCCAGGCTACACTTGTCTCAGCTGATGTTTGTGCGACTTGGACCCTGGTCTGAGAGCCCTGGTCCATTCAATGAGTGGGAGGGAAGAAGACCTAGCACGAGAGGAGCTATATATATATATATATGAGAGTGAGGCGGGCAGACAGACGGACAGACAGCCAGGCAGGCAGACAGACAGACAAAGCAAATGTCTTGAAAACTGGACGCACGATGACTTGCCCTCCCGAAAAACCAACATGGACTCTGACAATGGACCTTGGAAGGCTCGTAGCCTCTCCGAGCTTTGTAAAGCGGGCCGGTGTGGCTGTCAGTGAAGCTGATGAAACTGCTGTCTCATCGCAGGTCCAGTAGGGAGCTGGTGGAGCGCTTGCCCATGCAGCGAGATGTTTCTTTTACGAAGGGGATATCAGTATCATGAATACCACTGGGCCGAGGGGAACATATCTGAATCGTGAAAACCCTTGTAGCCACTGCTATTACTGACCCTAAGATACCAAGGTCATAGATGAATGTGGATGCTGGATGCACTCCTCACCTTTTGCACGCCATATCACATGTATCAGCGACGCACTTCGTGAAACCCCCAGGATTTTGCTCTGGATCCTGGGCAACGGCACGTGGATGACCAGCGAATTCCTGTGCGCCCCAGAGGGCCGATGGCAGTCAGCGCGGAAAAGGGGCCGACCTTAGATCGAAGTCTTTACCCTCCTGGGCCCAAACAATCAATTGCTGCATAGTGAAACACTGAACAAATCGCAGAAACAGTATCTTCACACCTAGCTGAAGAGGGTGAAGTGTGGCACTTCATCTGTTGGAGGGTGTAGGTGTGCATCTTTCTGGCCAGGTACGAGACGCATTCCCGGAATATCAGCTTCCCCTGGCACCTCGCGCGCAAACTTGGGGGTAATTAGAGAATTTGCGAGCATTCGAGCTGACTTGCACAACTCGAGCCTGCCAGCTTTGAGACAGCTCAAGCTGGCGATGTGCTGGCCAAACCGGGTGAGTTGCCCACGTTCATTGGGGAGTTGAGTTGGTTTCACCACGTTCGCCGACCTCGAATCGGTTTGGAGCCTCTTCCTTCGCTCCACCGAACCCCTTCGCTTTGGCCCACTCGCCGCTCGGTGTGGCCCGGTCGCTCCCAGGTTTCATGGAGCTCCTGGGCGATCGGTGAGATGGCGAGACGACCGGTGGGCGGACGGCGGATGGACCCCCCGCCACAATCACAGCTCACGTGATGCTGTTTTTTACCACGACATCATGAAGATGCAAAGATGATGACACAATTCGATTTATATAGGTGATTTTCTGATGTTCTTTAAACTGCCAGCAGGCTTGGTTTTTCACATATCAATCGTTTGGACTGGTTCGATCTTACGATCATTGGTCCTTCTTGGCGACACGCTCCAGGCCGCGCGGACGGTCGCCGGTCCGCACTCCGAAAGCCCAGCCTCCGACGGTACTGGACGTGGACGGAGTGGAGTGATCCGCGGAAGTGACTGGGTATATAAGATGTTGGTGAGTATATATAGGGCTGTGAGTCAAAACCTAAAGCCCCAAACCCTGGTAGGTTGACCTGTATTCTGTTCATTTTTGGTGGTCAACCAAGGTCTCTGGTTTTGACCCAGGTCCATAGTTTGGCCACATGCCGCCGCACCCCCATCCCGAGGCCTGTGAATCACCGCTTTCCGAGGCCTTGCTGGGGCCAAAGACATGGGCGGATACGATCTTCATTGCGGCCTGATTGCACTGCAGGATGGTTTGCAGTAAGAAATCCGCAAATCACATTGTCGGGATGAACATTCAAAAGAAAAACAACCAGTTTTCCTGGATTTCTTACATTTCATGTCCCACAGTAACGTTTTGACGCCAAGGCCGCTGCTGTGCGCTTCTTGATGGAAGTTCAAAAAGACACGAGAAAGTGTATTGGGTCTGTTGTCACTATTGTAGAGAAAGGCGTTTACTAAGCATCATTATCCACTGTTAATTACTGGTAATGGGATATACCCAAGGTATGGTTTTTCAAGAGGGGGCTGTCAGAAACTATATAGTGGCTTCATTCTGAAGCATGGACAGAACCCAATGGGATTCTTCACTTTTGTGACCCACCTCCTCTATCTATGGTCTGCATTATGAAACATCTCAAACTCCCATGGTCCTCCCCAACCCCGCATTGGACCCCTGGTGACTCGCCCTCTTCGTGAGGTTTGCGCGGCCACTTTTTGGATTCTGGCGCTCATCATCGGCGTGGGCACGCAGACGCTGGGCCGGCAACCAGGACACCCGACCTCCTTGTTCCGCAGGCAGAATGGGAGACGGGGAGTTCATCGGAGAGGTGGGGGTTCTCCAACAAACAAAGCTCCTGTGGTTGATCTTCCAAATTCTGATACACTAGTTAGACCACATGGACATATTTAGATACACTATATATAGTTAGATACACTAGTTAGACCACTAGTTAGATACACTGGTTTTACATATTTATTGTAAAAACACCATGGACATCATGGACTTGCTGCCCTTGGCTTCGTTCCTCTGGCCTTTGGCGCCTTTGGCCTGTATTTAGCACCGCCCTTAGACCCTTTAGCAAGGGATCTCAGCTAGGACAAGTATACACATGCATATACATACATATATACATATAGTATGGTTTTGGACAAGCTGTTCTTATGAAACAGCATGAATCACCACCGACAGCCATCGATTCGATGGATTTTCTTCGCGGTGATCCAAGGCGGACGATGGGCCTGAGAGTCGAAGCCGAAGCCAGAGATATTAGATATATGTATATACATATAAGATATTGCATATAGTTTTGTTAAAGTTAAACTATATATATAGAGAGTTAAGCGTATTATATATAATTAAGGTCTGTCCTATTAGCTGTAACAGTCAGTAAACAATTATCACTGTGTTTGGACAAGGCCTTTACTAACCATCATCATCCACGGTTACAGGTAATAGAATGGACCCAATATAGAATACATAGTTCACTTTTGAGATCTTCATCGAGATCCCGAAAATCCCCTCTTCTCACGCTTGGACCTTGTTGAGACACACACACACACACCCCTTCCTCATCATGTTCTCCAAACGTGGAAACGCTCCGAACGAACGAAGTGCGACGAAAAAACAAAACGACCCAATCGAATCGGCTGGGCCGCCGGTTCCGCGGCGGGAGAGGCTCAATGCGGACCTTTGGTGCATCTTTTGGATCTTGAAGGACCGACCCATCGAATCTTCGGCTGGGTCGTGTGGCTGCCGAATATCAAGGAGGTGTCCGTGGCGTCTAAGAAGTGTCAGTGTCTCACATCCGCACACAAGTTGGGGACCAGGAAGCGGAAGTTCGATCTGACTGCGACTAGCCTGTGTTCAATCTGGCTTCGTGGAGAAAGGGCCGGTCAGACCCGCCCATGGGGCAGTGGCCACTTGGGGGCAAGGCCCCAGACATCCCCAGACCCAAGACTTACAATGTGAATGCATCGTCGACTAGCTTCAGAGTCGTCAGGCTAGAAGCTAAGCGGCTCGCAACAGTCTTCAGGAGGAGCCTGACGGATGGAATCTACCCTGGAGCCTGACTGAACCCGATTTGCGACACGCTGAATAAACCAGCATATCAGGTAAGTTCGCATGGTCGTTTGGTCGTATTCGCTATTTGCGTTGCAGGATAGCTTTTGGTTGATGAGGCTTGCTTGGCCAGTGACCTGTCAGCAGAGTGAATGTTAATGGTCGATCAAACCTGCGCATCGTGTTGGCTCGTATCCTTCCGGGACTTCCACAATTTAGGCCTTCAAACTTGGCCTCCAAGTGAGGGTAGGTGATGGCACAAGCCACAAACAGCGGTGTCAATATGATTCCCCATGAGTTTAGGGGGGTTCCGCTTCGAACTCTGGTGATGCTTGAGTCTTCTGAGGCCATTGTCTCTTCCCTTCTGGTTCTCTACTGCTTGATCGCACTGAAGGGTGGCAATCCCATCTCAGGCCGCTCCGCTGTCGCCGCGTGGGTGCTGGTCCGATTTCTGGTCCCTGACCTTATAGAGGTTAAGTGACCTGAACTAGGACCCGTCACCTGGGGTACCCAACTGGGATAGTCGAACTAGGCTTCTGAAGACCTCTGTTGGTTTGGCACGACCGTCGTGGTCTTTGGGTTTTCTCGGCGCGAGGGCCCGTCGTGCCAGGATGCCCCCTGTTGACCATCGCCGAGATTTACTGGCTGTGCCACGGAGAAGAAAAGGTCTCAGATCCGTGGTGTGACCAAATCGGTTCATGGAGGTGAATTCCCGCAGCTTCTCCGAAGTCAGTGCATGAACGGCTGTCGGGGGTGACAAGATGAGGTTAGATTCGGTCCAGTGTCACCTTATGCAAGTCTCCTGGTGAGGAGTCTTTAAAGAGGATTGGATGTCCTACTTCAATGCCATTCCAGGGGGGGGCATATTCCTGGTCAGCACATCTGGTGAATACAGGGGAGAGGGCGAAGAGGAATGGACACGGACGCTTTTCATCGCCACACATCACTGACGAAGGTGACGAAGTGCTGACCGATGGGTCGATGATTCAACCATTGACCGTCAATCATCGACCTGATTCAACAGGAAGTTCGGCCTTTCCAGCCTTCTCAAAAATGATTGGACCCTGATGCCAATGTGTCCAGTATGCCAGATGACTTAGAGAGGATGTTCGTTTTTTCATTCGCAGGCTGGAGTTTGAGGCTTTGCTGGCTGTGTCTCTGACGAACTTAAGGTGTGCAAACACCATTTGGCTGATTGGTGAGCTTCTTTTGGATGATATCTTGGGGACGCGCGCCGCCTGGCAATTTCAAGGCCAAGACTAAGACTGAGCAGTCGTTTGGTTGAGCGGTGTTGCGGCACTGAGTAGCAAGCAAAAAAGAACGCCAGACAGATGGGCAGATGGATAGCGGACCTGCATCCAGATAGGCACAGATATATCATGGGTTTGTCTCCTCTAATGTATACTCATGTTCTTTTCCTGAGGTTGCTCAACTGAGGTTTTTGCTGGCATCTTTCTATCGCTCGCTTTCTATTATGGCCTGAAAAACCTCCGGGAGCTAGACGACGAAGAGAGTGTCTTGGAGCTGTTTGGTGGTTCCGTTTGGAGCGGGCCCCGGGCTTTGTGAGCGCACGGCAGGACGAGGGACATCGAGGACGGAGGATGGTTGACAACGTGACGATTCGGACAGGGACCTTGGGATGCTTGTTGAAGCGAAATGGACCCCTCCCATGGCATGGTGTTAGATTCTGTTAGATGGATACCATACAATACCATAGGATACGTTTGGGGAGATCTAGTTAAGCACAAACCATGCATACCGCTTACCAGTTCTTTTCTGCCACCAGTGGGTGGCAAACCCTTGCACTAAAGTTCCTCAATTTTGCATCCCTTCATAGGATGGGCTATTTGGCCGGCCTTTCAGGAATGATCAACAGTAGTTCGTCTCCAGTTTTCTTTTCCGAGACGCGGAACATGGTTCCTACGGTTCCGAGATCAGGCGACATGACGAAAACGCACCTGGCACGGCCGACGCCAGGACCACCCGGAAGCCAAAAGGGGCCCCACCGTGCCGGATCCCACGTTCCCACCTTTGGCCTCGGTGTCCCTCAAACAGACGGCCGATGCGCCGACCTACGTCTGCGCGGATGTCCGCGCAGACGTGCGGTTTGCGCGCCCAGAAGCCATCTTGTCAAAGCCTGTGAGCAAGAAGTGAGAGACCGAACTGCGGGCGATGTGCTGGGCCGCAGTGCTGGGCAGCAGTGCGTGCACTGTGATGATTGAGAGATGTGCTGGGTCTCCACGATCGCTTCATGCACAGCGTGCAGCATAGACACACACGATATATCACGATATCATGTTCCTTGTGCTATTCAAACACACATATCGATATATCACATCGATATATATATATATATACATATACACTTATATATATGCTTTATATGTTATATATATTATATTATATTTAATCGTATTTAGTTATTATATGTTACTATATATACAATTATATTAGAATGTATATTCTCCCGGTTCGGATCTACGTGCATCCCAATTTTGGAGCTAAGTTCATTCAACTTGGCTAGCAATATTGGATCTTCAACCTTGATAAGCTTCAGAAGGATCATCATGAACTTGGAGTCGGGGTAGCATGAGGTCATCTCGATCTTCCCTTGTATATAAGCTTCATGATATAGTTTGGTCCAATACTCATCAGGGGCTTCCACATTGGAGTCCATCTCACCCTCTTTCTTGCGAACACCAATTGCGGTAGGTACATGGTATTCTTCATGTGACTATCATGTGTACTATTACATTGTGTTACATAAAAAAAACCATATAACCACTCTCTTTGCATGTCAGGGCAATGATGTGTGTTTTAGGTGCATCCTGCCTAACGGCCAAGGGCCCTTCGTAGGTGCGTAGGTGCTGTCAATACTACACTCAGAGTGTACTTTCGTTGCTTCACCAGGACCGCTTTGTGGGGTGGACGATGCACACCGGATGGTGGATATAGCCTAGCGCCTAGCAGGTCAGACCAGTCCGACAGACCAGTCCGACCGGAGGCAAAGATCCAACGGCTCACCTGGGAACAGGTGAGGAACAGCAAGAGGAACATCTAAAGGATCAAGAGGAACAGGTGAGCAACAGGTGAGACCTTTCAATCATCCAACGGAGAAGCGGGTCAGATCAGTGAGGAGGGAAACCCCTCCAATTAGTGCTTCTTGCCTTTTGGAGATGGTCTTCCTGGGTGAATGGAACACTTCCCCCATGGGGGGATGAGTTTTTTGCCAGTTGCGCATACAATGCGCGTGATAAGGGTAGTAGTTTTTACTGTAAGATGGATGCTGGCCTCCCCCTTTGTAATTTACCCCACTGGGTCGCAAAATGGCATGCTGGCATTGACTTCACATGCAGCCGACTCCGCCCACTTCACATGCCACTCGCGGAGCCCGCTGTTTCACTGCCGGATGGGGCACGAGCACTGGAAGAAGTCGATCATCGCGAGGGTCGTGTACGTGACGAGCGCTGGATGTGGGAGCGGGTGATTTGGTCATGTTGTTCGGCTGACCGAAGGAACATGTTGGAGGCAAAAAGACACCAACACGTACAGGCCCCTGAATGTCCTTATTTGATCTTAATTGTCCATCATATGTCACGTTGAAATTGAGCAGAATATTCTTGATTTGCCGAGCAAGTCATTTTCTGGGCAGAGCAGATCCACTGTTTCTTCGATTTCGGTCGTTAGGCCTGGCAGTCCTGACACCGTGGCCGTTGGGCAGGGAATTGATCGTTGTCCCCTTTCTTCAATGATTGCAACCTTCGACGGAAGGCCATCGCTCAGTTGGAGAGGGCCATCACCTACGAACGGTTTGATCGAGGGCCACCGATGAACGGCCGAGGCACTCAATGATGTGCTTGAGGCTGATGTGCCAAGGGGGCCCAGACTCGGTGAGTGTGGTAGCGCCCCGACCCTCGCCCGACCGGCACCAACGAAGAACGCCACAAGGCGGGCAGTTTGCTGACTGAAGTGACGGTCAAAGGGGTTCACAGGGGGGGGGAGGGGGCACCTCAAATGACCTTCTCCAAACCCAGAATTGGTAAGTTTAAGGATGTTGAAGGGGAAGTCTATAGGCAACTCATAGTTTGGGGTGTGAAAACCCTGGTTTCCTGGTTGACTTATTCCCTTCAACCCATCCATCTATCACTGAGGTTCTCTCCATCTTTGCGTTTGAGCCGAGAGGCCGGACATCCGGTCCCCTGGAGACGTGAGAGGGTCGAGACGAAGGGGGTCGCATGTGTCCATTCATTCGGAGCTTCACCAGGTGCCCAAATGCGGCGCCGGAGTGCCCTGGTCTTTCCTTTCCCCAGAGAGCATGAGCTATTGGGGTTCCTACTTCAAGTGCAGGAAGAGGATGGAGTACAGCTGCTTGTGTGCGCTATAATTAAGGGTGCGCTTGGGTGCTGAAGGCACCGCTCCGGGTGCTTTTTCGGGTTTTCGATGATGCCGCTGTGTGCACCGAGCCACCGGGTACTGGAGGGTGCTCCTATGCCACCGTGTGAGTCACTAGTCTATGCCTTCGGCTCCACTGTCTGGGGTCTATGCCACCGTGTGAGTCACTCACTAGTCTATATGAACCTGGTCTAGTCAAGGCACTCGGAGACTTGGTGAATTGAAATGGATAGTGTTGCCAGAATGCCGCTTGGTTGAAGATGAACATGCACACACACATGTAAGGTGGTCTTGATCCTGCAAAGAAAGGAACTTCAAATCCTGCGAGTTCAAACCCTTCAAGTTCAACTCACGGCAACGTTTCGAAGGGGGTCGGCCGCTCGTTCATGAGCACAGAAACGAACCCAGGCCAAGAAAGAGGTCGTGTTCTAACAAGAAGCAGGGACCAGTCGTGGTCTCAAGTCACGCAGGTACAGGTGGCTAATCAGCCCCACCCCTCCCTCAATGCCACGGTATATAAATCTTCGTTGCGTATGGTTGGGAATGAGCCATTCATCCCAAGAAGCGGTGATTGATTCGCGAGAAATGAATCGAATCTCTTGCTGGAAGCCGCATGGACCTCGAGGATAGCCCACGATAGTTTGGCTACATGTTGCCTACTGCTTGACTGTGTGTTTGGCTCAAGGCCGCATGTGTTTTTGGGGCCCACAGTACAACATAGTACAACCACACAGCTCAGTTAAAAGTGCAAGCACACGATGCGGTATACCCTGTGGCTTCCAAGAGTTTTCCAAGCTCAGGAGCATTCTAGGGTTCAGATGGTGGTTTGGAGGCCACCCCGGGTCACCCACGGACAGCTTTCATCAGCGACCTCGACCTCCGACACGGAAACGGAGGCCAGTTTGGCGGAGACGGAGGCGCCGGACCACGAATCACAGGCGCGGAGCGGCCGAGATGCGGGGGACCTCACATGCACAAAGCAAGGTTAAAACCTTTGCAGTGATGGGGCGCGCAAGCGGGGCGCGCACCCTGCTTTTTTCAACTGATGTACTTAGTTCGAGCTGATGACTTGAATAAAGAGAGCCTCACGAATGGTAGCGCATGGTTGGACATCGGCTTGTGATCAACTGGGCTTGGCAAGTTCCACAACTGTGGTTAGGATGTTTTAGGTGATTAAGTGGATGATTTCACACCCCTACTTTCCAGCAACTCTTTCAGGAACTGCTGGTCTTTTTCGAGAGGCGACTTGTTGACTCATGATACTCATGTTTTTCGCGCTTCGTGCCTTCCAATTTGGTACCTCCTCCCAATTGGTGAGGACGAAGGAGATGAAGCTGAAACATCCTTCAGTGAGGGCTTTGAGGAGGAGACGACGCGGAAAAACCTGCTGCGGGGAGGCTTTGAAAAGGAGGGCAAGGCACAAGGGGGATTACTCTGCTTCTTCACATTTTTTGATTTTTTGGAGCCACGGGGGTTTGCTTTGGGCTTTCGCTTGAGTTTAATTTGAGCACTCCACTGTGTCCTCGTGCATCCTTGTGGTCGAGAGTCTAGGTCTGGGCAGTACTGCTAGGTACTGCCGTTTTTCTTCTCCGATTCTTGGTTTTAGAATGTTTTAGAGCGCCAGCTGCCTGGATCTTTTGGCTCCTTTTGGATTACCATTGCCCTAAAATTGGTCTAGAAGGCACATCATAAGAAAACTTCTCATTCTGATGACACATGCCGATGTCTTCAATCTAATTTTGTCTTAACATGGAACCGGATTCCAGATGTCACTCGTGTTTTGAACATGGTTTGCCTTGGCCGGAAGCACTTGTGTCTTTGCCAGGTAGGAGAAACCAGTCGGAACCGGTGGGAGCCGTGCGGTTTGTTTCACCAGACGGTTCGGAGCAGAAAGATGGCTTGTTCGAAGGAGATCAGAAGCGTTCTTCACCTACGGTTTGGGGACTCAGAGAAGAACGGGTTCATCCAACGGGTTCATCCAGCTTGCATTCTGAGTAAGTATGAGCTGTTCTACCAGACCAAAAATGCTTGCTTTCCCTCATCTTCTTGAGAAATGATTCCAGCTACATCTACTTTAGCATGGCTTGTTTGTGGTTTCGGGGGTTTGGGGAGTGCAACCATCGACATGTGACATGGTCATTGAAGAAGAGACCTTCTGAGCGTCTTGTGCGATGGGCAGATTTCTGGGCAGTATTTTTTTGCGACGGGACAGCGGAGCGAATTGACATTCAAACATCAATCTACATACTCTATAGTCTATCCTAAAGGTGAGACTATAGAGAGCCACATATAGGACAGATTGAAGTCTCCTCTTAACGATCGTCTCCTCTTTACTCTCACATAGAGAGCCACACAGTTACACCAAACCACATAACGTGTGTGACCGAACTCGCCTGTCTCAGGCGTGGGGGGGTCTCAGCTGAGGCGCAGGGCCCCTCTGGGACTTGGGAACCCGAACAACGCCGACTGGACGCTTCAGGGTTTTCACGAAAGGATCTGGCATTTGCCAGCCGCTTTGTTTTGCCCGTCCGAGAAGGTTGGGTGGCGAATCGCTTCATCGCTTCACTTCTTGCAATGCGAATCGGTGCATTAGTTGACAATTGATGAATATGAGCTACCTAGCACTTCCAATGGGTGCCCAATGGATACCTATAGGTCGGGTATGGCAGGTTTATTTAGGGTTGCCCATTGGTGACCGGTTGGAAGCACCTGGTATTGACCACTTCGGCCGCCTTCGGCCCATGCGAGTCCGAGACGATGCCAGGCCAAAGGGGCGTGGAACCACTTCACATCCAGCAAGCCAGGGGAGCTCGGACTCGGTGCTCCATGAGCCCACCTCCGTGAACCGCCGTGGTGAAGACGATAGGGCCCGTCCATGCCTCTGTTTTACACCATCCGGCGTAAATCAATCAATCACAATCGATCATGTGCGTCTACTACGGCTCGAAGCGTGGGACCCACGCACGCCTTTTCCTCCGTGTCTACCAAGGTCGTGGCCAAGCAAAGAGAAGAGCACACAGCAAGCCAAGGGTTTGAAGAAAGTGATGAGGAGCAGTGAAAACATTGCAAGTGTGGACAGTTTTGGATAGTTCTTGTCTATTCTTGTCCTCCACACTGGCATGATAGTAGTCATACAGTACTCAAAAGGAATGAGCAGGAAAGGAAAAGGAAACGGACAAGGAAAGACCCAAAGGGAAAAGGTATATAATGTAAATCACAATCTGGAGCTGACTATGTGTAAACTGTTGCATGGGAGGGGGGCTGCCCCATTCAGGGATATTCAATGGGGAAGTCTGCAGACCGGACGAGTATTGGATTCTTCATGTTCTGAATTCGGGCGGTTCCCAGGGTTCTCGTGGAACTCAAGTCTCCTCGTTCTGGCAAGCACATGACGTGTTCAAGACGCTTCGCGCCGACAGCCGCCCACACCGCGCACGAACTGCCGAAGTTAGTGAAATGGAAGTAGCCATCTAGGCGCCAGGTTGGGGACAAGTGCAGCCATCTAGGCGCCAGGTTGGGGACAAGTGCAGCCATCTAGGCGCCAGGTTGGCTGTCTTACGGCTGCGTTGGAGCCATCTTGGGGCCAACTTCGTCTACCTTGGGGCCCATAATTAATGGTGATACAACTTCGGCCTTGCCAAAAGCCATCAAAAAATACACCTCCAAAACGCTCTCCCCAGTGGCCCTGCAGCCGAGCAAGAATCAACGCAGCAACCAGCTCAAAACACAAAAACTCCTCCAAAACGCTCTCCCCAGTGGCCCTGCAAGCACGACGTAACGAAACATCAAATGTACCTCCAAAACGCTCTCCCCAGTGGCCCTGCAGCCCAACCATAGCCGTGTGCACGCCCCCCCTAGCAAAGCTATTTGCATAGCAGCAGAGCTTAGAGAGCCCCATAGCACGCCCTGCACCGACAAGCGGTGTGGGCGGATTTCAGGACCCTCCATGCCCCTTGGTCTGGGTGGCCCTGACTCCAGACCCGACTCCAGACCCGACGTTCCTCCAGTTCCACTGCTCCACCTGGGAGGGTCAGGTCCCTGCTGGAACGCCCAACCGTTCGTGTCACCCATCGCGCGGCTTGGTTTCGTCCACCGCGACTGAAGCGTTTTGGGGGGAGCGGGCGAACGCACGGCCCCCGGAGTGACGTGTCGTCGCGTGGAAAAACATGAAAAACGATTGAAACGAGCTGCATTGGAAGGAATGTCCTGCAAGAATGTCACACAGAATGAGGTTTTCAATTTGCTTGCTAGCATTCGGGTCCGTGGATTCATTTCGTTTCTTTCGGGCATGCTTGTCGCATCTTGTCGCTGTGTAGCATGCGGGAACCAGCGGGAATTATTTGTCCAAACGGTCTATATCTTGTGAATTCAGATGTGACAGGACTGTGATGGAAGATGATGAAACATTATTTGAACGAGGATTGAAAATGAGATTTGGAGACTTTATTGGTGGGTTGCGACCCTCTTTCCAACGGGATTGCTACCATATTCAGGTCAGACATCTGCGGGCCATTTACATCTGTTCATTGGGAATTCTTGGTCAGGTGAGGTTTGGTTCCTCGGCATCCCTCAGCTCAGGCAAGGGACCTGCACCAGAAAGCACCATGTGACTTCGGTCTGCCATGGACTCGGCGGACCCGAGACTTGGCCCGGCTAGGTCACCGCGACCGCCCCGTCAGGAGCGACAAATGCCCTTTCACCCAACAAGTGGGCCATGCAACTCTCGACAGCCTCGCCACTGGGCAGCGACCGGTCGGACCAGCGAGGGAGACGGAATGGCGAATCGGTGGTTTGCTGCATCTTTCATGGACACACCCCATTGAGTCTCAGTCAGTCTCTGCTCAGTTCCACAGACATCACCAGTTTTCACAGTTCGGGACTTGGTTTGATCCACCTTCTCAGCGAATCCCGGGTCCACCGCTGATCGGGCGCGCTTTTCGTCGAGGAGCTGCACCGCCCTGAGGTCGATGCCATGGAGGTGCAAGAGTTTCGGCCAGGCGCGAGATGGGCAGCCAGAGTCGCGAGATGGGAGATGTCCAGCTGCTAGAAAAGCAGTCTCAATGTCAGACTTGTCCTAAGATTAAAGGGATGTGCCCATCTGAGTAGCAGAAGGAAACATGAAGCTTATTGAAGACAGCGACTGCATTGGTAAAGACGAATGCGAGAATCGTCCCACCTTCAAGTGAGAGCAAACTATGAATTATGAACTAAAGCTGCCAAGTTTTGCCATGTTCGGGACACCGGCTAAGAGATGTCACAACTCTCGAGCCTAACCGCTCCAGAGAAAAGCCTTCCAGGTCAGCAGGTGTGTCAACAAGATGCTCAAGGTGTTCGGATGCTCAAGGTGTTTGTGGAACAGGGCAGCTCGGTGTGGCCTCCACTCGGCATTTCTGAGTCTTGGACCCCTCACCCAGGAAGGTCCACACACCTGGCCCTCGGAGGTGTGTCAAAACGCTGGTTCGCTTCGCTTCAAAGCCCTTCGCCGAGATCTCATAAACCAGCACCCGACTCTATGGGTCACCGCCCAACAACCCGCAAAAAAAGGAGACCTGCTGGATGCAGGATTCAGTTTGACCATGTTGCGCCTTTTTTTTCTTGGCTCAACCAGGGTCCCAAGCGGTGTTTTCAGGACAGGTGAGCTATAGGTGAGAAAAAAACACGTGGAGGGATCGCTCCTCGCTGAGGATTGTGCCTATGTGATCCTTTCTGGGAGTGTTTCGGTCTTCAAGGACGGGGTCTCGTGTTGCTAGGGAGGTCGCTCGAACTATCAAGGCAGGTGAGCCACATGGGTAGCACATCGCCTGCAGATGCCGTTTTTGTGGCGTTCGAACGACCACTGTGGATGGGTTCGGTGAAGAGCGACGTCGACGACGGGTCCTTTTTGGTGTCTGAGACAGCTGGAACATTCCAAGCAGGAGCGTGCACATGAAGAGCGAGTGTGCTGCTCAGAGTCGCAGGTGCCCTTTGAGCACCAAGGCGACATGGATATTAACGGATCCTGATTGATGCATCTGTTGACAAGTACTTGGGCTGGGATTGCAGGTGCAATTTGGACCTAGTGATTAGCCTCGGTTGGACCGTCGCGATTGTTCTTTTTCTAGTTCCAAGGGTGGAAGTCTAAGGGCTGGACAGTTAGAGGCTGGACAGTTCTGCAGGTTGCATCACCTTTCCGAGTAAATGAATGACACAGTATGCTGAGTCCTCTCGTGTTTTTCGCACAAAGGGCGCGCTTCCACCGAGATCTTCGTCAGAAGCCTGGGTGCTGGCAGCTTCTTCGGCGAGGGTTCGATGCTTTGGCGGACCCCACGCACACGGAGCGTGTGCGCCGCCCACCGCGGAGACTCGCTGAAGCCGGATGGACCAAGAAAGTGCCTCATGGCACCGGAATCGTGCCATGTGGTTTCACGTGTCACAGGCTCACCATGTACATGTTCCTACTACTATTGGGCTCAAGGACTCATCGAAGGACTCATCGAACACCTTCAGTCTACCCCTTCTTTCGTCTCGAGGGTTGGGAATGGGGAAACGATAGGAAGCACCGAAGTTTGAGGATTGAGGCGGAGCCCCGTCTTGGTGGAGAAGGCACACGGTTTTAAACCATCGTGACATGGAGAGGTGTCCGCCGTGTGAACGGAGTGCGATTCAGAATGATTGGAAGAATGTATATGGGGGCATTTTCGCAGAGGATTCGTGGATGGAACTTGGAGCGAGGTATTCCAACTATAATTGCCTACCCCTGCTTACCCAAATTCCAATAGATACCACACAGAATTACAACTTCTACTTCCATGCTAAGGTTTTCAGGTACTGTAGTATTATGTCTCAGTCTGCGTTTCTTTGGTTTCTTTGACTTCCGCGCTCTGAAAACACCAAAAGCCGATGGCTCACATGCTGGCGGTGACCCAACCCCCGCGGCCAAAACATGCGCTCGTTCGAGGTACGTGGATGAGAGAGGTCCAGCCACACTGGGCATTTTGTACCGCGAGGCACGGCCGCTCCGGCCGACCGCAACATCATCACCGGATGAGACTGGTGGACATCCCTTTCAGAATGAGACTGGAATCATGCACAGTGGAGGTTCTGTGCGTTCCACCGCAGGTTCTGTGCCGATGCTGGAGTTTCGAAGTCCAACATATATATATATATATATCATTCTAAAGTATTTTAAGATCGTTGTATCGTGGCTTCCAAGGGGAAGCCACCTTTTGGAGCCCAACTTGAAGGTGTATCATCTTTACGGTACGATTTCAACCATGTTTACCCCCTGCCGAAAGAGGTTTTTCAATCCATGTCTGGGGTTTTGTACTTGGTTTAGCCCACATGAACCCGCCATACAACATGGCAAACGTCAGTGTGGGTGCGAGGATTCGCAGGTGGCATCCATGTCTGGGGTTTTATACATCAAGAGCCTACATGATAGCCCTTCCAGGCCTACCACGACCTGGTGGTGCGCAGCGAGATCAAAGAGCGCAGTCGCAGAGAGGCCAGGAAACAGCGTGGGTTGCTATCCTAGCATTTCAAGTGGAAATAGGAATGAAATGGAATGAATAAACAAGTTTAGCTGTTTAGCTCTAAAATGCTCTATCAAAATTTTCAATTTTTTTTGCTGCAGATGCCTTCCTGCACTGTAGAGGTCAGTTTTGAATTGGAATTTAACGTTCAGAGCACTTTTCTGCATTCCGTATTCCCAAATTCTTCGCAAGCCAACGCCGGATTTCGGGGGGATTTGGCCCTTGACGGCCCTTGGGGGGTTCGGTTCAGACATCCTCAAACAGTGGTGAACCAGAGGTCTTTTTTCGTCTCAGCGGAAGTGCGCCCGGGGAAAAGTCTTTTTGTGTTGTGCGTGCGTGCCAAGAACGCGCAAAGGTATAAGGAAGGATTACCTGGTTGACCAATTTGGCAATGTAGGTGTCCATTTGGTTGGGTGCTGACGAGATGCAGTGATCCAAGAAAACGATTGAACTTAGGGGACCGAACCGACAGCCTATTTTTACCGTTTGAACTGGTGCGCTCCAATTTGAACAGGTGAGAACATCACATACTCTCGTACCTTATACATTTAATTCGCGAACGACCATTTGGGTGCCTATGGTGCCGGGCAGCCATGGTGTCAGCCACGGTAAGCTGGTGCCATGATGGGTCCAACCTTCTAGCGATGGCCTCCAACCTACTAGTGATGGCCTCCAACCCAATAGCGAGCTGCATCACTTCCTCACTTCCAACCCCGAGGACTACCTACGAAGAGCCCCGGTACTGGAAACCTTGAGCGACGAGCAGATTGCACAGATCGCCGATGCGTGGGAAGAGCTCAGAGGGCGGCGGTACGGGTTGGGATCGCCCTGGGGTCGGATGTGTTCGGTCTTTTTGCGGTGTTCGGCTGGCAAGTGGAACATGAGTCTGGGCATTTTCGGCAACAAAGCATGTCAGAAACTGTTCATATTCTGTTTGATGTTGTTTCCTTCTGTTTTGGATCGCCTTGAAGTGCTCGGAGCGATCCATTGGGGGCCAGCCCTCCGATTTGGGCTCAAGATCCAAGTTTTCCCGAACTTGAACTGTCGCCAGCCACATTGTGCGTCATGCCAGCCAACAGTGCAGAGAAGGCTGCTGATGCAGAGCGCATGGTCAAATTGATCCAAGAGCTGGCGATCGAGAAGGGGCACTACAAGAACTACAAGGCTTTGCAAAGTGAAGTTGTGCGCCGAGTGCCCGTCCACGTCTTTCATGATGAGTCTGCCAAAGTGCAGTACAGCGATTGCGAAGATTCAGTCTTTGACTATGTGGAGCAGCACAGGCTCAATGAAGAGAATGGACTCAATCTCTTTGCTGAGCAGTTTCAGAAAGTGCATGGCCAGGATCACAAGAGCTTCACCGAAAAGTGGCTTCTGGAGGAAGCTGGTTGGGAGATTGAATTAGAGGGGGTCCTTGAACATCCAACCTTTGCTGATTTCGTGGGTGTGGTTGACATGGTTCCCATTGAAAACTATGGTTTTTCCAAGATGATTTTTGACGAGGCTGACTTCATGGGTACTTTCGAGCTTGGCAGCGGGCCAAGTCATGCAAAGACCAAGTCCACCTATGCTGGGATCGATGATGGAAGCCAAAAGTTCACAGAGGCCGAGATTCAAGAGCTGAAATCTTTCGAGGCAGACAGGAAGGCCCGAGGAAAGCCGCATCAGGAAGACAAGGAGTCTTGTTGCGGCTCTACCCAAATCCAACCGCACAAGTTGGGCCAGGGTGAATATTTGCAATTCCAGCTTCGCCGAGAGAACGTGGAGCCATACGCGAACAACTGGATCAGCGTCAAGAGGATTCTGAGTATGGCGCCAGATGATCCGAAGACGCCGCTTTATATCTTCACGGCATCAGCGAATGGCATTGTGCGCTTTCATCCTCAGGCGGAGAACTGGCGCATGTTGCTGTGGTTTGCATACCTTGACAGCGCTGACCTGGCTGACTTCGCGCAGAACATGGCACATGGGCTGAAATATGGGTGCTTTTGTTTCGGTGTCACATACAAGGAGAAGAAGAACTATGTCACCAGCACGGGGAAGCGCAAAAAAGGCGGCCGCACCGTCATCATGCGCTACAACCGCTGGGCGACAGACAATGTGCCCTTGGTGGCTTTTGTGGTCCAGCACCATGACAATCAGGACCCATCCGTGCCCAAGCAGCCGTCGATGTGTAGCAGCTGCTGCTGCTCATGACGCTGATGGCTAAGAACGCCATGAGAGAGCTGCTGGAGAAATGTCTTTAGCCCTCCGCGCAATTGCTTGCACTTGCTGCAAATCCTTGGTACTCGCATGTTATTTGCCTTTTTCTTTGGTTGGTTTTCGTTCGTGACACCGGCGAGCATTTGATCTGAGAGTAAAGTAAATATGCACTTCCCATGTAAGTGAGACGGTGCCGTCGCGGTTCCGCTGTGAAACTGCGGTTGCATGATATTGCATGCTGCAATTTGGAAGAAGTGCTAGATCATGTATCATGTGTAGGCGATGCAATTTGCGGAAGTAGCACGTTGTAACGTTAACAACATGTCGATGCAATTATTTGTTGCCAATCATGCATTTTTGGATGTAAACGCAAGTGGCCCCCCAAAAGGTGTGCTGCAAGAGCCGATCATTCTGTAGCCGATCAATTTTGTCTCAGGCTGCAGACTGAGCAATACGATCCAGATGAGGCGGTTCACCTGGAGTTTGTTCGCATTTTTGTGCCTCAGATGATGAAAATGGGCACGGTAGTACATGGAATAGTTCATTGACTCGTAGATCATACAATGTAGATTGGATACTTGGTTCATGGTGGTCTCCTCGCACCCATGCTTGGTGGCAGGATATTGTCACGCAAGGCGAGCGCGGAGACAAGCCCCTTGGCTGCAGATGTGGACTTGCTGCGGGCTAGCAGATTGCTGTTTTCGGATTTGAGGTTCAACTTTCAACCTGACAGTCAAGAGGATTCCAATTTTCACATCTTGGCAGTTTTGGTCAATCAGCTTGCAAGGAGATGCGTCGTCGTTAGGGCTGGAGCCCAACCGTTCTTCTCAGGCTTTATGTCATTCTCGAGGGCACGTGTGTCAGCAGCCTCAGTCCGTGGCCAGTGAGGGACCAATGCCTTCGATGGCGGTTTTCCAGGGATCATGTTGGTGCAAAGTAACTACTGTATATATATATATATGTGAAGACACTCGAGAGGGATATCAGTGATATCAGCTCATCTTGCTCACCCGCCAATGTCAATGATGGCCTTTTTCAAAGGCAAACCTGAGATTGCAGATTGAACAAGAAATTGTTCAAGTGTTACAGGGGAGAGGCTTCGTTTGGTGGAAGTCGCTGAAGTCGTGTTTCTTTCTGCTGAAAGGTATTTTCAGCATTCTTATACTACCCGAGCTCGAATTGCTTGAGCAAAAACGTCTTCAAGCTGCACCAGTTCTTCTCTTTTCACGATGTGCCACCCTCTAGGACTCTAGGATATGTATTGAGACGTCCAGCAATACACCGCAGAGAACATGCACAATTCACTGTCTAGCGATGTTGCACCGCAGGGGGTGTCGTGTTGCGGCCAGGCCTGTGCCGCGCCTGCCACATACTTCGCAAGCAAGTAAGCATGTTCCGGGCAAGGCCAACGTTTTGACGTCTGTAGGGTTTTACTGTATGCAACCATGGTTCTTGACGCAGGATGAATCAGGTTTGTCGGAAAAAACCACGCCGATGCCGCAGGTCAAAGGTTGGTCACGTGCGAGGAAAAAGGGGTGAGAGTAGTGGGAATAGTCTATCCCAAACGCTCCATGTATGCCATGTATGCCTACATTGACTCCCCAAACCACCCCAATGTAGGCATACACTCCATACATGGAGGGTCTGGGTATTGAAGTTCTTCCCTTTGCACCAAAATGGTCAGCCTCACTTGATGATATTGCGTGCACTGGCCTTGGCCTGAGTTGGTGTGACCACGGCCCTTGCGCGTTGCATGTGGGAGTTGGTTTGCTGAGGTCGTGACTGTGAAGACTGGAACTGCCGGAGACATTGACATCCAGGAGCGGAGATCAATTCCTGCCTGGGACGCCATTATTAGGCTAAGCCAAGTTGAACATGTCTTTCTGCAGATGTCGGCTTGAAGGATCGGGAGCTTGCCAAAACAACTGGAAGCTTCGTCACGTCACGCCAGCCCCGGCCGAGACAACTGCGTGATCATACTCAGGAGCACCGGCGAATTCATGCAGGGGATATGTTTGGCGAGAAGGCCCGTCGACTCGGCCGCCTCAGGTCGACTCGCTCGACTCGGTCGGGCGGTTGTGGCCAAAAAGGGCCGCGGGGAGCAGGCTCAAATGGGATTTGTTGTGTTGGGTCGAACCACCCACGGGCTCCAGGATTTAAGCCAAGTTGCGGGCTCTGTCAATGTTCAATTCTCGAAAATTGCCTTAGAGCCGGGGCTTCGCAGATCGGAGTGGGAGAAGCAAATCTATCACAAGGGGGGAAGGACATCTATCATTATCTAAAGATACTAGTCGCTGAGTGGATCTGGGCTCTCTGCGACTCAGCGACTCTTTGGTCCCTCCTTCTTTTCATCACGAACCGAGCAACGCACAACTGCGGCTCCCAAAGATGCCCCAAAACCATGTGCAAGAGCACAAGGACCTAAGGATGGACAAAAAGAGACCAGGGTCAAGGGCACCGCTATCAGTAACAAGTGTATAGTCAGAATTGGGCACTACTACTGCATAGCCAGAAGCTACTAGTAACTAGTAACAAAGGGCATAGCATGGCATAGCCACTTGTACTGGTTACTAGGAACAAGTGCATCACTTTACTTCGCACCGCTCCCTCTTTTGAGTCTTGTTTGGGCCTGGGCCTTCCGGCCTCTGCCGGAAACCCAAACGAGCGAGGTGACCCAGACGGCCAACCGGTTGCCGCGGTTGCCTCCGATACTCGACCCTTGGTGAAAGCGTATTGTTTGACCTAGAGAGGTTGAACAGCCCATCGACGATCGAAGCCATTGAGCCTCTGTTTCAATCAGATCTTGGCATGTATGTAGTTCCTCCCACAACCAGGGGAACTAGGTAGTAACTAGGTAATCACTAGGCAGTGATCACTTATCACATGCCTAGGGAAACAGGTTATCACTAGGTAACTAGGTACATTGATCAGATACAGCTGGGATCAGTTCGGCCGCCAGGCGCTGCTGGAGAATACCCGGCGCTCCGCCTCGGTGACCGCGGTGACCCATGTGGAGGTCGGAAGGGTCTGGCCCAGGTCGGTCGGAGGTGTCAGATGGCGACCTCAAGATGTCCTGAAAACATGGGGGGGTTCATATAAACCACCGACATTGAGGTCTGTGGCATTGGTCCTCTCAATCCACTATACGTTTATGATGAATTTCTCTGTTTTTCTTTGTTTTCGGGGGTACGGGTGCCCACCCGTGAGTTGACTTCTTTCAGTTCCCCACATCCCTGACTTCCAACCAACGCTTGGGAGGGCTTCCTCCGCGTTGGAGCAGGTCAGACGGAACTGACTTTCGGCTTTCGTCGACCCACCTTGGTGGGAGCGTCTCTTTGAAGCACCCAAGTAGAACTTCTTTCATCCTCTTTCACCGCCAAACATGTGTCTGAACAGATGCGCCACAAATGGTCTGCAGTCTGTTGTCAGCAGTGCTGCTCCCCGCTCGCCCAACACTCTCCAGGTGCTTTTTCTCAAGCGTGCGGCGTTCGAGCGCATGCTGGAAACCAAGTGGCATGATCATGGGTGCTGCGAAACAGAATGATTCCTTCAAGATTCCTGTATTATGGCATTATGGGTTGTTGAGGAAGACACTGGAAGTGTTAATGCAACCCTCAATGCAAGGGGCCTCGGATTTTTTTGTAAACTGCAGCATGGCAACATTTACGGATTGCACCCCCCACCCATGTTCCAGTGGCACATTGTCAGGCCCATGGTTCTTCATTTGTGATCTTTGGCGGATGGGAAGATAGATGCATGCACCGTCTGACAACCTCAAATGGCACCCCAAACTCCAACCTTTATGAAGGACAAGAGTGACAAGAGGCTGTAAAGCAGAAGCATGGGCGAAGGGGAGGCCATCGCCAGTAGGTTGGAGGCCAGTACTAGTAGCCAGACTCAGACCATCGCTGGTTTTCAGTGGCTGGATGTGGCTGTCCTTACTCAGGCTCGGTCCTTTGAGTCAACTGCAAAGGATGCACTACCTCTCAGACCCCAGGCGTGTGGACGCGCATTTGCGACGCGCACGCGACGCGCAGAAGAGCAGGGAAGATGGGGTCGCAGAACGTGATGCCGTGATACGGTCGGGTGCTCAAACTGAGCGTTTCTGGCCGATTCAGTTGGCATGACATTTGCAGGCCCACAGGCTTGTGTGAAGCTGGCCCCTTGATCCTTTGATATCCTTTTTTGGCTGGAAGTTTGATCGCAGCTTCAGCCAGACTTGTCATTCGGTCTTCGCCCTGGGAGTTTGAGTTTGTTGCCCTTAAGCTCTCAGTTTGACAAGCTTTGTTAAGTAGTAAGGCTCGGTATCTCGAAGGTCATTCCCACTGATCGTCAGCAGAAGCTTGTCATTTCTTTGGGTTCAGACCCTTCTGAACGGCTGCCATACATGCAGCAACCCCCACCTTCCCTGGGGTCACCCCTTGTGGGAGGGTAGATGGGTCACAAGGAAATGAAATGGATTGATTGTCCACTCTCCATTTGTTTTGCTTCGCGGCCCGCGACGTCTTCAGGCGAAGCATTGCCAACTTTTATCAACCAGGTGATGAATCTGGCCCCGCAGGCTGCACTCGGTGGAAGGATCGACTGGAGAGTTTCGTACCATTGGCGGACCTCCCAAGCCGCGATCCTAGGAATGTATGGGACGTCGTCGTCGTTTCTATCCAGCCAACGGAACCTTTATGCCAACTTATGCCAGCTCCTTTTCTGGGTGGTGGTTTAAGATCCTTCTGTTTATAACATGTTATCACCTTGACAGACCTTTACTTGAGATGAGGAAGATCCCACTGACTCCTATTTTCCGAGTTGAAACCCAACGAGTTGACGAAGACGGGATTCTCTTGAGCCCTGCCCCCTTACTGAGATAAACTCTGCAAGGCTCGGTCTCTTTGGTCAACCTTGACTGATCCTTCTGCTGCGGCGCGACCAGCCAAGAAACACCACATCGGTGGGACCTTTCAGTCTATTGGCTTGGCATGCAACTTGCCGCTGGAAGTTTAGGTGTGTAAAGTTCACGCTGTGCACTTGTGTTTCGGCAGTTCGAACTGTTTTCGACCTTCACTTACCGTCGTTCCCTCTCAAGACTGGGAGGGCAGTTGCCTTGCAAAAGGCGCGGCCGCGGCGCTTCAGTGCGCCCTCTTGTTTTCGTGTTTGCGGACTTCGGGTGCCGCTGCTACCTTTTTCGCATTGGTAGCGGAGCCTCCTCCGGGGGGCTCCGAGTCCTTTGCGCGAAGAAGAACGAGGTTCTGCATAAGTCCTTTGTCACGAACCCTTGGCCGAGCTCTTTTGTTTCCTCGTTGAAGAGCCCTTTCGGTCTTGGCTACTTGTTTGAGAATGCCACCAACGACATCGGCTGCAGAAGGTTCCAAGGATGGTGACTACCTCAACCTGCGCGACTCCTTCGTTCCACTGTTCAGAGGACAACCCCAGGACTACAAAGAGTACAGAAAGAGGCTGATGCTCTACCACCACAAGATGAAGATCAGCAAGCGCTCAGCCGAGTCCGTCCTGAACATCCTGGGAAGTTTTCAGGGTGTGACGTGGCGGTTGTTCGAGGACTTCTCAGTTGAAGAGGCTGAGAAAGAGGATGGCTTCAGCAAGATCATCACCAAGCTCGACAAGAACTTCGAGTATGACGATCGTGTGCTCCTTCCGAATGACTTTGAGGAGTACTTCAACTTGTTGCAAAGGAAGCCACAGCAAAGCCTCCTGTCCTTCGTCACCGACCATGACACCGCCTATCGTCGTTTGACTGCCCACAACGTGACTCTTCCAGTCCAGGTTCAAGGATGGCATCTACTCCGACGTGCTGCTTTGTCAAAGGAGCAACGCCAAATGGTGACGCTGAAGGCTCCTACGTTGGAAAAGAATCCTGTCATCGAAGCCCTGTATCTGCTGTTCGGTCAGGACTACAAAGCAGGCGGCTGGAATGCTGAACGTGATCGAAAGTTCAACCGCTGGAAGGGCCGCGGCTACGCCGCATTCGATGAAGAAGATGCCTACTGGTCCGAGCAACCCTGGACAGAAGACGCCTACTATGAGGCCGACGACTGGTATGATGACACTGCCCCTGACGATGAGGCTGACTTTGACTATGACGCCATCTACTACGGCGAAGAGGATGAACCTGGAGAACACCATGGCCTGTCCGAAGATCCTCAAGAGTTGGCCGAAGAGTATGACCACGCCTATGCCACCTACTTGGATGCCCGGCAAAGATTCCAGCAGCTCAAGTTGGCTCGTGGCTACCTGCCGATCGTCGCCCTCACTGATGGCCAGAACGCTTCGCCCGCCTCTGGATCCTCTTCACCTTCGAAGGGCGCCGGCAAGAACAAAGGAAAGGGCAAGAGCAAAAGCAAAGGAAAAGGAAAGAATGTGGTGCGCTATCCACCCTCCTCAGGTGGAAAGGCTGATCCAAAAGGTCGTGCAAAGGCAACTACATGCCTTCGTTGTGGCCAACCAGGTCATTGGGCAGCGCAATGTCCACAAGGTGCGAAATCACCCTCATCGTCCAACAAGAGACCTGCACCCACTGAGGGTATGGCCTTGCAGAATGAGACCGCCTTGGTCCTGTTCCAGGATGAGATGGGCACCGACCGACCGGATGCCACCATGCTTGACCCAGGTGCATCTGCCTTCCTGTGCGGATATGGTCCATTCGGCCGCTATTTGAGCCACTTGCACTCCATGAACTACCCCATCAACACCATCCGCTTTGCTCGATGTGACCGCCAGTTCCATTTTGGTGGCGATGCATCCTCACGAGCTTCATGGACAGTGGATCTCCCGGTGATGATCGATGGCCAGTTCGGCACGATCCAATGCTACCTGGTTCCTGGCAACACGCCAATGTTGATGGGCCGACCTGTGATTGAGGCTCTGCACATGGGCATCGACTTCAGCCAGAAGCGCATTCGCTTTGGGCAATCGCCTTGGACCTCAGTGCTTGTGGGCCGCCATGGCGAGTACTTGTTGAGCCTCACCACTGGCATGGAGGAAGTACCTGATCCCACGAAAACCCTATTCAGCCTTCGCATTGCTGAGGAAACACCTGGCAGCCATCTCCACTTCGAGGACTTTAACAAGCTCGAACATGTGTTTCAGGCTGAAGATGTGGCTCTAGCAGGTGGCGAATTGCAATCCACTCGCCTTCATCGACATGCCCTTCGAACCATGGAGACTCAGTTGGTCACTACCTCAAACTCCACCGAAGCCTATATCACTCAGGAGCTTCACAATCCTCCCGACCATCGACGAGTTCTCTGGGAAATCTATTGCGGCAAAGCTCGCACTGGCCACATCGCAGAGGAGCTTGGCATGAAGGTGGAAAGATTTTCTTTGGACAATGGCTGGGACTTCAACCTCATCAGCCATCAACAACAGCTACTCCAACGACTTGATGAAGAAGAACCTGATGAAGTGCTGGTGGCACCAGAATGCCGCCTGTGGTCAAGAATGCAAACCTTGGCTTGTCGCACCCCTGCACAGCAAGAAGCCTTGAAGGCTCGACGTGAGCACCACCATCGTCGCCATCTCTGCTTTGCCAAGCGCATCTACCTACGACAGGTGACCAATGCACGGCATGCCCACTTGGAGCAGCCCCGACATGCCTTGAGCTGGAACACGATGGCTCTCCGAGATCTTCCTGGTTACTATGCCGACTTCGACCAATGCCGCTATGGAGCAATGTGCATGGACACCGACGGCATCTGGCGACCTGTCCAAAAGAGCACTCGCCTGTTGACCACAAAGCAGGCTGTTTTAGAGGCCTTCCAGCTGAAGTGTGACCATGACCACTACCACTGCCCCTTGGAAGGTTCTGCTCCTGGCTATGGCCGCCGGACCACCTACTTGGAAGACTACCAACCTGGCTTTGCAGCGACACTGGCTGCTGCCTTGGCTCGTCCTGAGACCGCTCAACTGTGGGACACCGCCTATGTGGTCGATGAAACTGGCAAGAAAGAGACCGGACACCTCCTCAAGCTCAAGTCTGAACACCGACAAGATGCTCTTCGAACGGTGCAACGGCTACACCGAAACCTTGGCCATCCGGCACCTGATGCTCTGGCTGATCTGTTGACCGCCAGAGGAGCTCATCCCACTGTGATCGCCGCTGCCAAGGAGTACAAGTGTGTGGCATGTCTGAAGCACAAGAAGCCCAACCAGGTTGCTCCATCATCCATGCCACAGCCCAAGACCTTCAACGAAGTGATTCAGGCTGACGTTTTCTACCTCAAGCCAGCAGACCGCAAGTTTGCAGTGCTGAGCATAGTTGATGTTGGCACCAAGTTCATGGCAGCCTACCTGCTTCATGAGGAGACCTCCAAGTCCTACATCACCGCTCTGGAAAAGATGTGGGTTCGCCATTTTGGCCCTCCCAAGAAGCTGATCTCCGATGAAGGCCGACCTTGGCTTGGTGCACCGTTTGAATCTTGGACAAGCTCACTTGGCATTGACCATCAAGTAGCACCAGGAGAAGCTCATGAGCGCCTTTGGTTGGTTGAGCGCCGTCATGCAGTGCTGCGCCGTGCCTGTGAGGTCTACATGGATGACCGCAAGCTCAACGACGCTGCTGGCATCAAGGAAGCACTTTGCTATGTGATCCCACAGCAGAACGCCACACCTGCAGTTGCTGGCTTCTCGCCCAGTCAATGGCTTCTTGGCTTCCAACCTGAGCTGTCCCACCTCATGGACTCCAACCTCAATGCAGCTCAACTTGCTGGCAACAACAGCTCATTTGAGGAGAACCTTGGGCGGCGAACTGCTGCAAAGATGGCACTGGCATCTGCTGATGCTGACTCCAAGCTGCGACGAGCTCTCAGTCGCAAGTACCAGGGCCAGAATCGAGTTTTCCAGTTGGGAGAAAGAGTATGGTTTTGGCGTGATGCTCGCCAAGGAGCCCTGAACAAGATCAGATGGCTTGGTCCTGCCCACGTGGTTCTTCGTGAAGAAGATGCTGAAGCTGATACTGCAGCTCCAAAGGTCAAGACCTACTGGCTCGCCTACAAAACACAGTTGATTCGTGCTGCGCCTCACCATGTCCGTGCAGACATCCTCGGACCTCAGCACGTGCTCGAAGACCTGCAATCAGCCCTCAACAAAGTGAGACAGCTGAAATCCCGTGGAGTCACTAGATTTTACGACTTGAGACGGGTGAACCGCCAACAGCTGGATGATGTCGAGGAAGATGAACAACACACTGACCCTGATGGTCCTCTGCTGGAAGAAGATGATGATGAGCCTCCCAGGCATCGCTTTCGCCTGGAGCCACCCGTGCCGACTGCAGAAGCACCACCACAGATCATCGTGCCCGATGATGAATATGAGCCTACTTCACCTGCTCATTCCAGCTTTGCACCGACGTCTCCCAGAGCACCACCAACACCAGTGATGGCAGAACCAAACATGTTGCTGCCCATGGCCCCAGCCGAGATCACTGTACCAGGTTCACCAGCCACCACTAGGTCCCGCTCACGGGCTCCTACTGTGGTCGAACCCAGCGAAGAGCCAACCATACCATCTGCAGCACCCACACCACATGCTGCATCACCACCGGCTATTGCAACAGCACCTCAAGCATCAATGTCAGGGCCTTCACTGGACCCTGACACTGCAGCATTGTATGAACCAGTCGATGCTGAAACTTTTCAACAACGACGAGTTCGCTTTAACAGACAGGAGACACTTAGTTTTGGCCCCCTGCGAAGACAGCGCATTGGGTCACCACAGCCATACAACACGACGTCACAAACAACAACACCAGAAGCAGAACACAACAGTGCAGAGCACAACACACAAGCAACAGCGGCAGCCGCAGAAGCGCCAGCCCAAGTATCGGCAGCTCCAGCTGCTTCGGATGATCCTGCTCTCTATGCAAGTTAGAAGGCACCTGATCACGCCTTGCTGAATCATGCCTTCCAAGTCTCCGGCATTGAAGCCAACTGCCTGCCAAAAGGTTGGACCTATGAGAATGGCTACTTCCAGCTCGACGAGAGACCGCGACTTCTGGGAAGTCAAAGCCGGATGTTTGATCAGACACCATGTGATCCCTCGACGATCCAAGATGTGCCTGCACCAATTGCCAAAAGACAGCCCCTTCACCTCAGAGCAGCTTGATCTGGTTCGGGTGACCATTATGTATGACAACAACGGCAAAAGCATCCAACAGACCGACGATGGCTACACGGCTTCCACTCCCTTGGATCGCTCATGGACTGGAGTCACGATCTTCCAGATCAAAGGCGACCTTCGTCGAGAGATGGCCATGTTCGCTAAGGCCCCACTTCAAGGAGCACGACAGCTTGGCAAGGAGACCAAACTCCGGCACGCCAAAAGCTTCAAGAAAGACAAGAACAAGAACAACCTCTCGGAGCGCCACATGACTCCTGATGAGCGAGCAGCCTTCAAAGCTGCAAAGGTCAAAGAGTTGCAATCCTTCTTTGACAACCACGTCTGGCAGTTCGAGACCACCAGAGAAGCTGAGCCCAGTCGGACGCTGACCAGTCGCATGCTGCTGAAGTGGTCAAAGAATCCTGATGGCAGCCCCCTTGCCAAAGCCAGGCTCATTGTCAGAGGCTTCATGGACCCAGACGCTTGGGAAGGAACTGTTCCAACCTCATCGCCCACAACCACGAGGCTGTCGAGATCCATGTTGTTGAGTTTGGCCTCCACCATGCAGTGGCCAATCTGGACTTCAGACATAGCAACCGCCTTCCTGCAGGGTCGACCTCAGACACGCAAGTTGTGGGTGCAGCTTCCTCAAGAGTGTTTGCAGTTGCTTGGAGCTACAGCTGACACCCGTATGTTGCTTCTCAAGCCCTGCTACGGCCAGATCGATGCCCCGAGATCTTGGTTCATGGCTGCAGTTGATAAGCTGAGCGCTATGGGCCTCCGACAGCATCCTCAAGACCCTTGCTGCTTCTTGATCTATGAAGGTGACCTCAACCCTGAGTATGACACCACAGCTGAGCACTCCAACCTGCTTGGACCTCATGGCCTATGTGGTATGGTCATCATGCACGTCGATGACATGCTTGGTTGCGGTTCGCCATCCTCCCAGTGCTACAACGACACCATCACCAAGCTGAAGAGCACCTTCAACTTCCGTGAATGGAAAACTGGTGATGATGGAAAGCCCTTGACCTATTGTGGTTGAGACATTCAAGTCAAGGATGATGGTCTCCTCCTCAACCAGACCAGCTACATGGGAAAGGTGAAACCGATCACCTACGACAAGAAGCGCAGCCTCACCGATGCGCTCAATCAGCGTGAGTTGACACAGCTGAGAGGACTTCTTGGTTCACTTCAATGGCCCGCAGTTCAAAGCAGTCCCCACTTGCAGAGCAGCACCTCGATCCTGAGCGGTCATGTCACCAAGGCCACGCTTCAGACAGTGGCCGACACAAATCGCCTGCTGCGTTTTGCAAAAGAAAATGCTGATGTTGGCCTACAGTACAGCCACCTGGGCGAAGTTTCAGAACTTTGTTTGGTATGTTTTTTTGATGCTGCCTTTGCCACCCGCAGTGACGGAGCCTCACAAGCTGGCTATGTGATCCTGATGGTCAACAAAGCTTTGCTTCAGGCCAATGGTCCCGAAGGAGCCTACCACGTGTTGGATTGGCGCAGTTTGAAAACGCCAAGAGTTGCACGCTCTTCCTTGGGCGCCGAAGCACAAAGCGGTGGTCAAGCTTGCGATGCCTTGGAGCATGCCAGCATCTACTGGAGCTTGTTGGTTGACCCTCGCCAGCGACTCCAAGAGCTCTTGGACGCTCCATCCTTGTTGTCGCCCACCATGATCACGGACGCCAAAGCCCTTTACGACTCCTATCACCGAGAAGGAGTCGGAAGCTCTGTGGTTGACAAGCGAGTTTCGCTTGAGATCCGTGTGATGAAGGATCGCCTGTCTTCACTGGGCGGTTCTTTGAGGTGGACGTCATCGGAGCGCCAACTGGCTGACGGTTTGACAAAAGAGTCGGCCAGAGCACTTCTTGCACAACGGCTACGTCACGGTCGTTTGAAGCTTGTTTGGGACCCCTCATACAAAGCTGCCAAGAAGAAGACAAAAGCTGAGCTCCAACAGAGTCTTGCTGAAAGCATCCATGTGGTACCACCACATGTGATCAATGAGGAACCCGAAAGCATCCATGTGGTACCACCACATGTGATCAATGAGGAACCCAACCTCCACGAGGAGCACCAGCAGCCCATCGACGAGAATCCTGCGGAGAATGACGTGAATGTCGATGAGCAGGTGTTTTGGAATGAAGAGATTTTTCGGAATTCCAAGGTTCCTGTGAATGTCATGTTTGCCAGGACCGACCGGAAGCTTGAGTATGTCTCCGACAGTCCGAGCCATGTCGGAAGCCGCCCGCTCGAGTCCTACCGCGGTCGTAAGACGAATTTCATGTTTTGGTTTTTGCTTTTGTTCATGGCCCCGCAGCTGGTCACGGCCGATTCGGCCAATGTGGAACCTGAAGCTGGAATGGATTGGTTTGGAACTGTTTTGTGCACCCTCCTTCTACTTTTTTTGAGCACAGCCTTCATGGTTGGTCGATGGAGCCATGATGCACACCACCGAGTACCACCCCAGGTCACTGAGGCTGCAGTCCAAAAGGATGAAGCGATCATCCCAGCTCGCCTTAGAGAAGAAGTCAAACGCCTGAAGCAGGAAGTCCTGCGCTGGAGTTCCAAAGCCGAGGAGTCCCGCCTTGCTGCTGTCGAAGCCACGACAGCGATGAATCTGGTTCTGAGAAACCAGAATGCTGCTGAGACCCTTGCACAGGAAGCCTCCCAGATCCTGAAGATCGCCCTGAGGCAGATGGATGAGCATGGAAATGAATGCCCCTTCTACAATGGCATGATCATCAGCCGGCGTGGCGCCAGATGGCACACGACCTTGAACTGTTCAAGCCTGGCCGGAAGAGATGAAAGCCTGCAGCGGCGAGTAGATTTCTGCCGCCTTTGTAGTTTGAGGGTGATTCCACCTGACCTTGTCGATGATCGGTCAGGCTCATCTGTGCGGACCTTGGTCTACCAATGGCTGGACCGGTTCGAACAGCGGAACTGGGGTGATGACGAAGGATTCTCCCCCATGTAAAGTTCACGCTGTGCACTTGTGTTTCGGCAGTTCGAACTGTTTTCGACCTTCACTTACCGTCGTTCCCTCTCAAGACTGGGAGGGCAGTTGCCTTGCAAAAGGCGCGGCCGCGGCGCTTCAGTGCGCCCTCTTGTTTTCGTGTTTGCGGACTTCGGGTGCCGCTGCTACCTTTTTCGCAAGGTGTAATTCGTTTGTCAACCAGTTTGACGCTATCCAAGAAATCTAATATTGCATGATCCCCAATCTTTTTAAAGTCGTCTTCCCGGTGGTTCTTGTTCCATTCACCCTGCTTTGTTTTGCTGCCTTTGTAGCAGGACGGCGGGTTGCACCTCTCGAACCCGTCGGTCGAACGCAGTGACGGCGGTTGCTCCCGCCTGCGTTCGTTCTGGAGGTGTTTGCGGGCCGACAGCAGCAGGCGGAACGGGAGGGGAACGGCACGGACCTGAAGGTTCGAAGGTTTTCCATGTCTAACCTGAGGTAGCTGGATGGGATTGGGGTGGACTTTGGCAGATCTTCCCTGTTTGGGCAGTTGAGGGGCGGCCAAATAGTTCATGTCGACCAGCAACAGAGCCACTCAGTTCCAATGGAAGTGTTTAGAGTGGGAAGCGCAGACGCAGCAGGGTGAGTCCACCCTTTCAACTGAGGTGAGTCCGTGAGTTTCTGTGGGAATCCGTGTTAGTGTACAGTTACCGTAATTATATACGTTTTTGCGAGACATCAGACACACATCTCATGTGTTGTGGATGAATTGGTATATGATTATCGTATATACAATGAATATCAATGAATCCACCACAGGGATTGCCACAGGTCATTAAAACATTGAGTTAACAGGGTCATGGAGTTATGCGAGCCAGAGAGAGAGAGAGAGTTATGCGAGCCAGAGAGAGAGAGAGAGAGAGTTTTGTCAGTCAGACTATTCAAGAAGAGATGAATTGATCTGATGACTTCAAAGGACCCTATGTCAGATATACAGACGTGTTCTACTGACACGCCACGACTTGACGACTTGTTGAGATCCAGGCCCTTTTGGCTCCACAATATCCGCGCCCACGGGAATCCGCGCCGACCGCTGGACCGCTGGAATTCGTGCTGGTTCCCATGGGAAGTGTGCTACATCAGCACAGCAGTTGGAAGATGAGAAGAGAGGGTGGCGTCTTGAGAAGGTCCAGTCGCCTGGACCGTCAGCGCGCCAGAGGAGGGGTACCAGGGTCGGTACTGTTCTGGAGTGGCATTCCCTTGAATTCCTCAAGCCACGTGACCTGTGGTGCTGGGAGATCGAGAAAGATACATGCAAAGTTGAAACAAATCCACCTGTACCTGGTAGATAGGTACCGCCGAGTTCGACCCTTTAAAACACACGTTCGCCCGAGTTCGATCCAAACATGTTGCTCACGAAAAACCGAGTTCCCTCGCCCACATCCATTGAGACCCGAGCTCGCGCCCAAGTCGTGGGGAACGACGTTTCCCTGGTGGGTCACGTGGTTCTGACCGGCGTTCCGAAGATCGCACGGTGTGAACTCCACTTGGCCATCTGAGTTCGGTCCCGCGTGCGCTCCAAGGACTTCCCGCGTTCGGTGCGGTTGGTCCAAGGACTTCCCGCGTTCGGTGTTTAAATACCGATATCACAGAAATACCTAAGGGAGGTTGAAAGACTTGGGCTGGGACCCTTTGTGGTACAACGAGGTAGGGCTGGGACCCACCCCTTTTGGTAGGTCTAATGTTGTGTTTGCTCACCCATGGTGCCGTGCATCAGGTCTCCCTGGACGTCGCGGAAGTGTCGGGCCCATGAAGCTGCTTTCAACCCCTGGCGCTCGCGAAGAGATTTACCGGAGGCTTTGGTCAGTGGTAGACTCAAGCAACTGCAAGCAAGTGCTGAGGATGATCGCGGAAAGAAGGGATAGCGATGCTGAGCCGCATTATTCTAGCGGAGATGGGGCCCATTCTTCGATATGTTGGCCCGTGTTCAGAGAATGCCCAAACTGTTGCCGTTCAAGATGCCTTGCCGGAGTCGGAGCGTTTTTTGTTGGATCACACCACCCCCCACACAGCGACCGTCCAAACGAACGGGATCACTTGTGGTGTGCGTTGGCCCCGCTTTTTGCAGTAGTTCCAAAATGCGACATGGACAGTCCGGTGAACGTTTTCCTGGATATATCGATATACCGACCTGGTTCCCTGGATAGGTCATGTCCATTTGTTGAGCTGGTAGGACATGAGTTTTCGGGGCAGGTTCCGTGCCACAAAGATCCCCGAAAACATGCTCTGAGACTGAGCCCAACTGACCTTGAGTGTCTGACCCATGTGCTTTGCTTCTCATGACACCGCATTTACAGGAATTGATGTGCAAAGTGCTGACGCTGTTGGACTGGAAGGCGTTGGACCCAGCTTGCTACACCATAGCGATTGCGACTTGTGGAGCTGGGAGTGTCTTGGATGTAGCTGTGATGTTTTTGTTGGGCCTGAATGCCCTGTGTGGCAACTGGGTTGAAGCATGTTGAAGCCTTCTTCTCTGCAAACAAAATGCGTGGGCGTACGTTGGACCGTTGGACCATCTTTGTGTTTCAATTAGCCCAGCTCTACTCCCTTCATGTTGTAGTAGATTAGTGCACACCAACAACACATGTAGCAGTGGCAGATGATTCTGTCTTTTGTCCTTTCATCTGGGTCTACCTCGCAGGCAGTTTTTCGTTGTAGCGCAGGGCTACTTCAGCCTGTGTTTCGGCCGACGTGCCAGGTGAGTGGCATCGGGCGTGCAGGCTGTTGGCGTCCATGCCCGGACACCAGGTTCAGCCTAACATGATCCACATCAATGCCGGCATTTCTGCGTGCGCGCCAGGCCGGAAGCGGGGCGCATGGTTGGAAGCGGCTGCGTTGCCTTGCGCAGCTGGCTTGGCCGGAGGGGGGGGTTGCACAAGTTCAGGCGGCGGCTGAGGCGCCCAAGTTCAGGCATCCATCCATCATGCCAAGTCCTCTTCTTAACATCTTTGGTTGTGGAAGGCTGAAAGGCTGGCGGCTAAAGACGAAGAGGACCCATGCAGAAGTGAACCATTCAGGAGGGGAAGGGAACGTAAGCAACCCCACGATGAAACGGTTGTCGTAGACTGCTTATTACATCCCAGTCCACTTACTGTACTTCTCATCCTGTTGAGGCCAGCAGTGGCTGTTGGCCCAGTCACTTTTCTCCCGGCTTCCAGCGCCTGACGCAGTGAGCTTCAGTGCAACCATGAGCGCCATGAATGGCGGACAATGGGTCCGGACCGTCGGCGGCCAGACGCACACATGCAAAAGTAGGGCAGGAATGGGAAGGAAAGGGAGGATCGCGGAGAATTGCCTTCTTGAAACTGCTGAAGGGATCTGAAGGTTGGGAGTCCCCGCACATGCGCGCAGATGGTGGGGGAGAAAACGAGCTCCCGAGGCCTCTTCAAGGACATGCCCTTCGCACGTCTTCTGCCCGATGACGTATGCTTCAACGCAGGCATCAGTGCTTGCGAGACTGGGGCGTGGCAGGCGGCTTTGAGCGTTCTCCAGGCCAGAGATGGATCCAGGTTTGGAGAAAATGGGTTCCAACATGTTCCAACAGAGGTTGAAGGACAAGGCCCTATAGACTATCCCATTTAGTACCCCCGGCTTCGGGTCCTATAAGGTCACTTGACCTCTCGTGGTTGAGACTTGGAGTCGCTTGGGTCTCGCCCGGGTCAAACGCATGACGGAGCCCGGACCTTTCTTTTTGTTCCTTGGACTTCCGATTCCGGGGCCGTTCGTCATTGGCCGAGTCCGTGGTTGAAATGTTTTGAGTACGTGTCAGTTTGCAGTAGCCAGATATGATTCCTGGGAGTCCAAGACTACGTTTAAAAGGGCTGACCTGGTTTTATCATGTACAAGTTCTTGTAAAGCAATGGTGGCAGCCGGGTTATGGTCAGAGTAAAGCCAGCGATGTTCGAGCACCGCTCTCGCTCACTCACCTCAGACTCCTCACCCACTCAGACCAGGCCATGTCCCAGGCTCTTCAGCCCACAGTCATCAGCTTCAGCGCTACCATGAGCGTCGGGGAAAAGGCCTCACGCTGGGCTCTAGCCTTGGCCTTGTTGAGCTGCATGCGCCCGCAAGAGATTCGACCCAATCACGTGAGCCCCTCGGAGCCTTCGATCCGCCCACGTCGCGCCGCGAAACGACACGCGAGGGAAACCGCGGAGCAGTGCTCCGGCATTTCCGGTCCGGCGAGCTCGAGGGGGTAGTGGTGGGTCGAAAAACGCTCCCAAAGAAGCAGAATTGATGAATAAGCCCTCAAATAATGAATTGGACATCCTCTTCGGTTTATGAATTCAAGAGTCTACATGACTCCCCTTTGACGGTTTTGACCACATGCTATCCGAAGATGAGAGGATGGGGACTTATGTGTTATGTGCGGGACGGATCATACAGCGGAGGCGGAGACCACGATTCCCATGATCCCACGTGGTGCAGGAAGAGTTGTTCATTGTACGGTCGCTTCCTAGGTGTTGTTTCATCCGAGAAATGACATGGCGTAGTTCCAACGAATGACGCATGCATGCATGTGGTGACCCAAACTGGTCAACCTTAAGTAGTGCACAAGTTCTTGTAACCACTGGCAAGCTATATCACGAAAGCTAGCGAAGCTAGCTGGAGTTACTCTTGCGATTGCAAGGTTTCTTTCGACCGGGTGCAAATCCTAACCCCTGATTATTCAGAACGAAGACCCCCCCCCCCCCCCCCCCCCCACCCTGAAAAGTAGAGCCTACCTGTACAGGGTTCCACTCCAACAGCCGATATAGTGTGTCCATACTTGACTGCTTCAAGGCTCAAAGAGCAAGAGGATAAGACTCTGCGCATA
>CAXAMN010025506.1:237349-272377 GCA_963970005.1 Durusdinium trenchii
TTGTGTTTTTGATGTGAATGTGAAAGAGAGTCCTTTTGATGCAGTTTTATTTTGTCTGTGGATGAAAGCGGTCGAGACCACGTCACGAGAAGATTATTCCTCGGACCGTACGCTCCTTGCATTTTGCAAGGCATCTTAATTCATTGCATTGTGCGGTCTTGAATTTTTAGTTCTTTGTTACGCGAGTGTCGTTTGATTCTTTTATAGGTCTCTGTAGAGAAAAAGCCGCTTTCCCTTTTAGTTTGATTTAGCTCAGGCCCTAAAGAGCTAGTGAGCGCCGGTACATGGTATCTCCGCCTGCGAAAAGTACAGTCTCCAGCCGAGGTACATTATCGATTTGATTTTGTACTTGAGGTGAGTCAGCTATTGCTCCCTCACTGTATTTAGTAGCTATGAGATTACCTTCTCCAAAGTGTGAAACACACTGGATTAGGTAAGTACATGGCACCGTAGTTTTCTTTTAAGTTGTCAGAGCTAGCTGGACTGTTTTAGCCTTGCAGTAGAAAAAGAGTATGCGACATACGCAATCAGCTAGAAGTGGACATGAATCTTGTGCCTGCTGAAAAGTAGAGCCTACCTGTACAGGGTTCCACTCCAACAGCTGATATAGTGTGTCCATGCTTGACTGCTTCAAGGCTCAAGGAGATATAGGATAAGACTCTGCGTGAGTAAAAGACACTAGCGGTCTGCACCTCTACCGTGTACGCCCTAGTCACTCTTTCACCCCCCCACCCCCCCCTCCTCCCCTCTCCCCACCTCCCCTCTCCCCACCTCCTCCCCTCTCCTCCTCCTTGTCTTCCTCCCATCTTCCCTCCCTCCCTCCTCCCTCCTCCCTCTTCGCAAGTTCGACTCCGTCCTGTCGTCGCTCTTTGGCATGCGGTTAGCGTTGCGTATCTTGCGGCCGCACTCGCTCACTCTCACTCTCACTCTCTCACTGTCTCACTGTCTCTCTCATCTCTCTCATCTCTCTCATCTCTTTCTCATCTCTCTCATCTCTCTCTCCTCTCTCTCTCTCTCCTCTCTGTCTCTCGTCTTTCCGTCTCTCTTCTCTCTCTTCTCTCGCAGGAGGATCCGGGCAAAGAGCCACATATAAACGACTCTTCACCCCTGCCTCCAAAAAGAGCGCCGTGTTTTTTCCTACCTCGCTGCCCTCTTCTTTCCCATGCTGGAGCGCTAGCTTTCGCCCCCCCCTTGGCCTCAAGTATACATAGTTTAGTGCTGGGATCAAACACGACCCCTGTGAGGCTTCAATGCGGTGACCAGTTCTTGTGCCAGTGCCAGACAGTGGCAGCAGGCGATGCAAGAATTCAATGCGCTTGGTGCCGCCTTTCTTCAACCGAATGTCATCACCTGTACCGCTGCCATGAGCGCATGTGAGGCGTCAGAAAGGGCTGGCCGGCATTCAAATAGGGAGTGTTCCTAACCAATCTCTCAAGAGGGAATGGAATGATAATGAATGATAAACATACGTAACATGACTGGACATTTTTCTTGAGAGCATCTTTCCAATGGTTTCCCAAAAAGCACATCGAGGCCCGTTGCTCACATTCATCCCCTTTGTTTCTCCCACACTTCGCTGCTCTGGTTTCAACTGGAGCCGACACAAAAAAAAGACAAAAGCACACAAAAGCCGCCTAAGAACAACCTCAGCGGGTTCTGGGGTCAGACTCTTTAGCGTCGTAGTTGATTTCCGGCCTTTCAACACCTGAGGGCTCCCACTGGCCAATGGCCTTAAGCCTGTACACCGCTGGCCACTCCACCTACGAGCCGCTTTCCGCGCAGCCCGTGGGTGCTCCGCGGGACGCGGAGCTGCGGAATGTGCTGCTGGCGGTGATGCGTTGGGACAGGGCCTTATGCTTGGTGGAGGAGATGAAGGAGGTGTGGCACCTGTGGCACCACCAGCCTGTGGAAGGGCTTCGGAGCCAGCACCAAGGGTTGTTCTGGGTCATGAAACGGGTTCCAAAGCTTGAGCAGGTCTTTTGTTTGTGAAAACCCTGCCATGTGGTGGTGCAGTGTGGTTCGTCATTTGCAGATTTTCGATCTTGAAGGTGCGTCTCCTCCCGACCTCATGCGACTGACTAGAGAAAGACTCTGATGACCTGGGCACTCCGCCCACATGGCGTCCGTACTCGTGGAGAAAAAGAAAAGACTGACTAGAGAAAGACTCGTCGGCAGGGCCAGTTGGAGCTGAAAGTCGTCAGCTTCAGTGCGCTCATGAAAGCCTGCCAGAGAGCTGAGCGGTCAGAGTTGGCCTTGAAGCTCTTCGCATCGTTGGCGTCAGTGGCCTGGCGCATTGAGGCGGAAGAAAGGATAGGACTTGGGGCTCCAAGTTGGCTGAAAAGCCTTGCTTCAAGAAGTTCTTTGAACAGCAAGTTGCAAGCTTGAATTCGTTTATTGAGAGCCAAGACCCCAAGTGAACTTCCGAGTTGGTGAGGTGCATTTGTGCACAGTTAATCAGGCTAGAAACCAAAGTCAGCTTCGCCCGTGCGCAACAAACGCGTGACGCGTGCTTGCCACGAAGGTTCAGCTTGATGTGATCAGCTTCAACACGTCCATCTCAGCATGTCAGCAAGGTGGCCCGCTGCAACTTTGCTCCATCTGCCATCACTGTTGAGCTGCTCATGTTTATTTAAATCAAGCGTGAGCCTTCAATGCTGCAGGCATCTCCAAAAGACGATCTTCCCCCGAACCACGGACCTCAAACATTGGATTTTGTCCTCCTGCCCAGGACAAGTGGGTCACCTTCATGAATTGGTGCCCCCCATTGATGGATAGAAGAGGTGGAAAGGCTAAAGCAGGGTGCACCTCTCCAGCTTCGACCCGTCCTGAAGAGTCACTCTGTGGATTCCAGGTGGACGCTGGCAGCAGGCATTGTCCTTCCTGGGATCCATGGCTCCGGCTGAGTTGAAACCTGGTGTTGCTTGGCGAACTGAGAACCTCCTAACCTCCCGAGACCGGTCTGGCCATGAACCCTTGGTATGCTTAGGCACTGTATAGCCGAAAATTGCAATGCCTATATATAGGCCTTTTAAGGGCCTGGAGGTGCAAAACTGATTCGAAAGTCTTTGGCCTCACAGACCTCTCTTGAGCCTTTTGAAAACTGAGATCCGCTGTGTGCACCCTTTTTAGGACCGTAAAAAGATCCACTTGACCTTGGCACCCCATCCCAAGATATCCCAAGGTCACTACCTTTGGTGCCACAATGACTGCCTGTGAGAAGGCCGGACAGTGGCCACAGGCGTTGCTGAGCTGGTGGGTTGGACCAACTGGTGGGTTAGACCTCTGCCAATCAGGAAACATCGCGATGAAGGCTTCAATCATCGCTCCATCAGACTCCCAAAAAGCGAAACACGAAACGACCTGCGGTGGTTGGGTGCGGCGCAATGGTGCGGCTCATGCTTCCTGTAGGCTTTGTTCGTTTGTTCAGCTCGAAGTATGGTGCGCTGAGCCATTTCCAGCTTTCTTTCCTTGCGGAACGCGTCTTTTCACTCCCAGAATCGCCCACATGAGTTGAACTGCCGGAAGCTCCCTCGGTCTTGGACTTGCGACGCTTAAGAATCCTATCCTTAGCACCTTGGATGCGTGATACACACCCAAAAAAGATTCTTGTTCCAAGGTTGAATCTTTTAAGAGCTATGGTCTGTGCGCTGATCCAGTCCAACTTGATGACCTGCAGTGCTTTGATCAGCGCCTGTGAAAAGGGCAGGCCCCGCCAGCGTCGGCCAGCGTTGACCGTCGAGTCGGGTAGACGTCCTCGGGTTCTCGGGGTTCTGTTTTTTCAAGAGCGTCGCCCATAACCTGTAACACTGCGAACGAAGGAATCCAGTGGTCTGAATCTGCAAAGTCGAATTTCTGTCGCAGCTGCTAAAGCAGGCTAGATAGACCCCGCCCTTCCAGTTTCCGGAAAAACTAGCTGGCAACAACTTTTCGTGCTTGAAGCAAAGTTGCTCAAGGCGTTGGCAGCATGCACTCATCTTGCTGGAGACCATGATCGAAAAGGGCTATTTGATGGATGTACTCACCTTCAATGCAGCGATCAGTGCCTGCGAGCAGCCAGCATGTATATAGACCGATGTGCTTTTTGTGGTATCACCATGTATCATCATGTATCACCCAAGTTTTGCCCAAGAACTGGCTGTGGGTCAAAACCAGGATGCCCGTGTTGACCTACCTGGAAGGTTAAGCTATATGGTGCCGAGGCTCCAGGTTTTGACCAGTCCCCAACTAGCTTACAGTCTTTCAGTTTAACTTGGCGCTTCCTGTTATTACCATGTGTCCCACCGGTCCAACCCGTAGCGTTGATTTCGCATAATTCGTCCTCGCCTTTGGTCAAGGAAGAGTGGCCAATGGTGCTGTGCCTTAGGACTCTTGGACCAGATGTTGGAATCACAGCTTCAAGCCAATGACATCAGCTTCAATGCCATCATCAGTGCCTGTGAGAAGGGGTCACAGTGGCAACGTGCGATCAGTTTGCTTGACATGATTCCACTGGCAGCTTTGCTTGCGTTTGCTTGCGTTTGCTTGGCTCGGCGGAGGATGAACCACCCTTGGGGAGATTGAAATGATATAGGTTGCACACATAATTCTAAACGGGATTTCTTACTGACATTTCATGTTGACTATTGATTTAAGAACACCTAGAGTTTTGAACCATCAACCATGAACATTAATACTGATACTTCATTAATATGCTTTTTAATTGTGGAATGCAAAATCGTGCTGTCAGATCACTACCCCCTGCAATCCTCTGTCCATACCCATTGCTTCCCATCGCTGAGCTTTTCATTTTCCCATATTATGGTGCATTTGAATAGGGAATCGGAGACGTCCAACCAATGGGTAGGACTGGTCTATTTCCCCTTCTTCCAGGGGGTGGTTGCCTGGGAGGTCTCCTTAGGTCACTGGAGCCGTCACGAGCTGGTTCAGCTGAGGCATCAGCTCAAGCTGATGTGATTTCCTTCACATCGGCTCTCAGTTCGTGTGAGAAAGAACACCTTTGGCAGCAAGCATTGAGCCTCATGGATGCCATGCAATGCCAAAGAATTCAGCCCAATGCGGTGACGCTGAGCGTGGCCTGTCATGCCTTCGAGAGAGGGTGGCAACCACAGAAGGCTGTCAGTTTGTTGGGCGTCATGTCAAATCAGCAGTACTTCTGACAGGGCTGCAGCCCGGTGGGTGTAGCTTTGCAAATGTGACTTGTGGCCTTTTAGTTTGGGGGCTCGCCGAGCCTCCTGCGGTGCCTGCCACACGCGTTTCCCAATGCTTTCCAAGGAAGAAAAGGTCGTGAACAGAAGCGGCTCAGGGTGGAGAGTGAAGTGATTTGAATTCACCTGTCATGTCCAGGGATCTTCTAGATCCTAGGCCTGGCTACCTATAGCTCCCTCGAGGGATTCCAGTAGAGAACGCAACAAAACACATTGTACACAAGACAAATGAGTAAATTCACAAAATGTTTGTTTTGGTGCATTGGTCGTCCAGCTGCTGGCCGGTCTGCTAAGAGAAATCACTCTCAGCTCTCCGAGCGATCCTGCTGTGGGCCACGTCTTTGGGTAAAGACTCTTCAATCTAAGGCTTTTGAAATCCTAGGCCCGTCCACGGCCGCGAACACGGCCGCGAACCACGCGAGGCGGAGACACACAGTGGCCTGGGCGCTTAGGTGGCAGAAGGGTGTGCGTCGTGGCTGGTCGGGGTCACCTTCCAGAACCGCTCGCCGAGGGTCGCGGGCCAGCAGCAAACTGGTGGTGTTCTTTCACGTCGTGCAAGCTCGACGCCTCCGCCCCTCCAGGCCCCCTTTTCTCCGATCATCGATCTACGGATGGTGAGGTTCGCCGTTTATCGGCCCACCAGCCGGGATGCCATAGCGAAGATGCTGAGTGGTGCAGCCGTGGGCGCCCTCAGATGGGCCGATGAAACGAGGGGCCGTGCCGAAGAGAGGGACACTGGGACACGAACTGGAGCGAAGCAAAAGGTGTGAACTGGATGATTGTCTCGAAATATGGTGTTTTTACGAGTTCTTTCATGTTCTTTCATGTTCTTTATTCTTGGGGTATGACGATGGGAAGTATGATGGAAACCATGGGGTGCATGTCACATTAGTTACAGTGGGCATGTCACGTCTTACCCCTTGACGGCGGTGATGGGACTGTTGGATTCTTGGCCTAGCAGGTTCAATCTGGACCATCCGTAGTTAGTGTTCCTTTCATCCATTTTTGGGGTGGCCTTGAAAGTAGAACTTGCAGCACTGTTGGCCCATGAAGAGCCGAAGTGGCATCCCCACCATGTGTTTTGCTTATCATAATCCAGTCCCCCTAATAAAAAACGCCCCCCCCCCCCCTAATAAGGAAACCTCGGTCGCATGTTTTTAAATAGGGGGTCCCTGAAATCGGGGGGGCCCAAAATAGGGTCACCTGGGAAGAGCTTCAAAACCAAAAAGTAAATCAGTAAAATTTCAAATAAAATCATTTATTAAACTCGTATCAAAAATGCAAAAAAGCTCCAGATCGAAGGGTCTTCCTTTTCCCCTACAAAAACCTTCATTAGAATAGTGATTCTTCAGTAGACTAACAGCTAAAGCTTTCGAAAGGTGATGTCGCTGTGCCATGCGGTGTTGCATGACCTTGGTGGCAAGTGCGTTTGCGTGAGTCCGTGCCATTGGGGGAAGGAAAGCCTGCTGGTGTAAGCGCGGCGTGTCATGGTGGATAGACAGGGCGGACAGAGGTGGGCAGTTACGGTTGTTTTTGGAACCTAATAAAAACAACTCCTCCAAAGTCGGCAATGTTGGTAGTTTAGTGGCGGCTTGAAAGGGCGGCAATTGAAAAGCAAATATAAACCGTATTTAGGGGTTTCCGACATGACTTTTTTCTAATAGGGGTCCGTTTTTAAATAGGTACTCGGGATTATTTGTTGACTTCTGACCATCTTCCCTCTTTTAGGTGTTCACTTGGATACTCTTCAGTAATCAGTCATCCAAGTATCCAAGTGAACTACCTCACTCCCCGTATTCCCCATTCCCCTCCAACGCCATTCATCCCCACCTTTCTTCATTTCTTCGCTCCGGAAGAACCGGGCTCTTCAGGTTGGAAAGGGTCTGAACGTGAAGGGCAAGTCTGCAAAGTTGTCGGATGCTGAGATCCTACCTCCATGAGGGAGAGAATCCATGACCGAATGACGCTATTGCTTTCGTCATGTGATTGCTTTCGGTCTGCGCTTTCTTCTTGTCCTTCTTTTGTTGAGATTATCTGTTCTATAGAACCTTCACCATTGTCTGAGGGGCGGTGGCAAAACACACAAACTGAGCTTTGCAAGGTAGAGCCAAGTGGTTTTGACTGGTCTCCCTTTAGCACCCGCTAGACAGTCATGGGAGCTTAGCAGACCCCCTTGTAGAGGAACATGGTTTGCCCATTGCCCATGTTCCATTTCCATGGTTTTTCAGGCTGTGACATAAGCGACTGGCGAGCTTCGACGGCTGTTTGCTGTTCGAATGGCTGGGCTAGATATAGCACACATATAGCACTCACACACACACATACATTTTGCATACTACCATGTGATTTTTGTTTTGGGGGAAGATCTCTCCCACATGGAGTTTATTCATCGAAATGAGATGACAGGAGAAGCAGCAAGATAACACCGGTGTGGTTGGGCAGCTGTAATGATCTTGTGGTTTCATGTTCTTTGCAAAGCCGTCCATCATTCATTCTTGGAGGAAAGGGCGTTTGTTGAAAAGTATGTTCGGCGAGCTGAACGCAACAACTTTAGTCTTAAACACCATCTACCAGCACATTCGTCCACTCCTCCAGCTGGGCATTCTCTCTGCTGGCTCGCTCTTTTTTCAGGAATCGCTTGTCGGGCTTTGTGCCCTTCCTGCAGATCAGCCAAGAGATCCTTGGACGAAACGGTGATCCAACTCCCCTCTCGCAGGCAGGTCGCCGCCACCCAATACCATCGGTTGATGGACGGTCGATGACCGAGAGCTGCTCAAGTGGCCGTGATGCTAATCGAAGGCAGGCTGACTTCTACAGGGAAGAGATAGAACAAGACATAGAAAAAGTATGAAAGATTTCCACAGATGAAGGTAGAAGCTGGATTCGTTGAGCAGCTTGAAGCAAACCAAACAGCTTTCAAAGGCACCTTTGCGCATTTGGCAGAGTTCTCTTGTGGTGTTTTCTTGGATGAGTGGGTGGATGGTCCGATCCAAGGAATGACAAGGCTGAAGTTGCCCCGTGGGGCGCGCCCAGAGCGATCTGTTTTCTGTAATCTTCATGTTCACCTAGTATAGTCTATACTCTATACTAAATCATTCCGTATATATATATATATATCAAGTATACATATAGTAAATAACTAAAAAAATATATATATCTCTACGCTGCATCCTGGTCGGCCTGCTCGGCACCCAGAAAATGCGATGCATGGAGACTCGCATGTTTTTTTTTTGAGACTCGCATTGTGTTCCTCTCACCTATGGGGTCCAGATGTTCAATGGAGACAAAATGTCTGGAAACCTTAGAGAGCCGCTTCGGAAACCTCTCGCCGTTTCATTCCGCTCCCAGGTCACCCTCAGACGCCTGTGTCACCATCTACTTTGCTTCGGACGAGCTCCGCAGTCGTGAGCTGCACTTAAAAACTGCTGCGCGTGAGCTTTTCGGAGAGCTTGGCACATGACTTTGGCTACATTCCATGATTAAGAAAGATGCACAGCCACACTGTTGGCGCATGTGCTAAGCTGCTAAGGCCGCGTCACAGCTACAAAGCCTGCTGGATTCCGCTGATTTGCATGTGCAGGACTTGCTCACTCCTCCACGATGTTCACGAGCTACGGTTTCTCACATGATTTTTTCCATGCTTTTCCATGTTTTTCACGATGTTCACGGGCAGTTAACCGTTGTTCCATCTTTGTTCCTCCGCCAGGTCGGCCAGGTTAGGTCCCTCCGCTTTTTCGCGTCGAAGCGAGGAGGATCACCTCATAGCCTTGGACGACTATCCCAACACTCCCGGCCTTATTTTGCCGCTTGAAGATGAGATGAGTGTTGCTGATTGTGTGACAGAGGGAAGCGATCGAGTGCCCCACAGCTTTCAGAGGTTTGAGGCGATGTAGACCTCTGAATAGATAGTAAAAGTAGATCCCAACTCAAAAGGCCTATTGGACACCGTGCCACGGTCATCTATCTGGGGTTCACGAGACAGGTACCAGCATGTACCAGCAAGCGGGGATAGGAACTGGTCCGCGTTTGGAATGCCCAAGGCCGGAGCCACTTTTGCACTATGCCTTCATTGACAAGCCGCGATCCCAGACGTTCCAGAGCCGAGCCTGGTGAGCCACGAATCGGCCCGAAGCGCAAGAGAGCACATGGTCGAAACATGATGAAACACGTGGAACATCTTCTATGGAAGAGGACTTTCTTCTAGAAACCCGTGGATTTTGCCACTTTCATGTCGAAACCATGTGAGTGTTTTCGTCCCACTGTCGCGTATGGTGCTGAATAGGCTCAAGACCAATTTCCATTGGCGTTGCGCCTCGTGTGCCAATTTCCCAGTCTCAGTGGATCGGGTAGAGGATCCAATTTTTGGGTGAGGTAGTCTGTCCGAACTTACCTGTAACAGTCAGTAAACAAGCAAATCACTACTGTTGGACAAGGCCTTACTAACCATCATCATCCACTGTTACAGGTAGACTCGGATAGGCCCAACATATACACTAGTCACTACCCACTACCTGAAAGAATCATGATTACGTGATGTGATGTGGATGGCATGGTTTTCTTGGACCATGCCATGCTTCTCGAAATCAACCCACCACATCATAAAACATCAAGAGGTCCCGGACCATTGACCCAGGACCCACGTGAAACAAAACCAATGCGGATCTTCGAGATCGGCCATGTTCGAGATCGGTCGGGTCCATCTAAGGCCGGACATTCAGCCGGCTGTTGGCTGGGAGACCGGGAGGATCTCCTCACCCGCCCGGGGACGCAGGTTGCGAGTTTTCGCGCAGCCATGGTGAAGATGTGAGCAACCACTTTTATATTGTTATTTTTATTAATTCCTTACTTAAGGAGTCCACGGCATGCTTTCTTTGTTTGTTTGTTTGTCAGTCCAACATCAAAATTCGCCGGTGAACAAGATAGTGCCCCCAATAAACGAGATACTTTTTGTGATGACACTAAAGCAGTCTGAACGAGATACTGTGCTATGACCTCCTACTTAAGTAGTCTAAACAAGATAGGGCCCCCACAAAATCGATAGCGTATTTGAGCTTAATAATGAATCAATGCCGCGCTCACGTGGTACCATTTGGGGTTCTAATTCGACACCCCAAGAAGGTGAGTCCTACATGTCAGAGATTGAACATGGAAAGACTTCCCATCTATTCCAGGACCATGACTGTGCTTGTGAGATCTCCACTTGTGCTGTTTGACATTGTTTGACTGACATGTGAGGCCTTCATGGATATGAATCTGCAAGCACTGCGTGGGGATTCAAAGCCAAAGGTGGTCCTTTACCAGTTCGACCAGGACTCAACTTCTGCATCGCAGAAGTTCTGCTGGCTGCATCATCGAGCATCATGCCCAACAAGCATCAACAAGCAGTGCAGAGCCCGTGGGGAATCTAGGAACGGCTGCTAGGATGGCCTGGGTGGTTGCGTTGGAAATGGTTTCTGCACATTTTTGAGGACAATGCGATGAATCCCCATGGACTGCTCATTGCCTACGCAGAAGCGACTGTCAAGCCAGCTGCAGCCTGAGAAAACCCAAGGCACCACCTTCAAGACGTGAGAAACGGAGTTGGAATCATTGAAGATAGATGCTCTAGCATAATATGTTAATACTATATGTGTATATATATATATATGTGTGTGTGTGTGCGTGTGTGTGTGTGTGTGTGTGCTCACGTTTGTTTTTTCAGCCTGACTTTCCCTTAGTCCGGCCCAGTGTTCTTCGTCTACAGAGAAGGTAGGTTTCAATGATTAAATGCACCTGCTTTGCCCTCAGGTTGTTTCGGACTTTGACACCTTCACAGTGGAGCTGCCTGGTTTTCCGACTTCGAGAGCCTCGAGATTCGCGAATGTAGCTCATGATTAGGTCTTGGGCACTTTCTTTCTCCTTTTGCGCATATTTGGCACGGCAGAGATGATTTGAGCCTCAAACGCTCTTAGTGCATGTTCCAGGACAACTGCAAATCAGGGACACTTATGGACAATTAGGCATTACAGTGCAGTGCGCGGAAATGGGAAGTTGTGCGCCAGGTTGGAAGCCGCGGCATGACGTACAAAAGACTCTTGGACTTTCTGTAGTCCCGATATTCTGACGCAGAAGGGTCAAGAAGTCAAAACTGCTGCTTTTGGAGGAAAGCCATTGGCCTTGTCCACTTCCATGTTGCTCAGTCGAGTGTTTTTCGGTGGTAATGAATGCATGTGATGCCACTTTCATTGAATAGCACAGTTAGCATCATATCATTTGTGCAATCTTGACGAAGTTGTCAGTTGAGTGTCTGGTGCAAATCCCGCAGCATGTGTTCTTAATGGACTGACGGCTGAGGACTGCACCCGGAACAGGCCGATTTGGCCATGTGGGTCACCGCCTCGATGGGCAGAAAGAAGGACCTATTGTGAGCAAGAGTGATCGTCAGGCGAGAGGAACATAGAGGTTTTCCATGGTTTTCCTCATTTTTCTAAGACCTTCATGCTTCTGATTCTGTGGCTCAAAGGACGACATGGAACTCCGGAAACCATTGGGTTGGCTGGTGTTCGGAGAATCGTCGCTACCACAGGTGAATTTTCGGGGTCCATGTTTGTCTGCAGGGTTGTGACATGTCAGAACGCTTGGCACACAAGTGCAGTGTGCCAGTCACCAAGTCAAGGACTGATATATTTCTTGGCAGGATGTGTTCAGTGATGAGTTGGTGTTTTTCGTTGATGTCACCGTCAGTCACCAGCCTTGCGCTTTGCATCCCTCGATGGCAAGCAGATGTCTTAGACAGATGAAATTCCATAGAAACAGAGCCTGGGGGGGGGGGTCGTCCAGACGTGCGATCTTTTTCCAGACCACTCTAATCCACGTGATTGGACAGGTGTCGAACTTGGACATGTTGGGCCATCTTGGGCCCATAGAATCCACCACCAACCGAGGCTTTGAAGCACACCGAGCAGCTCTTGCGGAAGCCATCCTTGTCCTCCTGGACTTCGCAGCTCGGAGAATGAAGCACTGCACTGCAGCAAAGACACCGAATGAATCCCTCAAATATCCCTAACATAGCTCTGGGTCACAAATAGCAAAGACAACCAAAGACCCATGGGTAGGTTGGCATTTGTGTGGACGTCCTTTCTGTTCCTGCTATGCTGCTAGATGCACAGCCAATCCTTCGACTGATCTTTTATTGTTCTTCAGGAAAGCTAGCACCAGCTAGCTGGAGTTGTCCTTGCTTTAGCAAGTGAGGGGCTGGAATCCTCGGGATCGCCGCATCACGTGAAAACTTCATATGTAGGGGGTCCCCCCCCCCTCCCCCCCCCGTGGGTTCAACTCCCCCCTCGGACGCCTCTGGGACACCTCTCGGGCATCTCTTATGGCATCCACTTTGGCTTAACTCCTCCGGGATACGGTGCAACAGATTCAACAAGCTCACATGTTCATGACATCGACATCGATAGAAGAAACCAAACAAATCATGCAAGCAGCTTTGTTTTGCCTCTGGGACACCGCTGGGACACCTCTTGGGCACCTCTTATGGCATCCACACTGGTTCAACTCCTCCGTGGAGGTTTTGGGATACGGTGCAACAGATTCAACAAGCTCACAGGTTGTGAACACATCGGATGCATCGAACAGTGTGGCAAAGTCCAGCCACGCTTCCTGTCCTTAATTATCAGGGACTTCAATTCTAAGGTTGACTGTGTCATTGCTGTTTGTGTGTCTTACATGTTCACAACGTTTTACCTCATGAGCATTTGCCTCACTCCGCTTGATGTCCCACCAGTCCGGATGCACCCCTGCTAGCTTTCGTCACCTACCCTCGGCCTCAAGTTTGGATTTTTCATTTGTGGGTGGTTGGCCTCCACAGACAGTGACAAGACAACAGGATGGGCCTCTCAAAATGTGATATGATACCATATGATACATGGACATAAAGAGTTTTAAAACGATCAACAGCCTGAAAGCCGTGCGAAGCAAAACAACGCCCAGATGCGTCAAACTTGATGCAAACCGGACACACACTCGCCAGGAAGTACCATGTTTCTCAAGCCTCCGCCCACACAACAAAAGGGCCCAAAAGTCCTGGGAGTCGATCGAGTCGTGGGGGCAACGATCGGCAACGATCCACGGAGCTGGACATGGAAATGGAAAGAACCCCAGCTGAGCCGTTCAGATTTTTCAGCTTTTAGATGAGAATCGACAAGTCTGCGGAGCACGATTGGTAGGAAGGAAGATGAAGGAAGCAATTCTTGCAGGATTCTCATCAATTCTTTTCGGTCACAGCACCGTCAAGATTTGTTACGGACCTTTTCCAAGTTGACGTGATTCTGACAGAGGCAGCCTGTGTTTCCAAAGCTGTCGGTGGAATGTGCGCACTTGAAGTGAGGCTTTTGAAGTGCTTCTAGAAACACTGAGTCACTTCATGTCACTTCTATAGAAACCATTTCCCAACTGCTCAACTGCCCCTTGCCTTCCTTGCTCTGCGAGTCACTGGCCGTGCTCGCGCTTTCGTTGGTCCGCCCGGTTTCGGTCCGTGGCACCGAAGACAGGCGATGGTTGGAGGTCTTGAAGGAAGCGCACGACGAAGGTGCCGAGTCCGTGGCGCGGTTCCGCGGAAGGGCCGCGGCAGCGTTTCGAACACACCGGGAGGCGTAAATCGTCGTTTCCCGGAGGGCTGCCTGGGAAGTGCATGGAACTTTGAGGAGGTGGATAGAAACATGGAAACCATTAGAAACCACATTCGATTTCAAGGGATTCACTTTCTTTCTGGAAATATCTGAATTATTTTTAGTTTTTCATTATTATTGTACCAGATCATTTTGGTGGTCCCGTGCTCCTACCACAGCCAAATCCTCCCGCCTTTCGGTTAAATTAGATATAGATTCACCCCTCGTGGTCAGGCTGGGTAAAATTGCTCAGGTATACTAGTACGTATCTCTCTTGCTTACTTCCTCAGGTAGGTATCTCGTCATAACGGCCATCCATTCCTAGGGGCTTTGTGAGCCTTGAACTGATGCAGTCACCTGGTTCTTCCGCAGCATCACTCCGCAGCGGGCCACACTCACTGCGATCCACGCGCTCCTGCGGTCTTGCGCTGACTCCACGGCTTTTGCTTCAGTGACGGTCCGTTACGGTGAAGAGCACGGTGGGATCTGTCCCAATCCAAGAGGTTTGAGCACTTGGAGATGATATCTAAATATCTCATCTAAACTCAAAACAGCTGCGAAAGATCTCCGGCAAGAGACTCTACAAAGTCCAGGCTATGAGCTAGAGGAAGCGCCAAGTCATCCTGTCAGCAGTAGCAACCAGTAGACCAACAGAAGTGCATCGTCCAAAACCACCGTTGGTATCCTCAACCCTGGCACCTTGTCCGTCGCTGCTAGTGTCTTTGTTCTGCCTTGGCGCTTTAATCCCTGCCGTGGTGGGCGAGTCGTTAGCGCCAGTGGTAGCGGCAGCTGCTCCACCTCCCTTCGACTTACAGGACTAGCACTTGCACTATTTGCCCCGACTGCTGCTCGTCCCTCCTGGTCCTGCTGAGAGGAAGCTGAGCAGACATCTACTGCTCCATGGACGCCATGGTCCATGTGCCATAAGACTGCCAACCAACGACTTGAGAATACAGTGAGCCTCCTTGTAGCCGGGTTTGCTTGGTTTCTTCCCACCCTCCAACCCTCCACCCTCGCAAGCGCGTAGGCGTAGGCTAGAGTGAGCGAGCCCGGCTCATGCAGGATTCCATCCCGACATTCCGGAGTACGGCTTTGGAGTGGCCACTCTCAGTATGGCTTGGGAGTTGCCACTCTCAGATGCTGGGAGGGGGCCCGGTAAGTTTGGGGTTTACGATGGATATGTTAAACTCAAGTCCTACCTAAATTGGGTGGACTATGAGCAGGCAAACCATGGCAAAGCTGTCTTTAAACAGATTCTGACGTGTTTCGCGTCTTGTTTTCAAGTGTTTTTGCACCTGCAAAGGGCGTTCCCGTCAGATCCATCGGCCGAGGATGAGACCTCCTACAAACTCATAGAGGCAGATGGTACTGGACTGGGACTAGCAGCTTCGGGTTTGGATGGTTCCGGTGGGGCCAGGTGGGCCCACAAGTCGGGCATTTGATGAAGTCTGGCAGATGAATTTCTTGGCTATTGCCTTTGACATTTCTTCACGATCCTTTTTGGGTATCCTCCCGTGTCGACTCCAAACGAGTTGAGCGCGAAGTTCGCGCCTTCTTGGCATCTTTGGGCATCGCCTGCGCCTTCGACCACCTCGTCTCGGGCAGGGCATTGTGGAGGCGACGAGTGAATCCGGCGCAGTACGCCATGGCGCTGAGTGCTTCAATTTCTACTTCCCTCAGGAGATGGACGTTTTGTAGCGGACACTGTTTTGCTTTGACGCAGACACAGGGTGGCACAGGATGACACAAGGTAAAGGAACCAAGCAATGCATTCCATTGTATTCCGCTTTCATGAGTGGTGTTTGGCAAGCAGAGAGCGCCTGCATCGAAGCAGTGGAAGAGACACACACAAAAGACATCACAAGAACATGCAATCACAACCCTGAGCGCATGTTCATGACATTTAAGGGTATGAAGGGTTTGATTTTTTTGAGCCAAGTCCGGCAACCTTTCACCATGCAGGGCATGTGACATGCCATCGGTCCCAAAGAGAATAGTTGTTGGACTGTTGGAAAGGTGTCCCGTTTCTTCTTTTGCCAGCGAATGGTCAGTGCATGTCAGTGCGAATTGAGGAGTTGGATGACAACTACCTGGTGGTCAACAGCTCAGCTTTGATGAATTACTCCTGGCTTATTTCTTCGATTTCACCGATGTTGGGCGGATCAGATATGATCAGATGATCTATGATGATTGGTATTTTCCCGAACTAGGCGGATTTCCACAACTGGGCGGAGAGCTTTTCTGTTTGCCCGGCTGCCTGAGGAGGCCCAAATCCCCGTTTTCAGCTTCCCGTTTGCCGCTTCAAGGTTTGGGAAGGCTTTGATGACAAGCTCGGCACCCAGAAACCGTGGCCGCCACTAACCCAACCGTAATGGGAAAGCTAAGACACACTCTCCATCACCTACTAGCGGCTAGGTTCATGGAAGAAATTGCACCAGAACACTTCGGCACCGATTAGGATGGAGAAGATTGGGCAAGACCTTCATTTAGTTTAGTTCCCTCTTGTGGGGACTCTACTGAGAACCCTACGTTTGAGGTCACAACGTTGTGACTTCACAGAAGCACACCACCGGTCTGGAGAATCCAACTCATTCCCTCACAATAGAGGAGCTTAGGCCGCCTTTGTTCGCGGCCTTGTAGGAGATCACAAGTGCTTCACAGGAACACCCGACCCGCAAGGTGTGAAAACCGGAACTCCGGTGAAGAAAGATCGCCCATGAATGGGGATGCAACCAGAAGCGAACGATGTAAATGGTCTCCCTCACGTTTTTGAGAAATCATTCACTCAATGCAACCACCAAGTTCAATCCAAAGGCTGAGAATGAAACCAACACTGAACAAGGACCAGGCTTACCAGGTCTGTTCAGGCTGAACACCCTTTCCACCGATGGACGTCACAGGCCCTGGGCATACATGGACGAGGACCGAGAGAAACGGTTTCGGACGCCGAGAGAAACTCGCGACCGACGAACGAGAAAAAGAACGAAACTGGGCTGCAACATTGCAGGATGCTGCGAGGAATTCACAGATATATATGGAGGGTCGCCAGTAATCATTAGATGTCACGAGCTAGAACATTGTGAGAGGTTCTCAAACTTGGAGATGATGGTCGTGGATACCTCTGCAGAATTAAGAGAAGGAGGTTGTCCTGAATACGTGGCTTGCCAGTTTCTTTGCAGCTTCACGGGCAACTCTTTTCAGGCTACGGATGTCTTCTTTCCACGCCGCCCACGCCCAGCCTTTGGTGAAGGCCTCTGCCACTCCCTTCGATCTCACGACTGTGTAGGACGCCCTACGGGACTTCCTGGAAGAACGTGTTCCTGGGTCCGAACAAAGACATACACATCGCTGGCGACCGGTGTGTTCCTGGCGGGTTCTGTGGAGACGGGGTGAGACGGGGTGGAACAGATGTCTTGCGTGTTTGGGTGTGTGTGTGTGTGTGTGCGACTATGGCGATAAAGTAGATTGATACGTGTAGTGCCAGATGTTTGACTGGCAGAACAAGTTGGCAGATTTCACTCCTTTGACACTGAAAAAAGATCGCCTTTGGAGCAGGGAGTGCCTCCTTTGCGGAGCGAGCGAACTCGGGTCGAGCTCGGGTCGAGCTCTCCGTCTCTTCCCGCAGATGACGGGCGACTGCCATGGCTTAGGTGGAGGAAGATTATGCCATGCCGTTGAACCCCGTGTGGCCTGGATTCTTGGAACAGACGACGAGACGCCGTGACGAAACTGGCTGCTTCTTGAGCTAGCCTGACGCAGCTGAGGGAGCTCGACTGGCACCAGACTCGGTGGGTGACTGACACCCAAACAAGCCATTGTCTCAGACCCCCCTCAGGCAGTTTTGAATGAGCATGATCCGAAAAGCATGTTCATCTTGGCAGGTTCCACATTTTGCCGGAGTGCAGTGGGGAATCTAGAAGACATCCTGGCTAGTTATGCTACTTCTACACCTTTGATGCCGCCCTTACTGTAGAGTCCAACGAATCACATGTTGGCCCACTTGGCTGCCTGGGAGATCCCTCCCACTCCTCCAGAGCTTCTCGAATCAGACAGTCCAGAGCTTGAGGCCGTCAGACCACATGGGCCCATGACATCTGGCTGGAATGAGGGTGGTTGGATCCAAAGAGTCTTCAATTGGCGCAACGTCCCAGATTCCTTCATAGCACTCTGAATTGTTTTACAATGCCTTACTACCTCTCGCACATCGGTCCAGGTCGATGTCATGCCGGACACTCTGGTACGAACATGGAAATTCCATGAAATTCCCAGGGTGAAAAGAACCATGCACTTCACCACTCATGTACAGTTTTACAATGCCATACTTATGACTTATGATATTTTCTCATGGTCAACTTTTGGGGGTCTCAGTTAGTTGCCGCTCGTGCATCCTGAACAGAACAGTGCGTCCCAGGTGTGTCCGCGATCAGGGATGGTATGATGTCTTGGAAGCGCAGATCTCGCAGGGAGGCTTAGGGGAACAGATCGCTTAAGACTTTGGCAAAGATCATCAAAGATCATCAAAGATCAAAGGTCAGCAAAGGCCAAACACATTGTTTTACCCGTGGGATCCCGTGGGCTTTGACCTGTGTACTTGCACCTTGACAACCACTTTCCCTAGACTCTCGAGGTAGCTAGCTTTGACTCTCCCACTTCTGATGGGTATAAAATTAGATGAAATACGAGAGAGAGAGAGAGAGAGAGTGAGAGTGAGAGAGAGATGGGGGGGGATGTGTGTAGATAAGTATGTATATATCTGCGTATACTGTATATATCAATTTGAGCATCTACTAATCTACTAGTGATGGGTCGGTTGGCTACCTACTTCTCCCAAATCACCTCATGGGTCTTCGGCTAAACTTCAGCCACCTTCCAAGGAATGATGCTTGCAAGAAGATCATGGAGGTGCTGCTGAAAAACGCTGGAATTCGAAGCTCTTCGACTCTGGAACTCCATCCTCAAAGCGGGTTTTTCTGTCCAATCTTGGACCACCCTGGGTCTGCTTGCCCGGTCCGTTTCAACCGATGAAGGACCAATTCACTGTCCCCGGCCGTGGATCCGACGCCAGGTGGAAGTCATGGATCCGTCCAGACCCCCATCGCCTTCAAACACCTACCCTCCGACAAACACATCACATGGAAGTGGGAAAATCAGCTGTTTGTCACGGAAAAGGGTCTTCCAAAAAAGCCCCATGCCATCCACTTCCACCATGTGGGTGAGCCTACCTGACCGGCGGCCACAGCCCCGTCATGGGTTCCCGTTTCTGGCATGTTACTAGTAGCGGCGATGCACTTGTATACCCCAGACACGCCATGTATGCCATATATGCCTACATTGACCCCTAAAACTACTGTACCCCAATGTAGGCATATATGGCATACATGGAGTGCCTGGGTACTGGTAGCTTCAGCCAAAAAACATGGGTCCAGACGTCAACGGAGGCACGAGAAAACCGCCGCCCCGCCGGCTGCGAAGCGCCAGGCCTGGTATCCTGAAGGGTCGAGCGCTGAGACCGAGCTGAGCAACGGACTCACGGAACTCGGTGACGTTGAAACCCGAAAGCTGGGCTAGTTTGGGCTCGTTTCGTCCTGGTTTGCTGAGACGTGTATGGATCCTTATGGTGTTTATGTAAGAATCCCCTGCTAACAAGGGTGTTCTTCCCGGGTTCCTTCAGCCGATCGGAGCAACCCTCACCCCCAGCGTTGCCAGGCTCGGCTCGGGTGATGATGGGGGACTGATGGGCGAAACTCCCTATGGCCAAGCAGGGTGCAATTATAGAGTCAAGAGACCAATGGAGACAAATATAGAGACCGATGGCCAAGCCGTCTGCAGATACAAAGCAGGGACTAGCCATGACTGCAGATATTGCAGAGCGCAAGTATGTAACTAAACCGCACAAGAATCTGTCAGGAACGCTTGAAACATGGCACAGTACCTTGAGCCAGCTGTTCTCCAGGTCGGGCATTCTGGAGAAGATTGAGGAGTTTCGCGCATTCTTCGAAAGCGAACGGCCAAACCCATTTGGGTCCCGCATGGTCACCTACGTGTCTTTTGTAATGGATTTCGTACTTCAGCCCGATGCTTTTTTGGCAGGTTCTAGGCTGAGCAAACCTATTCGATCCTGTTCCCACGTTTGTGACCCCGAAGTCATGCCTATACTTGATCGAGTTCCTGTGGCTCCATCCGGTGCGCGTCAGGAACTCCACAAAGAGTTTCCCAATGGCTTTCAGACCGGTTTGCCGCCCGGAGAGGAGGCCCGTGACGTGTGTGGAGACCGCTCCGTTCTGGTCACGCGATGCACCGGTCTTCCGAGAGAAATGACCCCCCTCATCCCTGAGCACTTGACATCCATGATCCCAACAGAAACCAAGAGAGGAGCATCAAAAAGAACAAAAGCCCAGCGTGGAGTGCAGAACATCATTCCAACAAGTTAAACACTTGATTCTATCAAGACCCTGTCAGAACTTGCTGCCTTTCTTTGAGCCGTTGTTTGATCACACGCCTATAGACCCCAGACACTCCATGCAACTGCTCATAGGACTGCCGCCCCAGACAGACCCCTCTGGCACCACCCCTGGCCGTTTCTCGGCAGTCCTATGGCCGTCCCATGGGTCGTGCCTGGGATATATGTAAACCGGATGAGCTCACCGGATGAGCGAGCGCTTCCAGGGTCGGAGACCCACGCTTCGCTCCACCCTTTCAACGGTCAACGATCTGGACACCACTGAAAAGGCACGGAAGCCCGGCATTGACCACCGCAGGGGTGGAAACGGCTGGTGGAAAGCGGTGGTTTTCAGATGGTTCTCACTGGCGGTCCTTGGGGCGTGGAACATCAGGAGCTCTGATAGAGGGTGGGCGGGGTTACGTGGACGTCCGATGCCTGCGGCGCTTGGCTCTGAGATGTTGAGGCCATCCTGGCATCTTCCATGGCCAAGTCGGGAAGGAGTAGGTGGGGTCGGGAGAAGAGAGCGTCAAGGAATGGGAAGGGGTGTCTTATTGGGGTGGGAAGGATTGGTTTCGTAATTTTATTGTTTTCGAGTGTTTTTGGGTGTCTCAGACTGGGAGAAGGGTGTTTGACGACAACTCTTCCTTGAAAGACCTGGAGAGCAGGGCGTTGGCAGGGCCGGGCAGGGATCCTTCAGTCCTGTAGTGACTCGTGTTTGACACTTGGTGGATATATACATGTGGAGAGTGATTCACAATCGTTGAACAACTTTTATCCTGGGCCAGGACGGATAAGGCAGTCGTGACACTGATAAAGAAATATCATCAAATAACATCTGACAAGTGCATCTTCCAAGGATTGGAAGAAAGATTCATTTTCACTATAGCGTTGGATGTTCAAGGACAAGTCAGCGTTGTGTCGACTGGTCCCGGGACTGGGAACTCTCTTCTTTCGAGATCCGTTCGTGCATTGTTTTGTTGTCCTATTTTTCTTGGGTTCAACCCAACTGTATGCAACGGATCACTGGACAGCGCGGCGTCGACGCGGAGCGGATCAGCGTGACGACACCACCGTGACGGATTCAGCGGCGTCAGCGGTAGAAAGGAGAGAGACACCACAGACTCGCAGGTGGGGTGAAGCAATTCGCAAGGCAGGGCTGGCCGGGCTGGCAGTCACACTAGTCACTTTCATGATGGCCAAGTTGCTTGTCGTGTGTTCTTTTTGAAGTGCTTTTTGGAAAAGACAGTCTTGGGTGCAGTGGAGGCTGCAGGGTTCTTCTATCAAGAGTGATGCCCAAGCACAGAAGCAGACACTCAGTGCTGTAGGTCACTGCCAACTGATTGGCCTCACTGAAGTATGTGAGAGACCTTTGCTAACCAGGGGAAGAATTGCCTGCAGCACAGCACAATCAAAGCATTTTTATCAGCGTTTCCAGCACCTTGAGGTGCATTTGATGCAGTCGATGTCGAGACACAGCGTGGCACCAAGAGTGACCAATTCGAGACAGGCAGGCAGAGGACTGAAATCCAAAGAGGTGGCTTGGGGAATCTTTGGGACCAACATGGATTAACAAGGCCAACCTGCTATGTCGATGGTTGTCCCGTGTGGTCTGGCACAAAAACTAGCCTCCCACCATCGCGACAGCAGGGATGAGGCGTCACAAGTTGGATGTTTGGATGTCTTGTCAGTTGAAAACGGGGTTGGAAACCGAACCTATTCAGGACTACTTGATGTGCATCGATGTATTCTGGAAGGACTGCTGACAGATGAAGCTATCTGCAGAAGGCTATCCAGCATCCCCGTCCCCAAACAATTCCCAGCCCCGTGGAAACTGAGGCCTCATGCCCCGCAGCGTGTCCCCCGCCTGAGTCGGGTTGTATCAGTAGGCCAGTAGGCCAGAGCAAGGAGCTTGCTCTCATGCCTGCTGGATTGGGAGGGCCTGGTAGGGTGGAAGTCGAAACAGGTGAACCTCCATTCTTCCGGCATTCCAGCAGAGGTTGAAGGATCCTATAGACTATGCCATAGGTAGCTCAGTAGGGTCCTCTAAGGTCACTTAACCTCTGCAGAAGCATCGACAAAAAGCATCAAACAGCTAGATAAGTTTTCTAGGCACACTGCCATGAAAGCAAACCGATGTACTCCCAAGACCTTCAAAATGAAGGACACTTGATGCGTACGCGGCAACCGGGCCAAAAAAGTTCCGACCTGCGTGAATCACAGGTGTTTGGGCAAGTGACAGCCGTTGCACTGGAGGTCAGTGTTGCATTGAAAAACTGTTGATCGTAAGGCGTGCAAAAGATTGCAAAGATAGGATTCCACTGAGGACCCATGTGCACTGAAGGTCCACCGACCAATGGAGGAGAGGAAATAGGAAGCTTTAGCAATGCTCGGGGCGTAGCTGTTGTCTAAAGCAGGCGAGGCTTGGTGTCGAGTTTCTTAGTGACACATTGTAGAAAGCCATTGAAAACCTTCTATGATTGGATCAAGCTGGCCCTGAAGTCAAGGCAACAATGAGTGACATTCCTAAACCTTTGGCTTTATACATGGTTTCTTTTTGATGCTTTTTGCACAGATCATTTAGCTTGCCTGCCGCCCTCCACTGTACTGATGGCTTTCAATGGATTGTCTCAATCAGATTCAATCAGTTCCTTCCAAACAATCAAGTGTAAGGGCACGCTCAGGCCAACCAGGCTAGGCAACTAAGCCTCCTGCGGCAGGTTTAAGGGAGGGCAGGGGGGGACGTGGAACGTACTTCAACTGACCAGTCTCCAGGCTCTTTGAAGGGAAGCCCCAACAAATCCATCAGAGGTAGCGGTGCCAAGGCCAGGCAGCCATCCCATGGCCCGAGCTTTCGGGTCCAATTAAGGGCACCTGTCCACGCTTGCCCTCTTAAGCGCGCCACAGCGGCCTGCCATGCCAAATGCTTTCCAAAGCTTGGGCGATGAGACCTATGGCCCCCAGTACCAGCACAACGTTGCTGTCATCGCTGCCCGGCGGATGGGCCTTTGGGAATCGGTTTTTGACGCCGTGCGGCGCGGTGTGGCAACATATGCGGTGAGCGATGTTCTTGGATCCTTTTTTGGGAGGTTTGTGTGTCAACATCTTCTGTCAAGCAGGTGAGTTGTTCAGCGGCAATATTTTAATGGTGCATATAGCGAGAGCAACATCACGTGATGTCCTTTGGTTTCCCTTCGTTAGCTGGATCATTCTTGGTTATGTTTTGGAAAGCTGGTGGTAGGCTTAACCCTACTTTTTCAGATCCAGGACCAGAATACTGGTGCAAGCCGCCCGCCCGGAAGGCAAAATTTTGGTGCAAGGTTCCCGCCCGGAGGGCCAAATTTCGGTGCAAGGCTCCCGCCTGGAGGGCAAAATTTGGGGGCTAGGTGCCTGCCAGAGCGCAAAATTTTGGAAAATTTTGGTGCAAGGCGCCTGCCCAGAGGGTAAATTTTTGGGGCTAGGTGCTTGCCAGGGCGGAAAATGTTGGTGCAAAGCGCCCGCCCAAAGGGCAAAATTTGGGGGCTAGGTGCCTGCCAGAGCGCAACATTTTGGAACATTTTGGTGCAACGTGCCCGCCTGGAGGGTAACATTTGGGTGCTAGGTGCCTGCCAGGGCGCAGAATTTTGGCGCAAGGTGCTTGGGCGGAGGGTAAATTTTTGGGGCTAGGTGCCTGCCAGGGCGGAAAACTTTGGCGCAAAGCGCCCGCCTTTAAATTTTGGGGGCTAGGTGCCTGCCAGACCGCAAAATTGCGGTGCAAGGCGCCCGCAGGGCATTGCGCAGGGCAAGATGCAATGACAACCTCATTTACGGCAGTGATACCTAGTAGTAGTAAGTAGCGTCCTTGCTCCTAGTAGTAAGGCCAGGAGCCCCTAGTAGCGTCCTTGCTCCTAGTAGTAAGGCCAGGACCCCCTAGTAGCGTCCTTGCTCCTAGTAAAGGCCAGGAGCCCCTAGTAGCGTCCTTGCTCCTAGTACTAAGGCCAGGATCCCGGTTTTTGCACTTTGTCCGGCCTTATTCCTTTGTTGGTTGAAGGATTCGGGTCTTTGTTTTCAATGTGCGTACACCACGATGTCATGGCAAGCAAACAACGCCTCAGTGGATTTTTTTTGCCGCTCTCTGCATTTGGGAAACAACATGTCGTTCATCCAGCAAGCATGGCTCAGACTTTGGAGTCACGGTTTGGTCGGATGTCAGTGTCTTTGATACAGTCAGGAATAGCACTTAGGACTCCACAACCCTCATGTGAACACACGTCTCGCGCTTCATAGGCAAGATATAGGGAGTTCCAGTAACCAACTTTGTTTCAGGCTGACAAATCTGCGCGCAATCTTTTGTCAGATCAGGCGCTGCCATGGCCCTTTTGCGTTTGCTTGATGACATATCTGTGGAGGAACCACCGCGATCTAGATCTAGGAGCCGAGGCCCAGTCGAAGGACAGAACGAACGGAACACATGGATTGCACAAGGATGGTCCAACACCTTCTTCCATACGATTGGGATACCAAAAGAGCAGTTTCACGCTCGTCTTGACCAGTCACTTGTGATTCAGCTGCATTGCTGCTAGAAAATGCAACGTGTGTTGTTCAGGAAAGTGTACCGAGCCCCGATTTGCTTGGCCGGCCTGTTTGAGGCGATTGTCACAGCGTGTTCATGCACTGGCGCTCCTAGCTTTGCCCTTCAGCATTTGGTTGGACCTGCAAACTATCGGGAAATTGCAGCTTCGGAGCGGCATGTCGCTAGCTGGAAATTTGAAGCACACCAAAGGAATGATAGCGTTCTCCGTGCTGCAACAGCTCAAAGCAAGTATTATTCTTTAGCATAGTACTAGTATAGATGCAATACAAGCAAATGGTAGATGTTACATGTTCAGTTCCGGTTTGCACAGTGCGATTCAAGCTCAGGATGGAACCCGCAGATTTTTCATGAACAACCATAAGGTGGACCACATGTTCAAAGATATGGAACACACGAGGACACAATTAGCACTTCCGGTCTAATCGTTCGGGGCTCAACCAAAACAAGTGATGCTGCCAGGACCGGAGGTTATTGTTGCGTTCACGGACAAGAATGCCTTGGTTTGGAACATGCAAGTGGAGAGGCGCCGGGAGTGTCTGGCAGCGGGGAAGAAGCTGGGTGTGATTCACTGACTGTTCCCCAGGCCAGCGTGGAGTATGACCTGGACATGTTCATTGCCGGCTTCACCTGCAAATTGTTCTCGCAGGAGCTCCGCACAATTTACGATTGACGTTTCATTTGCAAGTTTGTTCGCAAGAAATCCTCAAAATTAAGACATAGCATTGCCGGCCAGATGTTTGCACAGGAGAATTGCTCGCGATTCAACCATGAGTCCGTCCCAACGATTTTTGAAAAATCCATGCACGCACCTCGGCATGGCTATTACGTGGGCTGTGTGGTTTTCTGTGTGTCTGTGGATTGAATCCTGAATCCTCTCTTTCAAATTTGAGAAACCAGATCCGATCAAGGAGATTCCGCATTTTATGTTTAAATTGCAAAGGTCATGAGTCATCGTGAGTCATTGTGGAATCTCTATCATCTATTGCATTTCCTCATGATCATTGGCATTCAATCTTGCACCTGGGAGGCAGAGAGGGCAAAACCATTTGTTGAGTCTTCGCGATTTATTCGTCGATATCGTCCAAAGAAACTTGGCTTCAAACCACCGATGCGAGACGTTTACGCCTGAGGATTCAGATTGAACACTGTAGACTATAGACTTTGTTGAGCGTGGGCATTTGTGCCGTGTGTGCTGCAAGGATTTGCGTCTTGGAGAATGTCATGGGGGGCGACCAAGAAGAGCCGCCTCACCAGTCCCAATGATGAATTCCAGGCAGAATCCAGTGGGTGTGAGAGTTCATGTTCGTTGGAACCACGCGGACGTATTGAATTGGAATCAGACTAAACTGAGTCAGAATTAGCTAATGTAACATGTACCAATGACTACCACTACTACTACTACTACTACTACTACTACTACTACTACTACTACTACTATTCAAAACATGATGCGCGCAACACACTATGCTTTCTAGCGCCAAAGCTCAATGTGCCAGCACTTACGCTAGCACCGTCGCAAGCACTGAAACTTTTATATATATATATATATATTATATATCGTATTATATTATTATATAATTATATAATATAATATATTATATAGCTGTGGAAAAAACATAACACGGACACGACCATGGACCATGTACCATCAATTCATATATTTGGTCTTGGAACAAAGTGGACGTTTTATTTGCAATTTGGCGCACGCACGTGCATAGACTGAGATTGGAAACGCCTTGCCATGGCCTTCCGGCGTTTGCTGGCTGGCGTGCCGCGACATGGGAATCAGAATGGCGTTGACCTCCAGAATCAGCAGGGGCAGATTCAGGGGGGAAGAGGTCGACGAGTGCTGAGGAACAGGGCTGCAATTCCCAAACCGAAGGCAACTAGACTAGATTTGAATCTGGCAATTAGGCTTGCTTAGACCGCAAAAATACATTAGAAGTCTAGTTATGAACTTTTGGTTGAATCTGAAAGATCGAGTAGGGTATGGACACGATAACTGGCTATGCTGGGTGTTCTTGCAAGTGTGACTATGCGCGCGCTGCAGGCACGTTGGGCCAGATCGAAGGGCCGCGGCCATGCTGCATTGACCGCGCAAGGAATTGCACGGGCAAAGCTCGAGCGTGCAGCAAATCGGGAACAATTTGGCAGTTCTGTGGCGCAGGATGTTGCTCGCACAGCTTTTAGTTACTACAGCCGTGGTCATGCATCAGCCTCTGCCAGAACTGTGTCACTGGGCTGAACTCGTCAAATGGTACAAGGAGGAGTGGCCAACCATTTGACCGTAAGGAACAAACCAACCGCACACTCTACACAAACAACCCACACAACAAAAAAGGACGCTGGGACGGTTTCCTTTTTTAAAACTGAGGCAGAACTATTCATACTTCGAAGACGCCGATGGACATCTTGTTGGCTACGCTGCATATGGCCGTGAGGATTCGCGGATGGCAAACACGAAGCGCCTGGGTGTTGCAAGTTTTGTTGAGGGGCAAAAGAAACAATTGCTGAAGCTTTTGAGCGGCGATGACGGCGATGGAATTCGACACATCATTCTTTGCCGAGTTATTGATGACACCAATGTCACCACTGCCACAGATGTGAAAAAGAAAGCGGTTTACAGTGGGAATGACCTCAATGACAGTGACATTGGCCTTCAAGAGCAGGGTCCAAATGCTGCTCAAACGCAACCACTTGGGCCAGTGAATATGTCCTTTCCTTCCACAAATGTTGGCATTCTGGGCCGTCGGAAAGTATCAGCTTTGCTTGGTCTTCTGCAGAGGTTGTCAGTTAGACGCAGAGGGACCGATCCAGCTGGGCTGCCTGAAGTCGCGACTATCCATGTGCCAGCGCAAGTGCTTCCAAAGGCACAGCCCTGTATGCTCGTGTGTGTTTTCTTACATTAGTAATACAGTGTACAGTGGATACTGATGTCACTGTTGCGATATAAGTTTTCGTGTTTCAGATTAGCCAACCATGAACTCAAACAAAAAACAAGTTTTGCACCACGCTGACATGCTGGAATTGTGGAGGCCAACACTGCGACGCTCTCTGACAGAATATCCCGGTGGTCACTCATCAGTGTCAATGGCTCATCAGAACACCTTGGAGGAGCAGAGTTGTCAGCCCTCCTGACCAAGATTCCGTTTCGGGTGGTGGCCACATGTTCCGGGCTTAGAACTGGGTCATGGTAGCAGGCCGCCCGATATGCCCGATAGCGCATGTGAGAGAATTGATTTTCAATTTGCTTTGGGCCCAGGCACAGATTCACTACCTACAAACTTGGCAGTGGCAGCGCTCGAACAAGAGTCTTTTGCTAGCGATCCTGGCACTTTGCTTATTTCCAGTTTTTGTTGCCACCATCAAAGTGTCCTGGCGAAGAAGCCTATCATATTGAGCTTCCCTGGCCTTGCATCAGGAGCGTTAGTCAGAGTCATGAAATATATTAATAGTCATGCAGCATGCATCATCGCCGTGCGCCATGCATTTTGTGGTCAATATTTCACCACGCCACTGACTCCACATTGCGGGTCCATCTTGCAGTGCAGGATTGGTCCGTCTCGCCCATTCTGCCCAAGCTTCATCCTTCAGACAACGGCTTGAATCTGCGTTGGATCTGTTGGCGATGAAAGCTACCATCACTGCAGTCAGCGAGTTACCTGTTTACGTGAAGGAGACATTGAGGAAGAACGAAGGCAAGCTGGCACTCTGCAGCTCAGACCTGACCTCTGAAGAGAAAAACCTTATGATTCGGATGTTCAATGAAGATTGGTCCTTCCCTTTTGCGGAGACCGATACTCTCACACACATTTGCGCTGCAGGGTGTTGTGAAAGCACTGCAATTTGTCGACAGAAGATTCGAACTTGTTTGGGTGCCTGCTTTTCTCGACTATTTGAATGCCCTCTCCTGTACAGGTGGAAGGCAGTGACCCCTGCCTGCATCTACACCTTGAGGGGCTTGACTTTCCGCAAATTGTTGGTTTATGTGTGGCAGGCCACAATGTCTGCAGACTTTGATCAAGACTTTGACAAAATGCCAGATATCGATGATGCTGACGTTTCCCCAGCACTTCGTCAGAAGATACGGATGGGGAAAGTGCTCGACTTGCTTCAAAGCCCAGAGACAATTGCGCCGTGGCTCATTGTTTCAGGCTGTCGCCGCTAAACTAAAACAAAAGCACTGGGCAGGAGGAGGACTATACTGACCTGTACTATACTGACCTCCGGGCACTATTTTGTCTCATGTTCACCAAATTGATAGCATTTCCCGCAGTGTCCACAGGGGTATATTATTGGCAGAAGGGGGGCCCTGTTCCGACAAACGCTATGTTCTGAGGATGCTTTGGCAAAGACTCTTGTGCTTTCGCAGCCTTTGGTGTGGTATATGGACCAAGCCTCACTCCTGGAGACAGTCCGGCACCGTATCCGGCTTCGAGCTCAAGGTTTGACATTGCCGAACTCCACATCGGACCGCGAATCGCTGATGAAAATGAGTCTCGAATTCCTGACAGGGGACGCTGGAAACGCTTGCATTTGCCTTTTCTATGAATTTTTGGTCTCCCCACCTGACAGCCCGTTTGACCTGGACTTTCATAGCTGCGTTCGCTTGGCAATTATGGCCTTATGTGATGCCTGGAGACGCCTCGTCATGCCATTCCAATGCAACCCGTTTCAGTTTCTCAAGGTGGCGACCATGTCAGAAGACGACGCGGTGCTTTTCATAAAGTCCCAGCAACGCGAATCCTCTGCTTGCACAGATTGTGAAGATCCGTTCTTTACCAAGGCAGGACAACTATCAGAAACCCTTTTTGCGGGCGAGCTTCAGCAACTACATTGCACCCCTTGTCAAAGGTCAAGTGCGCATGGGCATTGGCATTAACTTCTGTTTAACTGTTTAACTCTTAGAAACTTAGAGAGTTTGTTAGTTAGCCTAGATGTCCGGGCTTTGTTTTTTTGTCCGCTCTGAACCTTGGCAGAAGCTCATAGACTATGTTCTTGAAGCTCCTCAAAGTCGACTGCGGGAAGTGCAAGCTTTACTTCAGGATGTTCTGTGCGATCTACCGGCTTCTTCAGTTGATGTCGAGCGCAGCCACGCAAACATCCAGAAGGACACTCAATCTGGGAACAAGCGACCGACGCCCAGCCGCAGTAACCTTCCAAAAGCTCACAATTTTTAGTTTCTGACGTGGACTTAGGCTAGGTCTGTAGGCTGGCTTTGGCTGCCTTTTGGTTCTGGTTCTTGGAGCATTTGCACGGTCACAGGATATCCAGTTCACAAGCTTGCAGGGGAGTTCCTCCATGTCATTAATTTTCTCCAGTTGTAAGGCTGTATGATCTGTATGTATGACTGTAAGTTGATTGTTTCCAGCTCTTCGGTTTGGCCACGAGCGCGTTTCTTTAAGGGCAACAGTGCAAATGGAAAGTCTTCTACTCGGACCTATGCTGGAGCATCGGGCTTTGTTCGACCACGTGGAAGATGAAGTGCTCAGCTTGTCCAAGCAAAAAGTCCACCGCCTGTTGCGGAACCGCACCTTGAACTCCACAGGGAATAGCGCTACATTCATGAGGCGGAAGGCCACCATCCGTCCGTCAGCGCAAGGCAAGAGAGGTCTTTTGGGCAATTTATTGCCTTGAACTCAGTAATCGCAAATCACTGGGCAACGCAAACCAAGCAAGAGTGGGTGGCAGATTGACGCAGATTGACACATCTTGGCATCGTAAGCGTTGTGTTTCAATTGGTTTGGGTTTTGCCAAGCAGCAGCGACGCAAGGTCCTTCAGAAACGGGGTCGTACAGAAGCATCATGTCAAGATGCGTCGTGTGAGCGGATACAACGTTTTCCAGAAGGAGAACAAGACGCATGGATGCATTATGTACTTTTATTTATCAGGAGAACTTCTATCTGCTGATTGATGATTTTAAAACTTTGAAATTGATCAGCCTTTGCCTCTCAACAGCTGATTGGGAGTCCGAGAAGGCCCACATTTGGATTGAGGTGTTGTGTTTCGTAATTTGAGAGTAGCTAGTCGCCCCTGTCACGCGGAGCCATGTCCAAGCGCTCTTTGGAAGACAGCCGGGAAGATGAAAGACCAGTTTTGAGAAGGCTAGCGCGCTTCGTCATTGAAGACAAGGACGAGCCGGACAATGACACAGACAGTGACAGTGATGTGGTTGTGTCTTCATGCATCCTCCTGGACGACAACAATGCGGTAGACAGCTTGACTGACCCTACTCAGACTCACGCTGATACTGAAGCCGATCTTCATGGTGAGGCCGAGAGTGAGATGCCATGCTTGCCACGTGTCCACGTCCAGCGCCTGACGGTGATGCAGCAGCAGGCCCGCCACCAGCTTCGGCTGACTACGACTGCGATTCAAGTCAATCTGCAGTTGGCGGTGAATCCGGTAGCTTGACAGACATGGAGGGCATGCAAGGAGTTGAGAGAGCCACCGTACCTATCGAACCTGACGCTACTGCTGAGGCCGATGAAGTCGAAACAAAATCACCATCAGAATCAGAATCAGGTTCTTTGTCTGTGTCAGGTTCCTCGGACTCGGATTCACTTGCTAACACTGAGACTACGTTGGTGTGCTGTGGCCGCCATCTTCGCCCTCAACGCCTTTGCGCACCAGGTGGTGGGCCCCCACCGGGCAATGATCCAATTTGGACCCCCCCGACCGAGACCCACGGCGAAAGCATCAAGATTCACATCTCCGTGGGAATTGAGGTTGCAAAGGCCAAGTGATCAATGATCGTCAGTGTGGCTTCACTCTGGACAAGTGAGACATGCCAGCCCAAATCACTAGCCACAAATTGTGAGGCCGCGGTTTCCGCCAGGGTTCATTGCCTAAATCTCTGATTTGGGGTTTCGAGATTTGGCATGACTCATGACGTTTCGTATTGACCGCTTGAAAAGTTTTCCGTCCTGCAAGATGTGGTGGGCCGGATTGGTTGTCCAGGCGATCCTTTCGTAGTGGATGGTCGATGGTGTTGAAAATTGTCATTCTCATCGGTGAAATGAGCCAATGTCACCACATGTTCATTTTTGTGGTCTCTATTTTGGCATACAGATTCAATCGAAACGATCAATCAGTGCTTTTCTTGTGTGAGGTGAGGTATGGCAACCAGGTGACCGTCAGGTGACCGTCAGGTGACCACCAGGACTTTGGTTTCAATCATCCCTGAAAAACAAATTTAACGAGGCTTCACGTGCCAGGATAGTAGCATGGGCTATATAGACTATAGACTATAGACTCAGACTATAGGAAATCATATCAAATATTATTGTAGTAATAATTTAGTTAAGTAAGTTAAGTATATAGTCGTTCATAGTTCTATTTCATATCATATGATCCTATGACTAGCCTATGATTACTTTACTTACTGTACTTTGGATATTTATTTATATATTAATTGTACTATTACTATTACTATTATGTTATTTTAGTTATAGACTAGTTATAGACTATATTATAGATAATAGATAGTAGTCAGTTTACTAAAACTACTACTACTACTACAACTACTACTACTACTACTACTACTACTACTACTACTACTACTATAAGACTATGGGACTATAGGCTATAGGCTAACATAGGCGGCGTATTATAGGCTAGACAGTCTGGCGTCGCGCATTTGGCCAAGCTGAGGAGAAAATACAGCGGCGTCCGAATTGGCGCGGATGGAACCAAGGATGCCAACAAAGAGATAGCCCAAAATTGGGCCATGCTTCCTCCTGCGAGGAAGTTGGAGTACGAACAAAAAGCTCGAGAGGTTCAACGGGCCAGAACGCTTTTGAAGTCGAGTCCGTTGTCAGATCCCAGCGCAGGCCAATCGTCTACTTTGGATGCTTCCCAAAAGAAGCGGCTGAACCACCTGAGGCTTGACGCGACTTTGCAGCAGGCCTCGAATCATCCTGTATGGGGCAAAGGCCTTGGATTGCATGATCATATTGCAGCTTTGCGCGCAGACTTTGTTTTGCCACTAGCTGAGCAGGAATGCAGGACTCGCGTTGCTAGTTTCTGCGCCTACGATTCCAATGTGCTGCAAAATCGTCCAAATGCACCACACTTCCAAAAGGCCTGCTGTTCGCTTCATGGTGGGCTTTGCAAGGGTTCTGCGGTGTATGCCTTTGCCAACCGATTAGTTTGGGAGCTTGAACAAGGTTTGGCAGCTCACAAGCTTGGGGCAGAGCCAATTCTAGTGCTTTGCCGAACGTAAGCAGCAGCATGTTTTCCTTTCTGCAGCGTTAGTTGTCACCATGTTGAGTGGCCACAGCGTATTGAAACAGTTTTGTCGCAAACAATTTCGCTGGCTGTGGCCCAGGTCCGACTGGATCCGGACTTTCGCCGATGGGAGAGCAATGACCCGTGTCCAATATCAGCCAGTTGGTTGATTCTGGGATGCGTGTGCAAGCGCCCTTTGTGCCATACCACGGTCAAGCTTTACCCCACAGGCATCATGACGCTGACCATTGCAGCCAAGAACGGAATGCCTCATGTCGAGACAACTCATCAATTGTTTGCGAGACTGCTGCACAATCACCGCGCTCAAAAACAAAGTTCTTCAGACTTTGGCATCGCTGCGCCTGGGGCTGCATACGGCTGCATACGCTAATTATATGATCTATGAGTCATGAGTCTGTTTCCCAGCGTTCCGACTAATATAAGTTTAAGCAGTCACAGAATCATGCCCACATACTCCGCATACAAATTGGCACGCAGCGCGCAGGCCATATGTGTAAGGGTTTGTTAGTTAGTTAGGTAGTTAGTTATTTTTTAAAAGTTAAGTTAGTTATTAGTAATTATTAGTTAGCTATCTATTACAGCAAGTTATTACAATAGTGTCACGTAGCCTGTAGCTAAATCGCAAGCAAGTCGGTCTGTCGGAAACAGCCTATCCTATCGCTGTTCATTTAGTAGCTCTCTATTTGGCACAAGGTAAGGAAACAAACAATACTTATTTGACTGACTGAGTTAGCAACATGACGGACGTGTCGTAATGCTTGATCGGTCCCGGTTTCTCAGGTGAGTATTTTCACTGATGGTTCTGGGTTCAAGTACTTGTTCAATGAGGATGGCTTCATGCTGCAATACAACGGCGCTGAGCAGTTCAAAATCTTTGTTGGTCAACGCTACTGGGAGGAAAACAAGAAGAAGAAAGAGGCTGCTGCTGCTGCTGCAACCCAGTCAACCTCTAGCCGGGGGGGGGTTCCACAGGCTCATTTCTGCTTCGGGCAAAGCGAAACCAAAACAGGGTGTGGAGCGACCGAAAAACCTTCGGTCAGCGCCTTCGGAGCCTTCGGTTGCATCCTCGGCCAATGCATTTAAGCCGAAACCATGTCTTGAGAAACCAGAAACAGAAGTGGGTTCAGCGTGGGACACATGCACCAACTTGGCAGAAGCAGAGCGGGCAGTTTCCAGTGACGTGATGCCTGGTTTTGCAACGAATGTCATAAATATGTTAACTTTCTTTTTATTTTGCCAGCTGTCATACAATCAATCAACATGCACTAGGTTAAGCACCAACAGTTTGATACTGTAAATAGTACTACAATATGAAAAACCCATTGGAATATTAATCGACGACCCGCGCACTCTAATCACCTCTGTGCGCCAAACAAGCGTGTCTTTGGCACTGGCTGGTGCTTGTGCTACTATAGGTCTCCGGTAGAGCTTGCTTGCCGCTCGACAATGACATCGGAACATCGGGCCAACGGATCCTCGGACCATCGGACCATCGGATCATCGGACCATCGGATCATCGGACCACCGAATCATCGGACCATATCACAGCAGACCGTCGGAAGCATCGGACCATCGGATCATCCGACCATCGGACCATCGGATCATCGGACCATCGGACCATCGGATCATCGGACCATCGGATCAGCAGACCGTCGGACCATCGGACCATCGGATCAGACCATCGGACCACCGGACCATCGGATCATCGGACCATCGGATCATCGGCATCGGACCATCGGATCATCGGACCATCGGATCAGCAGACCGTCAGACCATCGGTCCATCGGATCACCGGACCATATCGGATCATCATCGGGCCAACGGGCTGCAGGCAGCCCGACCATAAGTCGAGAGGTCCGGGACAGGTCGGGGACAGGTCGGGAGAGGTCGGGGACAGGTCGGGAGAGGTC
>CAXAMN010025506.1:277377-311192 GCA_963970005.1 Durusdinium trenchii
ATTTTTAGCAATAGCATTCTCAGCATCATTCGCATTTCCAGCATCACCGTGAGTGCAATTTGAGATCAAGCTAACTGTTTACCAGCCTAAGCCTATAACTATGACTATGACTATATCTAGACTATAACGACTATGACTATAACTAACTACTATAACTTATAACTTTAACCTATCAGACCTCTGGCTGACCTGTGAATATGAACTTCAAGACTTCAAGACGCTTTTTGTCACACGTGGTTAGTTAGAACTTAGGACCATATGGAGGCGATGATTCGCTCCTTTCATGGCAACCTGATCAAAGATTTTGGACCTGGCAGTGCTGTGAAAACAATTGACTTTGTGGAATCCGTGGGCCATAACTATAACGATCCTGCTGAGGCCCACTGCTCCGAGTAGTTGCGTTGGACACTTCTAGGCTCCTGTCCCAAACCTTTATTGCAAAGAGAATGCGTGTGAAGGACTCACCACTTGCAGATTCACGACCTATGAAGGCTTGGAGTTGCATGTTGCAAAACTTGACCTCGATGTTTGATTTCGGTCATTTGAGCAGCTTCAGCTCAACTTGTTTCCATTGTTTGTCTCTTGACGGGTTGTGGCTCAGTCAGTCTGTTGGACAAGTGTGCAGTGTGATCTATATAGTCAGTAGCTTTGCTCCTGCCTGTGTTGCCTCATGTCAGAGCCAGAGACGAGTGCACAGCCCGCACCGGGTACTCCGGAGACCTTTCCGATGTGCCTATCACGTGGGCAGCAAGCGAGGTCTTTGGACAGATATTGCCCAGAACCTACTGTTCTGTACTGGCCAAAACGAAGTGTGAACAAGGCAGGACTGCATGACTACGATATTTTTGTGATCAGTGGGACGAAACACGAGCTGAAGCTAATGAAACTCTGGACTTCTGCTACAGGTGACAGGTGTGCGTGATCGCGAGGAAGGGCGAGAGTGCGGATGGTGCCATGCCACACAGCCGCAAGAAAAAAACTCCCGCCGATAACTAATGATCTTCCATCACCGTCACCCACAAATTCAATTTCTCCGACGCGAGTCAGTGTCATTATCGAGTTGTCAAACACTGACACACGGGATTTGTTTTTCCTGCGCAACAGGCAGCGGTTTGTTTGTGGCGTTGGGATCACATTTACTGACCTGGCAAACTGTTTCCAGGACCCGTTGGAGTGTGTGTTCTTGTGGAGAGGGTAGGTACACAATGCGCAAGCGCGTGCAGTGGCGCGTGCGTGGTCAAGGTGACGCGCACCAAGAACTTCAGGAAGTCGGTGGAGGCTCTCATCAAGATGCGAAAGGACAACAAGGACGAAGAAACGGAGTATATAACATCTCAAGTAAACGCTTGTGGCCAGACTAAGACATCAAATCACACAATGAACAAAAAGAGCCAAAACAGTCAATAGTATGGATTGAGTGAGCTTCAGCTTAACTGACAGCCTGCTGATTGCTTTAGATAAACAGGCCCCAAAACAATTATTTTGTGCAGGAGTTGAACCAGAAATGGGAAGACCTACGCGCCCAGAATTGCCTTCCAACCGTCGGGCGCCGTTCGTACGAGAAAGTTGACATGGAAGCGTACAAGAAAGAGGAGGATTTCATGCGGTTCTATGATTCTGGCACCTTCGTTCCGGTGAAAGAGTTCCTCGCCCAAAAGAGGATCCACATGCCGTACTCAACGGAGGAGCAATGTGCCAAGTTGATTGAGGAGGACCCTTGAAGCACACCCCTCACAGTCACCTTTTTTTTTTGGTTGGGGGGGGGAGGGGAACAGCAGGCTAAGCTAGCCATCAGTGAATTTTAAGCTACAGGCTACACCGCCGTCGACTCAGGAGTTTGGGCTTACCACCGTCAACGACCGCGGTGTATTGGGTGTGGTGTCACTGGACGGGCCGAGGAAGATAGAGATCGGCTCAATCCAGAAAGTTGGCAAGTCCAAGGCTGGTAGGGCAAGTCAATCTGAACAAACTCTGATTCTGCGAATCGCCTTTGATTGTTCACCAAGCCAAGATATGCCAAGATTGATATATACATATATATATAATATTTATAAATTATAATGACATGATTGATGAATGTGATATGATATGATATTTAATAATACTATCTCAACTATTTCAGTCAATATTCAATATTCATAATTAATATAACTGTATTGTGTAAGTTTCTTCAACTGTACAGGGGGTGGGAGATCAAGTGTCATTGCAACCGCGTGCGCAGGTCGAGCACCACGAGCAGGGTTCTACGGCGGCAAGTTCTTTTCAGGCACAGCGTGAGGACATTGACCAATTGCGGAGATCATTGAAGACGCAAGAGGAGGTTGCCAAGGCGGTGAAGGAGAGGGAAGATCGCTTAAAGGCATCTGCAACTGGACACGGTTCATCGACGGATATGAAGGAGGAACCTGGGGATGGGGATGATGACCTTCTCTTCTCATCGTTCCTCTCCTCGTTGAAGCGGCCTGCTCCGCCGCCGGCCGCGCCAGTAGTGCCAGGAGGTGAGAACAAAAGAGTTCGCTTGAACGCAAAAACACCTCCTGTCCAGCAGCCGGCACCGGCACCACCAGGATCACGGGATGTAGCCGCTGAGGATGAGACTCAGACTTCAAGCAATCAGCCGGCTGAAGCTGAAGAAGCTGAGTGCCTGGCCAAGGCAGCAGATCTCTATGCGACAAAGAAGAAGCAGTTTGGGGATTCATCTTTGTGGGACACCAAGATGAGGTTGCGGACAGTGAAGGCAGCTGCAAAGGCTATCCAGGCGGAAGCTGCAACTTGGCTTGTGAGTTCATGGCACGCCCCGAATGTCCAAAGGTGTTCTCTGATTCGATTGTCTAATTTCTAATTGTTATTGTTTTTGAACTTGTCATGTTTTTTGCAATTTGAACTGGTTTCAAAACTGAGACGGACATCCTCTCCGTGGCGGGCTCCGAAGAGTTGGTTAGTCAGATGCTGAATTTTGCAGACTTTCTTGAGCCGAAATTTGAGCTCTTGGCCAAGATCCGCAAGTCTCCTTTGCAGTTTGTGGAAGGAGTTATCGCGGAGGACATGGAGCTTCTTCAGAAGCAGGTTGAAGTGAATGTCATCGCCACCATCATCACATGGATTGGAGCTCAAATCATCAAGGACTTGGACAAGAAGACGGAGAACGCCGGCCTTTTCTACAAACTTGCCAGTATGAAGGAATGCACCGGCTTGACTGTCTACCTGTACAGCTGCTGTTGCGGAGTCACCAATGCAGCTTACCAGCTTCAGCTCCAGCTGCACAACATGTTCATGGATAAAATCATGAGGGTGAAGGTCGACACCAAATTCCGTAGCATTGCAGATTCGACCCTTTCTTGATTTGTTGGGTCTGCTTTTTCAGTTTTTGTTGTAGGGCTGTGGTTCCACGGTAGGGGCAGGTGATGATGGGATTGAACTGTGCTGCGTTGTTGAGGATTGAAGTCCCGGTTGCTGATATCCGCAGCCGCCCCCGAACGAGCCAGCTGTCTGAGTTGGAGGTCGTCACAGGGGGCTACCTTGATGCTGTACAATTTGAAGTCCATGTTTTCCGACTTTTGGCTTCCGAGTGGCCAGAGGAGCAGGGGTGGAGATGAGAGAGATGATATGAGGGGTGAGAAAGGATTGAGAGGGCATGTGTTAAACGATTCATGTGTGAGCATAAAAAGACTGAAAGTCAAAGTAATAGTCATAGTAATCAAGACCGTTTGCTTTTCCATTCGCTCGGTCATGTTTTCATCCTGACGTCTAGAGGATGGGGACTACACAAACAATGTGGAGCTTTGTCTCAGCGCGCAGGCTTTGGTAGAGAGGAAAGGCTTGTTACGCGAGAAGCTGTCGGCCTACTTGCGAGTGGTTCCTGGAAAGCATCTCGCCAACACTTTTGCCCTCCATGTTCATGTCGATCGTCGATCGATGCAATTCGTTTTATGAAAGACGCGCCTCCCTACTGCTTTAGCTATACTCGAACGGTGCACTTCCAATCAGTATAAGACGTGCGTTGGATTATGGCTGGCAACCTGCAGACATTTTGCTACCCGAATCTGAACATGTTCCGAAGCAAACTATGCCAACGCCGGCCGACGCACATGCAAGTACTATATTAAACTAAATTCATATTATAGACAGAGATAGATTATGATGTATGATGTAATTATGTATGTATGTATGATATTGACATTCAGTTTTCTTGGGTTGGAGCTTCTGCAATGGCTTCCTTGGATGACTGGCTGATAGAGGATGAAGAAGGGAATTGGGTTCCAGTACATGAACACCAGCGCGGACAAGATGCTCACAGGCGTTTCCGGGTCATCAGGTATGGGAAGGTGACGGTGGATCGCACGGCTTTGATCGAGTCACCGGTCACTTCATGGAAAACGGTTGACAGCAATTTATCAAAGCAGTTCCATGATGAAGTGAGCAACCTCATCAGTTTGCACAGCATGTACAAAACCCGCTGCGAATGCCGTGGTGTAAGTCCACTCAGCAGGGGCAAGTTTATTTTTGAGAAGCTGATGGCCAATGGGTGGTCACTGAAGAAAGGACAATTTAAACTGGTTCGCCCCTTGGATGTTTGACAGGAATAGCAATAGCAAGGGTGTGACCAGTGTCCTGCTGCACTGCATTGCCGAAATTCGGGTCTTGCACAAATTCGAGACTACTTACTGTAATTCAATCCGCTAAAGGACAGGTGAACAGTGTCTTTTGCCACGCGCTGCCCAAAAAACTTTTGCATGTTTGCTCGCAACGAACATTTCCATGCAGGCTCTAGACGTGTTGAAGAGTCACGAGTCAGGACCAGGACTTTAGTTGAGGAGCATGCAGCATGGTAGTTTGAGTGGATTGCCAATCTTCATTCATTCAATTGGTACGGTAATTGCACAGGGTACAGGTACAGGTATTTGAACATCTCCATCATCTCAATCTCCCTGTGCCCCTCCTGTGATTTTCCATCTCTCATCTCTCTTTATTTTTTCTTTGTGTTTGTGGTTCTGTTCTTTTGGTGTTTGACACCGTCGAGCAGCTAAGGCACATGTGGTCAGCACTGGAAGCTGCAGCCAACCAAGTCCCTACTGCGCAAGACCTCACTGGGAACTGTGAGGAGCTGCTGAAGACGTGGCCGCCAGATTTAGTGCAATCCATGTCGAGTGTCAGTGGCTTTGCGCTCGTGCTGAAGAACAAAGTCTTGGTCGACGCTCTCATCCAATCAGTGAATTGCAGGGACCAAATGCTGATCCGCAGCGATGTGCAAGTGTCGGATGAGATTGGGAAGGGTCTGCGCGACAAAGTAGGTGAAGTGCAGAAGCTCCTCTACGAAATGGTCCATCGAACTGCTTCTGAGATGAAAGCAGTCCTAGCGCCGACAGAAGGCAGCAAAGTCAATGTTGACATGGCGGCGGATTTTCAGGGCATGGATATTCTAAAGAATATGATCACACTCGCAAGGGCATTTCAAGTGTCTAGGCTGAACTCGTGATTGTGGCTTTTACCTCCGGACAATTCCGATTCTTCGATGAAAAACACATTTTACATTTTCAATACAATCCCAAACAGCAACTCACTCTAATTTACTTTACTGTAAGTTCAATTCTCATTCAGTTTCAGGTGGAGATGTGGAAATCCATCAAGGAGGACCACGCGTATGCTTGTTCAATTGCATTTTCCGAAGGGCTGAGATTGCTGCAGAGCGTCTTCTCAGCAGAAACTGAGCTATCAGTCGGCACGTTCTCCAAGGCGTGCATGTTGATACACAAGTTTCCGCGGAACGCGAGACTTCAGTCGGCGGAAATGGCTTGTGAGAACTGCGCAGGGCTCAGTCGCTTGGGGCTTTACACCCTATACAGATTCAAATACAGTATACAGTATGCGACCTGCAGTCAGTCAACAAACGATTGAAATTTCGATACATTTGGTTGAAACGGACTTGATATTGAAGGTGTCTTTTTGGTTCACTTGTTGTGCTTCCAAGCCTCAGGTTCTGTGGAGGGTACTATTCTTCCAGTTGAATTCTCTGGCATCGTGAGAAACTTGGTGGAGTTGGGGAAGGCTTTCAATGATCGGCCCGCTCAATGGTGCAGGTCACTCATGGCATCTAATGAATTGGAGGCACTTCTTGGCTTAGAAGCTTCAGTCAAACCTACCTTGGGTTTGGAGGTTCAGAAGCTTCTCAGGGTTTGCGAAATCGTTCGGGATTCGCAGCTTCCACCCGAGCGAAAGCCAAATGTATTCACAGCGGAGACGTGGGACAGCAAGGCCCTCCTAAAAAGCGGATTGATGATGTTCTTGGATGTTGTCCATGATGACTCTTCTGTTCTCAGAGGGCTAGATCAGGCAAAGTCAGAACTGGAGAAGAAGCTCCGAGACACTATCACACACGCTGTCACCGAGCTCGAAAAGGCCAAAAAGCTGACCGCCACGGTCTACCAGCAGTTGTCCCAGATTATGGACGCAGCGTTTTCGAAGGACTTCGTTACGCACAGCGAGCTTGTTGCGCAGGTGAACAGTAATGAAAACGACCAGGCTCTGGAAAACACAGTCCAAGGCGCGGGGTTTTTGATTTTGATCCTGGTCTTATTCCTCTGTGCGTATGAGATGAAACATTGAAGATCTTATGGTTCGATCATCTATCACTAATCTTGCTGCATACTGCATACTCTTGCCTCTTGCTGGTTTGTTATGTCAGCCAAACTAAATCTTTCAGAATTCAGAATCAATCCATCCGACTCCCCTGCCCTATCGTACCAGGCGTTGAACACTTGGTAGAGCTGGAAAGCATGGGGCAGACTTTGTTGAACTTCCGCAAGGACATTGACAAGACACCCTGTGACTTCAGTGAGTTGCTGGGCTCTATGACAGTAAAGCTCGAGGAGGACCCAACAGCAACCAAATTGGGCCACGCCGTGTTTGCAGGCACAGCAGGTGCTCTGCTGTATGACACGAAGGATTCCACATCCGATCGACTGCTCAGTTTTACCAAGCTCTGGAAGTTTACTTCGACCAGACTTCAGCTGCAGAAGAAAGACATCCCGCTAGAGATTTTGCAGCCCGTGGAGAAGCTTCACAAGGACTTCTAGAGTGTCAGAGTCGAGTCATGAACCCTTGAGGCTTACGTGCTGCTTTTGGTTCATTCATGCGTGTACTTGCTACCGACACGTGTGCATTGGATAAGAAACTAAATGGGGCAGGAGCTGAAGAATCAAAAGGCTGAGTCTGACTCGAAGGCTATGCCACCGCCTACCGGTACCCCAAACAAGAGGAAGCGCAAGGCACTTGCAAACCAGAGCGCAGAAGACTCGCAGTGAAGCCTTTGCTCTGCTGACAATTTCTAAATTAGAATCGACCCCTCAGTGGGGTTGGGAATTTCTCTTTTGCGCCGATTGCCGTCCAGAGGTGTTGGCGCATTGATTGAGAGCGAGAGAGAACGAACTGTACTGACTCACTGGCTACCCAAGTCAGCAAGAGAGATACAGGCACAGGAAATCGGAGAGATGATTTCAATCTAGGGTGAAGACTGTTGAGGCCACAAGCGCATTTTGCGCGGCTTCAGTCTTTGATAGTGGCCAGAGTGCCCGAAGGGGAAAATAGTCCGGTCCAGTCGATATTGCTTCCCACTTGCCTCTTGATGTTTTGTTTAACGAATTTGGAGGGCCTAGAAACTTTGCTCAGAGACAGATCCAGAAGTGGACAATTAGTTAGTTAGTTAGGCTGGGAAGTTGATGGAGCAGTTTGACGAGGAGAAGAAACGATTGGGCCTGAACTCTTTGACGGAGGGGGAATACAGAGAGTTTTTTGGCAAAAAATTGTCTTGGTGCAATGAACATTGGAGGGTACTGGTTTCGTCAATTCCTTTGATCCACTCAATAAATAACTTAAGGTACACTGAGCAATGCAAGCGGCGACATGGAGCAGGGTGGGCTCGTGGGCTCACATCCAGAGAGCAAGAGCAATTGGACCTTATTTGGCACGCGGCCACTTGCTTCACTATGTACCTGTAACCTCTACTGTACTGAACTTCTATGTGAATGTAGAAACGTATGTGCTGCGCGGTCACGAATCAGCATAGCCTAGCAGGGCCTGCCCGTTGAGTCACTAGCTCTTCCTGCTTGCCCGTTAAGGAAGGCAAATCTCGTTGCATCATCACCGATGTCGTGAAATCACTGAATCGGCGTCAATATCGCAAGGATGGTCTTACTCCCACGCGCCCCGGCCGCAGTCAAGTAACTGTTGTTTTCCCGTGGTAAACGTGATTTGTGGCATTTGTCTCGCTGGGCAGCTACAGCTGAGTCTCACGACGAACAGCAAAATCTACTGCTATGAGCGCGACCTTCTTCTTGGTCCACCGCATCTTTTTGCACTGTCAGGAACCCAGCAACCAGCAAATTCAAGTACAGATACACAGCCGGACTTCAGACCAAATTGGGATGACATTTGGGAAATAGTTTAATCTACTGTATACTGCTGTATACTGTATACTGATGATACACTGAGGCAAGGGTTCAACATTAGTGAAGTTGACTTCAGGGGAGACTTCAAGCCTTCTTTGTTTCGGCTGATGTCAGGCTATGGGGTGCACGTTGTGCTTTGTGAGCGTCAACGTATTTTGTTTGGTGAACAAATTGCAGTACCAGTGGGCAGGTAACGCCATGTCAGTACCTGTTGTTGGCGGTGTCATTGGCGTGGATCCGCAGCTGCATTTCAATTCATTCTGGGTCCATAGTACATAGGTGTTCATTCTGTGTGTGTGCAGGTGCGAAAGTTGAGGCAGAAATCGTACGATCGAAGTTTCATTTTGCAGCCAAGGCATTGGCAATGACGCGTGTGCGTTCCCAGTTCCAAGTTTCCAAAGATAGTCTTTGGCGTGTTGTTTTGAGCACTTCCACCATAGCGGATCCAGAGTCGGAAGAATCTATGGATAGTGCTTCAAGTGACAGGGCCAGTAGCCAGTCTGGCAAGACCAAGTGACCAACCACCCAGGTCCTGAAAACAGGACAGTACAGTAGTGTTTTATGCACTTTGCAGCACCAGTTGCTGTAAGCATATCAAATTTGTGTGGCGACAATGGCCTCAACTGTTTGCAAGAAACGGTTTGGTCCGGATGCCAAAGCCTGCTCGATACTGTTGGCATACAAAAGGCATGATGAGAGCCATGGTCCGCCATACTTTGGGTTGGGATTGAATTATGTGATGTGAGTCGAGTGTGACCTTTGACACCGGATGACCAGAACTTTGCTGGTGAGCACTAGTTTAGAATAATTTAGTAGACCTGCCCACACCTATGCTACCGGACTGCTGATTTAAACTGTAAAGGACAAACATCCCTTCCCGGAAAACTTTTGCCCACTTGTGCGCCACACGCAACCCCCCTGGAAAGTCTCCTAGGTTTGCCACAGCTCATGCCGCGCACCAAAAAAAATGTTCACTGGCACAACCCGTGCGCCAAGACAAACGCTGACTGGTACCCCCGTGTGGCAAACAAAACACCTCCTAGGTTTGCCGCGGCGCACGCCAGTTACCAAAAAATTAGCTCACTGGCGCACCCCGTGCACCAAAAAACGGACCGTTTAGGTTTGTTGCAGCGCATGCCGTGCACCAAAAAGTTACTTGTTGGCGCACCCCTTGCACCTAAAAGTTGGCTTATTGGCGCACCCTGTGCTGTCAAAAAATTGTTTTCTCGCGCACCCCGTGCCCCCAAAAAGGGCTTTCTGGCGCGCCCTGTGCCCCCACAAAATTGTTTTCTGGCGCACCCCGTGCCCCAAAAAATTGCTTTCTGGCGCACCCCGTGCCCCCAAAAACATGCTTTCTGGCGCACCCCGTGCCCCCAAAAACTTGCTGGCACACCCCGTGCACCAGAAAAACACTCCGCCGGCATACCCCCTGCCACCAAATTTCTTCTATCCTTAAGCCTACCGGCCGCTTCTCAAGTTATGTTCATTCTGCGGAGTGAGCAAGCTCGTCTTCTCGCAGTTCAGCTCGTCTTCGGGTGAATGACCCACCATTGGAGCCATTGGGATATACCTCGAAGAACCCCGGAACCATACTTCCACCGGGTCGTTCCATGACTCATCCCTCATCTTCTTGCAGATGCGTTCGCCATGCTCGGAGCAGTTCCAGTCACACGAGGCGTTGGCAGCAGAAGCTGCGAGCACCGTGGCAGAGCTGCTGGAGACGAGAAAGATGGATCGGTCTATTGGTGTGGTAGGCGGGTCTTGGGAGAGGTCTCGGCTGTGGCCGGTCACGTGGAGGTTCTCCGATTGAGAAAAGTATATCGATTTCGACGTCAGACGTCTTGGATGCGATATGTGTTGCGGGTTTTTTTCTCTTTTTCCCCATTGGGAACACACAGTGGTTTCAGAAGTTCGGTGGCACTGGCACCCCGTTCGATGTCTATCTAGACAGATTTTGGGGGTCCAATGGGGTCGATTCGAAACCAACGAATTCGGGACACGTCGCGCCCGTTTTCTCCCGCTTTTTCTTTCCGGTGCTGTCCCTCCGGTCCCCGGAGGCTCAGTGCTGCGCCCGGCACCCGAGATGCTCGGTACTTTGGCCTCGGTTCTTTCTCCGTGGCGTTGGTGGGTGGAAAAAACCCACGGCCCACGGATCAAAGTGAAGGGCATGCCAAAGGAAGTGAAGTCTTGGGGATGTTGTCTTTGGAGAGCATGTTTTTGGGGGATGTATAATTTAGCGGATGTCCATATTGTCGTGAACTGGCTTGATGCCACTGAGCAATCCGGGATTTGAGGACTCATGCAAATTACTATGTTTGTTGGACCAGAGTCCAGAAGTGAGACGTACCAGCCACGCTATGCCGGACCATCATTAACTAGTCTATACAGATTCCAACATGTCTGGACATAATGTTTCCATGATTCTTTGTGTTTAAGGCTTTAGTTGCTGGTAGTTATACGGCTTCCAAGCAAAAAGGCCCTTGGAGAAGATTTGGCTGTATTTTGTGCCGAGGTGACATTCCAGTTTTTCCATTGGAGGATCTAGACCCTTGTGACTTCGACATTGTTTTGGTCGTTGACGCTTGCCTGGATGAAGCTGACTTGCCAAGCAAGTCTGACTGGACCAAAGAAGCTGGGTCGCAGGGAATGGGACCCTCGGCGCCAATCGATTCTAAGAGTAAATGAGCACTCAGCCCAGCAAATGAAATTAGCAGATGATGCGCATGATGTCCTCAGCGACTCGGGGTACAAGCGGTTTCTGATTTGCAGTTGGAAAGACTCCCGCAGCAGCTGCGATGACCTTGGATGGTCCAAAATTAAAGGCTGACTAGGATGAACGTTCTACATGCATTCAAAATCATTCTAAGGGATGTATGCCTAGTTTGGGCCAATTCAGTAGATGGGTCCTAAAGAGGTGTAGGGGGGCCAAGTTCAGAACTAGAATCTACAGTTCTGTCACTGTCCACCAGCGACCAAGACGCCTTTTTGAATCTTTTGATTCCCAGTTTGCCATCCATTGTGCCCAATAATAACCGTTATCCCCGGTGTGTCAAAGGGCATGTTTTGGGCTGGGGCCTTCCTGAGGAGAAGTTCTTGCTGGTGCAGGTGGGCTGGGGCTGTAAAATGTACCCGGGAACTGGGAACTCGTGGATTACTTATGGAAAACATTCACCTGACATGGACATTTCCATTTGAGTTCCCGCTGGCATACAGGACGCGTTTCGGATACTTGATCGGATGCATTCAGATTCCATAGGGTAAGAGGATTTCTTCAGCCCTCGGGAAAGGTCCCACGCCTTGCAGAGGTGCAAGCAGCTGAAAAGATCAACGAGCAAGTCGACGAGCCGCCGGCCCGCATGTGGTGTCGCGTCACCGATCGATGCACCGAAATCAAAAGCCAAGCTGCGTCCCATGTGTCAGTAGTAGCATGTAGTAGCGTCCTTGCTCCTAGTAAGGCCAGGAGCCCCTAGCGTCCTTGCTCCTAGTAGTAAGGCCAGGAGCCCCGTTCGTAGCATCCTGAAGTTGAATCACCGTTTGTTTCACAGGCTACCGGCCGCCGTCGATGCCAGGGCCGCGTGCAGGGAAGAAGGATGGGGAGGGGGAGCGTGCAATGAGGGGGTATGCTGTAGAGGCCGGGTAGATGCCCCGTCGCAGAAAGAGGCCGTGCTGCAAAATGTTTGAGATGCATCGTGCTTCCAGCAGAAGATTCAATGTGCAGTTGTTGACAGAGAAAGGGAGACTACCCATGTAAAAGAAGATGCTCCAGGGCCCAGGGTGTGCAGTCCGGAAAAAGGGCGGAGCCCTTTTTTCAAAAAAACTGAACCCTTTATGAAAAGAAAGAGACGAGAAAAAGACCAGGCAAAGACCGCAATAAACACTGAAAAAACAGATGAGAGGGGGGGGCGGGAAAGGGAGGAAGGAGGAGATGTAATTATGCAGGAAAAGTGCTGGAACGCGAAGGGGGGATTTCGGTGGGAGAGAGCGGGGGTGGTTGTGTCGCCAGAGTGGAGCTTAGAGGCGAAGAGCGGCGGATGGCAGAGAGAAAGGCACGGCCGGAGTAAGTAGAGTCACTGAAAAAGGGGACCCCTTGATCAAAGGAACGCACGAGAAAACCCAGCGACAACACTAGAAACATTAAGAACACCAAAAACAACTTTGCAAAAAACTAGACAGAGAGGATTGGGAGGAGGGTTGGGGAGGACGGGGGGGGTCCGAACCCGGGACCATCTGGCAATGTGCTTGTATTTTTGGAGCGGGTCACGCTCCAGGAACACCGTTCGCAGGGAGGAATCGAACCTGGCACCATGTCAGAACGTGCTTGTTTGTTCTCTGGGGGGGTGCCCCCTTCTCGGCCCATCAATGAAAGGAACGAGGGCGACTACTACAGGTCTTCATGGGTCCTGGGAGGTTCGTGGCAGGAAACACGGCCTCCGGAAGGGTACAGTAAGGGGTGAAAGCATCGACCACACAAGACCCTACTCATCCTATGTGTTGCACACAAACTTGGGAAATGCGCGCGGAATGGACCATGCGCCAGCCGAAGTAAAAAGGCCTTCATACACAGGACGAGGGGTAAGTAGGGTTTTCTGAACATATCCTCAACGGTAAGTTGTCTGAACATCCTCGAATACCAAATTATCAGCTCCAAAGTGCAAGTGGTCAAACGACCCAACCCTCAGTGCTAAGTTTATCAGTAGTGCTGGGGAGCTGCGCCCCACAAACCAGCCTGGGAAGGGCTTGGTTTGACCGTTTGACCCAGGCTCCTTCGCAAGATTGACGACGCCCAAGTGCGACGTGCTTGTGGCTTGGACTGTTGAGAGGCGTTTGTTGTGAAGGCCATTGGGTGACCACGAGCAGAACTGCACCAGGAACAAGCAAGGCTGAATGATGGAATCTTGTTTGACCCCCCAAACAGATGGTTGAAGTTGAAATATGGTTGAAAATTGAAAGTGCAGCATAGTGCAGCTATAATTCCGGTCACTTTAGGTCATTTAGGCGTGTTTTGCCGGACATCGTCGCTCCAGTGATCCGGCCAGGGCCTCGGAGGCAAAGAAGAGACACTAAAAGACATGGCTACAATTAGTGTTACTTTACTATACTAGACCAACCATTGAGCATGTCTTTTAATGGTTGGTTACTTTACTAGACCAACCATTTGTTTCGAAGGTTCAATTCCAGGATTATCCAAACACATCCATTTCAGTTGTTTTGTATTGTTTTGTCCCGTGTTCTAAGCAGAGAGTGGTCCAATATGCTTTAGTTTTGTTTTGGACACCCGGCAATCACATCGCAAGTTCTTTTTTGTATTGTTTTCTTTCTATAAACACCACTAGCTCCGAGAAGGATCAGTGGATCAGTGGAAATGGGGCCTGGAAAGGACCTGAAGCAGAAGATGAGCAGATGGTGATGCGTGATGCACGAAGCATGGTTTCTTGAAAGGGCAATGTCAATTTCTTCTTCACGTCCAAGGATTAGTTGCTTTGATTTGTAACTGATCAGTGGTCTAGAGGTTTGGAGGGAGCTAAGGAGCCTGCGGTAGCTATACTATGCCAAACTTAACTCCGATTTGATGAGGGAACCATTGAGTTAGAGGGAGTTGCCCGGCCATTTCCTACTAAAAGTCCTCCACCTGGCACCTCCTTAGTCGACACTGCAGTTTGCTTTGCCGAGGCGGTGCAGGCACTTCCTGCTGAGGTGGATTTTGTTAGCTGAGCAGGTGGATCCGAGAAGCGGGTTGCTGAGTTTTTTGTGGTTACAACCTAAAGCGGGTAGAAACATATAGACATGATCTCCGCGGCATTTTTGTCTAAGCGGGATATAAGCGGGTTCACGTTTCACGGTCCAGAAGATCTTGGGCCACGAAGCAACAAAAGTGCCTTGTAATCCGTGACTTGAGTCACGCATTTTTCGAGGTTAGGCCTTGGCAGGAGGTGAGTGGAGGTCCTTTTGTTCTACCCCCAAGGTAGCAGTCTGACCTATGACATCCTATGACCCCAGCCCACAAAGAGTACGGCACGCCATTTGTTAGGGCTGGTAGGACTCACAATTCGGCGCGATGCATTGCATTCCATTCAGCAGTTGGTATGGCTCATGGTTTCGAGGTCAACATGGTCCCCGATTGATTTCAAGGTCTCCAGTGGAGGTGCATGTGGTCAGGTCTCCTACGTGGGTAAGTTGCAGTAGGTCTCCTACTGCAAGCCACCGTCTTCTTCAGGTCTGAAGGTTCTTGGTCGTGTCAGGTGTGGCTGGTGCTGATGCAGCGGATGACTCTATGGAGATGGCATGTCCCATGGATGACAAGCGCATCGACGCAACTTGGTCGACCTGACAGAGCGTTCACGTGAACGTGAACGGCGCGTAAGACTCACCTTCCAGGAGTGAATTGAAATTGGAGAAACTTCAGAGAAGCCCACGTCATTTCATGCTGCCTAGCTGGGAAAAAGTTTCAGCGCTGGGACAGCAACAAGCCCCAAACAAATAAGAAACGCAATCTCTCGCCGCACCGTCACAAGCGCAGCTGCAAATAAGGCATTAGCCTTTAGCAGCTGGGATTTGCGCGATCTCTCTGCCAAAAAGGAGTTCGATTTGCGTTTTGCCAAGGGCAAAGGAACCAAGAACCGATGGGTGCAAATTGGACGTTGACTCTCTCGCCCAGTTCTTGTGGGGATTTGGGTGCTTCCAGGTGTTGTTCCAAAAGAAATCACAGACGTTTTGAAGGTTTCAGCATGGGCGGACCCTCTTCCTGCACAGAACAGGGGCGGACCCTCTCTCTGCCACCGGCAAGTTGAAAGCCTCCGGATGATGTTTGCCATGAAGTGCAGGAAGCTAAGCTTCCAAGCAATACGGCCCCAAGCATGGGGTTGCTCAGTGACTGCATACAGAGAAGAGCTCTTGTTGTCAAGCCTGATCTCTTGTGCATCAGGGTGACTTGCAGAAGCCCGAAGTCTTCTTCCAGGTGGCTGCTCATGACCAACTTCCTTTTTGTCACCAGCTTCAGAGAGAATCAATACTAGTAGCAATGCACTTGTTACTAGTAGCTTCTTTTTACTAGTAGCAATGCACTTGTTACTACTTGCCGACTTGTCAAGCGAGTTGATGACCAGGGGCCGAAGTGCTCTTCCTACCCGGACTTTGCGGAAGCTGCAGGCATCAAGAACTGCGAAGAGAATCGAAGAGACTTCCAAGTTTTGTTTTACGATTTCGAGTTCGCTGCAACCCATGCAACCCACATCAGTCCCTACCAGTTTTTTGGTTGTTGCTGGGCCCATGTCCCACACAGCCAAAAAGCACAACATAGCACAACATATTATAACAATATAATGCATATTATATATATACACATATGTAGATCTACGAGAAATAGTGATAGATAGGATATAGAGCCTGGGGAGGGCCAAGGTTCTAGACAAGCATCATTCTGGAAAGAGATCCCAAGCAGTATTAAACAAAACACGGGCGAGTAGGCTAACTGTCAACCAAATAATCTTCTGCAAGAGAGCACATGTCACACATGAGAGCACGCACATAAGAATAGCGCACATATGTGAGCAAACACACAGAGCTCACATGAGATCACAGGTATGAGTGAGCACACATATGAGAGCACACCTGTCAGAACACACATATACATATGAGATCATATGAGAGTAGATACACAGGAGCACACATGTGAGCAAACACATGAGAGCACAGGTGAGCGCGCACACACACACACACACACACGAGAGCACACATATGTGAGCCAACACATGAGAGTACAGGCACGCACACACACACACACACATGAGAGCACACATATGGGAGCAAACACATGTTCAGCATTTCTCAATACAGACACACGACCGCACCCTCCCTTCACGTCATAGCAACACTTCGTTTTCGCAGGACTCTGTGGACTCCGAAGCGCGGCCCAAATCCAATCACATGCACTCAGTCAAGACTTCGCATCCAAATCAGCTTGGTGGCCCCCTTTTTGACCATCGCCTTGAGAAATCTGTTTCTGCACCAGTTCCCATCCAGCCACGGCTGGACCCGCCGGAACGGGTGCTTGACCCGGAACCCGGTGCTGTCCCGCCATGACGCACGAAATGGCCCGCGATGCGCCGCACGGAAGCACACGAGTCAGAGTTCAGACTGGCATGAGGAGCTTCTAAGTGAGATAAGTGGACATGAAATGGACAGGGGACGTACCCGCTTTTGGGCACTGACGGCATCGAACTGCCAGAAAAGCCGGTACCGGTACAAGGTGTGCGACGACGGTCGGCCTTATAGGGTCTTTATGGTCGTTTTCGATCACATGGTTGGGTCAGACCAGCTTGAGTTGGCGATGTGCTTCGCACATTTTAGGACTTTGAGGTATTAACGGCGGCTTTTGCCTCTGATGGGGCCATGGGCCATACATATCTCGTCATACCTCCAAGGCATGCTTGGTGCTGTGGTCTTGGATTCATTTCTGAAGGTGCAGGAGGCCTACTCGGCTTGAGGATCACATGGCTGATTTTTTTGTTTGTTGTTGCTGTTGCTGTTGTTGTTGGTGCGCCAAGACTGCCATGCAGTTGACAGCCATCCTCCTCCATCACCGGTCATGGAAGCCTGGGAACTTTGGGTGGTTATATAACCGAAAGTGCTGTACCGTTTTACTCAAACTCTCCAGGCCTCAAGGAAAACGTGCAGAATTCCGACGCTTTTGCTGCTCAGCCCTTCCCCTTGGATCAGAGGATCCCTTCCCCTCCTTCCGTCCTCCTGTCGAGACCAGGTCCTCCTTCCTGGTGCCTCATCAGAGCTCAGAGGACGGCAAATCCCGGCGAAAGACGGAGAGTCTGTGAGGGATGTTCCAGGGATTGTTCGACCAATTTCCAGCGGCCGGTTCGGGTGCTCAGGCCCGGCCTGCAGGGTCAGCTAGGGGTATGGAGTGGGAGACTGGAGGGTAGTTTTCCGGTGATCATTGCAGGCATTCAAGACGACAATCTTTGAAGACGTTTGAAGCTGAGTTATTGTTCGATCTTATTAGGGTCGTATTGGACAAGCAAACGTTCATTGCAACATTGATGTCGTAGATGTGTGTGTGCGTGTGTCTCTCTCTCTCTCTCTTCCACTGCGCACTTGATAAAGTATGGTGAATTCATCAATCCTTGTGAATACCGCAACAGCCTCATGTTTCTTGGCTTTTGGCCTGGGAGCCCAGTGACGCAAGTGACGAAAGTGGCCATCAACTTCCCTCACGATGTGTGGCCCGGACGCACTTCGCACCAGGATTTGATGGCACAAGGGGTGCCCCCTCGTGAAGCGAGGCCAGGAGTGGATGGAAACGTCTTGGATCCTTTGGATGGGTACTGTCATCTTCATCTTTGTTTGGTGCTTCTGCATTCTGGGTGTTTACCCCTCCCAACCAACATGGAAGTGGACCATCCCCTGCTTTTGTATTCGGATTTCATGGCCCTGATCAGCGGACCCATGCCATCCACCACTTCATATGATTCTTTCAGGGAGGGTCCATGCCCCTGATCTGCGGACCGTGAGGCGAAGATCCTTTCTGCGGACTTGGGTGATGGAGCGGCTCTCAACTTTGCTCCTCGGCAAGCGGGAGCCGCCGGAGCGGTGCAATTCTGGACATCAGCCTCCAACCAAGGTCAGGGCTCTTCGGATGGGCTTTACCAGAATGAACTTAAAACATGTTGAAGAATGCTGCAAGTTTAAGGCATCATCAAGTGTTCCTGCTTGTTTAGACAGTTCTTGAAATTATTGTACTCTCTCTCTCTCTCTCTCGCTCTTTGATATAGCATGATATAGCGGTGTTAAGCCGCTTAGATGTATTTAGTTTGATTTGTGCAAATTATATACTTTCTATCAGGGATGTGGCCGTCCTCCATTAGTAGAGAAATTGGCTTGTGAATTCAAAACCTCAACGATCGAAACGGTCACGCTTAACCTGGGTTAGCACACTCTACATGGTGGTCATTCTATGTTGATGTTCCGCCCCCGTGGCACACGTGCCCCAAGAACACCACAGTTCTATCATATAGATAATATATATATATATATACAGTATATATATTGTGCGTGCGTGCTGCAGGACCGCAGCAGGCAACGAGCATCAAACACAGCCAAAGACTTCTGTTTGGGGCCTTGGACTCGTCACAGAAGTATGTAAATAGCAGCGCCCACAGAGAGACCCAAGGGGGTCACTTGGAGCCCCCAATCCCAGGGCAGCGGGTTTTCGTCCGAATCTCGACGGGCCGAAGACTTCCAAAATAGACAGTGGCACGGTATTCTGAATGAAGAGTCCACAATAATGACGCTCCTCCAAAAAGGAAGGCCCACCAATCACTGAGGATCGAACTGACTCTCTTGTGGGCGCTCATCATTCCGTTGCTGGTAGCCTTGCACCTTGACGTCGTTTTCGCCCAGGGCGAAAGACTGCAGGACTCAAATAAAGCAAGACATGCTGAGTGAAGCACTCAGCACCCCAAGCCCTGGTGGTAAGCTGTTGATCCATTGATCCATAAATTTAGAGAGGCCAACGTGGAGTAGCATCCTTCAAACCAGACCGCCCAATCTGTCAGCAGCCTTGAGACCACAACATGTTTCTGATTCTGGCTCCCCCCTTTAAATCCACAGAGTTCAGGGTGTCTTGCACCGGCAGAACATGGGGAACCTTACATTGACCGGCCCCCACGTGGCACTCAACATGATGTTTGTTCTATGTCTATGTATTGTTCGGTGGCCTATCCGATCCGAGCTTAATTATTCGAATCGGGTACTTGGTGCATGCTCCATCAACCCTAAGTAGATTTGAACTTGACAAATGAATCCATGCCGAGATGCCATGTATCCGTCGGCATGGCGTGGCACGAAAGGCATGAACCAAGATGACTGTCTAGCAGAGTCTAGCGACTTGCGTTGTGTTGCCAGTCGGGGATTTCCGCTAGAACACCACTCAGGCGCTCTCCTTCCCTCACCTCATGTGCCATAATTAGTTCAGATTCAGTGCCAGTGCTTGTTGGATTTTTCGAAAAGTCGATCTTCTGGGGTTCGCATATACCAGAAGAATTCCGAGGAGCACCACTCGTGGTGGTTTCGGGTTCCATCATGTTCCACCCTTTAGCTGCCTATGCTTGTTCGCGCCGCGACTCTGCCCGAGGCTACTGTGGCCTGGCAAACACCGCGCCCGCGCGCGAGCACATCCCTTGGAACCTGAGGTTTTGTGAAGACCACTGGTGCAAGGGATGGGTAGCTTCAACTTCTTGAGCTTTTGGATGATCGAGACATTCTGGACTATCGGTGGCCCACTTCCAAAGCTGATGCTATAGACTATAGTACTCAAGTTCGTTCAAGTTCAAGCAATTGTCCAAAGAAGAACGGACATCAAGACGAGTTGGCTGCCACCAGTTCCATCCCTTTGAGACCCTCCAATCGACGGGTCGATGTCTCGTCCTCACGAGTGTCACGAGTCACCAAAGCAATGCTGACATCCCATGTGATGTAGACTCTTGAGGTATATAAACCCCCCATATGAAGAGAATGTGTCCACTTCAAATCGGGGGGGTGTATTAATCAAGAGTCTACATTAGGAGCAGCTTGGCGAAGCAGTACATCCGGTCTTATACACTATGACAGTCTATACATCTTTTCGCGTGGGCAGGGGCGGTCGAAGGCATTTTCCCACTGACCCCAAGAGAACAGGCCGCAACCGGTTACAGCCGGTGTATATCGTTCATGGTTGGTATGCCTTGGATCTAATCCAGCCCCATGGTTTCGCTGGATGCAACTTGTTAAAGGTGATCGCATGTGATTGCTGGTTGAGCCTTTACCAACGATCATCCACTCTTGAAGTGTGGACTCATCCAAGGTACACACACACACACACACCCAGGAAGATTAGCATGGAACCTGAAAATTGACCTTTGGAAGACTAGTTTTTTCTCTACAACCCAGTGGTTTTCAGGTTCCATGATGTTCCATGTGAATCGTCCAGAGTGTAGTGGATGCTATGTGGATAGCATCTCGTGGGTCTTCAAAACGCCATCCAAGGTTGCTCACTCTCTTCTTCGCAAAGATATGCGACGCTCTGGATGGGCAGGATGCTGCGGGGGATATTGGCTCCTTCCTTTTTGACCACGTGGAGGACTCTTGCCACTCGCATGCCACACACGGTCTGTCGTTTGGGGCACCTTGGGACATCCTCGCCTCGTCCTACCCAACTGTAGCCAGAAGGTCATCCTGTAGAAACCAAGGTCATCCTCTAGAAACTCAGGTCATGCACCCCCCCAAAATCCAGCCCTCACTGGAATTTACTCCTCGTCTTGGTGGCGCGTTCAGCCGAACTGACCTGCACGGCATCCAGCCAGCTGGGGAGTCTCACTCTACCTCGCGAGGTGATACGCCGCTGGGGTTCCTGGTGGCGCTTTTCTGGGTGGTCCTCTTCTTCAAAATGATCCTCGGCCACGCACTGAGCGTGGTGCGTTTCTTCCTCTGACCATGCAATCACTTGCCTTATCGTTGTGAGAAGGCAAGACTCACTCAACCATGGTGAGTTGAAGCCGGTTGAAGCACCATAGGGACAAGCGGCACCCGTGCTCTCGTCACTATTGAAATGCAGGACACACATGTGGTGAAGTTGGGCCTTACTTGAGCTCTAGGGACATCATGTTGGAAGTGCCGCTCAAAAATGTGGGTCTCGTAATTGCAATCACCTTCCAAAACGTCACCTTCCTCAACCCGACTATCGCATTTGACATATTACACATATATATATATTATATATATACATATTGATGTATCTGTATTGTCATATCCTTGACTTGGGCTCTAGGACACTGATTTACATTTGGAGTCGCATTGCGCGGCACATCCACGAGTCGAGCTGCTGCACTGGACGCTGTTGTGAATCTTTGATCCTTGGAAGCGCAGCGGAACGCGGGCTCCACGCGGAACACGCGGAACCAGCGGCTGCGATGGTTTGTTTTGCGACATCGGGAATTGATGCTGGATGTTTTGCGACATGAAACGCAGCCATGTCAGACATCAACCATTCAGGGAGTGAAGCCGCATGAACTCTTTTTACACACGTTGCCCTATGGGGTTCATGAGTGTTTTTTTCTCCCCAGAGCTGTTTTGAGGGCGGGTGGCATTAGTTGGGTTGATGAACATCGTTGGTGGCGATTCCTTTGGACCACAAATTTGTTGACTCTTGATGAATGAATTGCCCCCATAGTATGAAGAGTTTTGACAATCCAAATCGATGGGCCTAAGAGTTGTTGCAATCCAAATGGATGGGTTTTGTGAATGAAGAGTCTACATTACTTGGATCTGTGAAGCCCCTGCAACCTCTCCAGTATGTGTGGGCGACCAAACGGTGGGCCACAGGAGGTGTGTTCTTCTGGGAGGCCCCGCCATGCAGTCCATGGACCATGCGGCCCTTTGCAGGGGGGTAATCCCAATTCAAACCGTAAGACCATGGGAAATCCGTGGGAATTGGGCACAGGGTCAAAGGGGCACTGCAAGAAGACACCCATGTCAAGCCAACGGCTCATTACGAAGCAATAGGTGTGCCTCCGATTGGAAGTATACCTTAATCATATCCCATAGTACACTCCATGTATGGAATATATCCCTACATTGACCCCCCAAACCACCCCAATGTGAGCATATGTGGCATACATGGAGCGTTTGGGTATGTTTGGAAGACACAGGTGTGCTTAGCATTTGCTGTACCCGACTTTTTCGATCATGGGAATGGCCACTAGAGTTCGCCGATGTTGGTGGATCGTGGACAGTGTTGAAAGAAAACCACCGGTTTGTCTCGCTTTTTTAGACACCAAATACAAGAAACAAATGAAGAGGGCCTGAAACATACCCAGCACCTTCCAACAGGTCTCCTTTGGAGGGTTGATAGGCCCTAACAGGTCTCAATTGGTGACCTGTTGGAGGTGCTGGACATAGTCTTTTGACCAGGAAAGGAAACCGTGGTCGTTGGACCTGCTGGGGTTGAAGGTGTGTGCAGGGCCATCGACAGGGACGGCAACCCCTCCCAAACACCCCAGCACATCGGCAGGGCCCACTGGCCGAGGTGCTGCCCAGTTTTTTGGTGTTCTTTTCTCGATCATCTTCCATGATGCCCAGGGTGCATGCAGCTTTCTGGCGGCTCAGGAAATGTTTCTTCTACTATTGCTTAGTGATCCCGACGGTGCTTTTCGAGTTTACTTGGTGCCTTCGACGCATGGGGCAGGAGCATGCGGTCGCGCCTGGCTGCGCCGTTGGCCTTTTTGGGCGTTGCGGCTGGCAGATGCCAGAAGGTTTACCACTCCATACTAGTACTGGAAGTTGATAGGAAACCAGAGCGAATAGGTGTAAGAAGACGGGGTACTAATGTTTGATCATTGTTGGTGTTTCCAGTGTGAGTCAATGCCGTAGTTTCAAGAGGAGTGAGGATTTGTTTGATCAGTTAGAGAGGTGCAAATGTCAATTTTGCAATGGTTCCCCACAAAAACAAGCTGAAATCACCTACCCTGAATCAATTTCAACTCCTTTTATCTCAATTCCTGGGCGCTGTTTGGTTCCGGGTTCCAGCTTAGGCCATTAAGGTGAGTCCGGCCATCGGAAGTCCGACTCAGGCCGACGGCCACCTTTGTGAGCCTTGTGCTGGCCAGAGACTGCAGTGGGAAACTACAGGCGAGCGCTTGGCTCGTCTTGTCTCCTTACCTCCTAAAGGCGCCGCGCGCGACCGGGCGGCGACCGGTCACCGGACCGGGTCGGACTGGTCAGGTCAGGACAGTGCCGTGGTGGTGCCATGGAAGACGTGTCATGGAAGACGTGTTCCATGTGTTTGGCTATGCTATTGTGGTTGGGGATGTGGGGGTCGAGTAGATGGTGACGCAGTATGACGTAGTGACAAAGCCTAGCAATGATGTAGACCGCAGGCTGTTTCTTTCTTCTTGTAGAAGCAGCAACCTTCCTATGGTTTGAGGGCTGGTAGGGCAACCAAGATTCCGCCTTCCGCTGAAAACATCTTTGAACACCCGGGATCAAGTAACTTGACCTGGGGCAGACGGCCGACTTTCTCCGGTGCAGAGGGTACGGGATACATTCTTGTGTGCTGTTTGCCAGAGCACAGTCGACGTCAGGCCTTTGCCATGACCATGATAATTCTTTGGAGGCCATGCTTGAAGCCGATCTTCTACCGGACAGGCTGGGAGCAGAGTGATGCAATCGACATATTTCAAAACATATTGGCCCATGTTTTGGGTCCAAAAAGGAATGCGAAGGAATGAGGATTGAGATCAAATTCGAGCAACTCTCGCAGCCTCCCCGTTCGTGACTATACTGGTGGGCTTGTCGTATGAATGGCCCACATAAGCAAAGCCTTGGTGTGCGTAAGGTTGCGTAAGGTTTTTGTGAGAGATAGCTAGGAGTTGCACAAGCTGCGTAAGCAAGCCCAAGTTTCAGCATACATTGTGCGAAAGCCAGCCGATAGGCTAGGCTGAAGTTGCTCCTGCGAATTAAGTGAGTACTGGAGGTGTGGGGGGGAGAGCGGGTCAAAGTTGCGCTTTGCAGCATCATGGCCTGTTTTACATTTTTTGGAGAGGCTAATTTTGGGATATTTTGGGCAGTTGGTGATGCAAAAGGTGCAACGTGAAGTTGCTGCTGCATCAATCGCATCACCAAGTTGTATGGGGCTACTTCCATCGTCAACAAGGCCAATATTGAGAAAGGAAGGGTCTCATTCTGCGTTCATTTGTTTTCATTCTGCTTTCAGTTCAATTTCATTTCATTCTGCTTTCTTCTGACAGATAGAGCCATGGAGTCTTGGCCGCGACCTCCCCAACTGGTTCCACAAGCATGCCACTGAGCTACTGGTTTTGTGGATGCTTGATTTCTGAATAGGCGAACAAAACCCTAGCGGTTCCTCTGGACCTGATAGAGCCATGGGTTCTTGGAAGGGGCCACACCGACTGGTTCAACAAGCGGGCAATTGAACCAGTGTTTTTGTTGTTGCTTGATGTCTGAGGAGCCTAACAAAAGCCCTCCAGAAACGCTTTTGTTCCGGTCACTTCAGAAAAACACGGCAATAATAACAACAATACAACAAGGCAAGTTCGGAGTATTGCAGCTACATTATTGTGCCTTTATATTTTTTGTGTGACGTTTGAATGTGCAAACAAAACCCAGGCGGCTCCCTTTGACGTTTGACGTGAAAAGCCATGGGTTCGTGGTGCCACATCGCTGGTTCAAGCGAACAGTTGAACCAGTGGTGTTTGTTTTGTTTGATTTCTGAGCGGGCAAACAAAATCTCTCCAGACTCAATGGATCCCTGGAAATTGCAGGGCTTCTTGGCGGTCGAGAATCCACAACAAATTCTGTACATGTCATGCTGGTTGTAAAATGTGCTGGCTTTCGTCTTCCCTTCTCAGGCTGACTTTTTTTACAATACTGTATACTATTTTCTATATATATATATACAAACTGCAAAAACCAGAATTGAAGAGCAACCAATACATTTGCTTTGGTGTCAGAAATCTGCATAAGTGCAGCGTAAACCAATTCACTTTACACTGCCAAAATGATTTTCATATGTTGCCGCTCACCGCCCCGGGTCGCGCATGCAACCAGTCTGTTGGACTCAGTGTGTGGCCTGGAAAACAGGTCACGAGGAAACTGTGACTGTGAAGTGTTGCGTAAGCCGAAGCTGCGAAGCTCACGTGGAAGCTGCCGTGGGTCGCGGCGGTGGCAGTGAGGAATCTGATGACAGGGTTTGAGGCCGTCGATGTTGAGAGCTTCTGATGAAAAGAGATCTTTTCATGCTTGGCATTTGCGCCTTGCAGGCCTGATGACGGATCCGGCCAATTTGGTCAACAACTTCACTCGACTCACATACAGTGCAGAGGCCCGACTGGGATTTGAAGGTGTTAAGCGTAGTTTAGTCGAGTGGAGGAGAATGTTGTAGGCCTTCGTGGCTAGTTAGCAAATGGGTTCGTGAGGCGTTCAGCTAGAAACTTCCAACAGGTAGATGACCGTCATGTGTAGGATAGGTTTTTTGATGTTCTTGGTCAACTTCTACTACGCATATTTGGTCTTGTGTACTTGCGTGGAGGTTTATTTTTGGTAGCCGCATATTGCTCAACACAGGCGGCACATGGCGACACATGAACCACATTCCATTCGTTTTCTCTTCGGTTCAGAAGATGCCTAGAGGTTCACCAAATCTTCTCCTTCGCCTTTAGAGGCCTTCAATGATGATGGAGGCTACGCCACCTCCTGTGCCATTTGCTTGGCGGATTTCGAAGAGCAAGACCACATCGTTTTGGCTCCATGCGCCACTGCGAAACACGTGTTTCATAGGCGCAAAATGGGCGGGCAGCTGTTGCAAGCTGTTGCATGATTCCTTAGGAGCGCCTGAGCGGGAGTTCTTATTCTATCTTAATCTATCTTATTTGCGCTAGGTTTTCAAACGACTTGGCAAACCTTAGACTGTTCCGCAGTGAGACTCAGTGGAGGTTCATGTCAAGCTTCTTCTCCAAATCATTTGTTTGTTTGCGGGGTGTAGCTGTGGAAAATGGCTTGCCTCGCAGGTCTTGTCTGGCGAGCTGGTTTCAAACCGCCCAGACCTGCCCGCTTTGCCGCAGCCATTTGCACTCACAGACCGCGACCTTGCCCTCGTCATCGCATCTGGGTGAGATTGGACGGTGTGACCAAGCTGAAGTGACTATCCCGTGGCTGGCTATTTCACGATTCATTCAACATATCTTATGTTTTGATAGGTTTTGTGCATGCCGAATGTTTTTCTTCCATCATCAATGTTCCGAGATATTCTGAGGCAACGAGAGGTGCCCCTCACTGCCTAAAAGTATAAGAATGAAACATACAAAATATATTTATTCAATATAGATTTAAATATATATATATATTAGCCCAGCAAGACCCCAAACAGTGTAGAGTGTATATCAAACGGACTTTAGTGTCAAGGGATGAGCGCAGGGGAGGTGGAAGTAGAGAGAGAGCAGCGCCCGCGAGCACGGAGTAGTAGGAAGTAGAAGGTGAGGCTTGAACCCCGATAGAGTAGGAGGAAGTGGTAGGATGAGGAGGAAGGAGGAGAAAGTAAAAGTGCATGTCGGAAATGTCAAAATGCAGCATCCAAGCGCCCCTCTTTTTCCGGGCATGGCGTGCGGGACGAAACTGCGTCGCGGAACGCAGACGAAAAGTGACAGAGCTCGGGACAAGAGTCTACGCAGCGTCGCGGATCCGCGGACAGTAGGCGCAGCCAGCGTGCATCTCTGTCAAACGGCCGATGGTCATTTGTGCGGAAGCTGTCACAGCAGTGTCCCCAGTAGTGCGAATGAAACCAGTGTCGCGGAGCCACGGACAGCGGCTGAGCTTAATCCCGTTGCAATGGACGTAAGTCGAGCGTGGAATCTTTGAAGAATGAGATGGAATATATAATTATTAGGGTATTATAATCGATATATATTTTTGAAATTAATTTTGAAATACACATTCTGGGTGCTCGGGTTAACTTGTCTCGAATGGCATGAATTTGTGCCAGATGAGGTGTACCCTTGGGGGAAAGCTTGATTGGGCTACCTCTTTGTATGTATGTTGTTGATGATCGCAGGTTGAGAATTCGATTAAACCGCAAGGGCACACTATTGATTTTGTCTTAAGTTATTGTATTCCCAAGTGCGTCGTTGCGATTTCATGTTTTTGGCTTCATTATATTATGACTAGGGGTTTTCACGAAAGCTAGCGAAGCTAGCTGGAGTTACTCTTGCGATAGCAAGGTTTCCTTCGACCGGGTGCAAATCCTAACCCCTGATTATTTAGGTCGAAGACCCCCCCCCCCCCCCCCCCCCCTCTGAAAAGTAGAGCCTACCTGTACAGGGTTCCACTCCAACAGCCGATATAGTGTGTCCATACTTGACTGCTTCAAGGCTCAAAGAACAAGAGGATAAGACTCTGCGCATAAAAGACACTAGCGGTCTGCACCTCTACCGTGTACGCCCTAGTCGCTCTTTCAGTGGTAGCGGAGCTGTGATCCTGGAAGACCCAGGTGAGCTCCTTTCCTAGGCATAGACTTGCTAGTGGGCAAACGGCCATGGATTGGATTGACGACTGGGAAGAGCCTGATGCGGATGTGGCTTATGAGCCAGCAGCCTACGTGAATAGGCATGTGAGAAGAGAACCAGCAGCGATAGCTATGACAATACAGGTCACTACAAAGGTGCCCCCATCTTATGATGGAAAGACTTCATGGTTTTCCTATGAGGATGCCATAGACGATTGGTGTGATATCACCGAGCTGGAGGATGAGAAGAGAGGACCAGCATTGAGAAACCGACTAGAAGGAGAAGCAGCTGTATACAAGCGAGGTTTAGACAGAGATGCATTGAAGGCTAATGAGCCACTAGGAGCTGGAGTAGATTACTTCAAGAAAGTACTACGACCATATTTCGTGAAAGGATCAACCAATGTATTCCTGTATAGGTTTATGCAATTCGTGCGCTTCAATCGAGGATCAGCTGACATGATGAAATGGATGACAAGATTCCAGATTTTACTCCAAAGGCTTATGAGCAGTTGGATGGACATGTTAGAACCAGTCATTCAAGCACATCCACAGGTCCTAGCTTAGATGCAGGTAGATGCAGCGTTGACTGGAATAGCACCAACGGCAGAAAGGATTCAGGAAATCATGCAGACCATCAATGGGCAATATGAGGACTTTTCATTAGAACGAATTTCCTCTAGGAGAAAATTTCATTGCCTTACTCATGCTGTCACTTGTAGATTTGTCTCAGGACTAGCGAAACACTTTGATTTCTTTGATGACTCATCGTGGCAGGGTCCTGCAGCAATACACCACAACAGAGTTGAGGACAGTATTCATTGAGATGTTCTGCACAATAAAGATTTCAGTAGACAATCCTTTGATGCAGCCAACAGGTGCTGCAGGTAGAAGATCATTTCTCGTACTAGACGAAGGAGAACTCGATGGTACATTTGGCTATTGGGCCGAAGATGAAGAAGATGGAACAGAAGGATTTTTAGATGCCCTGGACGATGTCTTTTGGGTATATGATGATCAAAACTTCTCGTGGTTCCAAAGGAGATTCTAAGGAAGAAGAGCCAGAAAAGGTAAAGGAAAAGGAAGAAGAAAAGGAAAAGGTAAAGGAAGATCAGGCCGTAGATTCTTCAGACCTCGTGGAAAAGGAAAAGGAAAGAGACGAGGTAAAGGCCATTTTGCTGATGAGCAACAGACAACTTTTCTAGATGAGTATTATGAAGAGAATCCTTATGAGGACACTTGGGAGTCAAACCAAGTAGCATATGATGCCATTTTCGCCAAAGATATGAATGACTATCTTCAAGGAGAATATAATGATGCCAATGACTTTTGGCAACAGCTTGAAGAAGTATGGTTTTCCCACAAAGGAAAAGGAAAAGGCAAGAGAAAAGGCAAGAAAGGAAAAGGAAAAGATAAAGGAGATGGCAAACAAGATGCAAACTATGCAAATCAACAACAGCTACGTTCTTTACCTGCACCTTCAAGATCTTCATAAGCATCAGGAGGTCAACAAGGTTTCTTTGCACATTGTGTGACAGCAGCAGCTGAAGTCTATGACAGTGAGATGAACTTGCTGTCAGGCATGATGACCTCATGTCAAGATGAAGCTGACTGCGCGGTCAACAATGGTGAGACGATCTTCAATGGCATGAGTGCCCCTGTGAGGTACTCTTTGTCAAAGGAGATGCTCACAAAGGCTCCTGCTCCTGATGGCTTTGCGCTTATGAGCGCTGAGGAAGAAGTGAAGGAGATGCAGGCCATTTCATTTTTGACTGAGAATCGCTTCCCGCCGACTATTGCAATCCTGGACATTGGATGCACTAGAGCTATGGGATCAAGGCGAGCAGTCGACCATTTTTGCAACTATGTCGACAATCACCTAGATTGTGGATTATGGTACTCTTTTGAGGCTACCAAGAGCAAGTTTTACTTTGCCAATTCCCAGAAGGCTACTTGCTCTCAGAAACTGGTGATTTACATGTATGATCGTGCATGGACGATCCACCATATAGAGTTCGACATAGTTGAAGAAGGAGAAGTCCCTTTGCTTATGAGCTTGGCACAGATGAGGAACTTAGGCTTTGAACTCAGGCTGACACCTCAACATGCTTATCTGACATCGATGCCTCTTGGTATCAAATATTTGGAGTTGAAGGTTGCAGCCAGTACTCATCTTGTCTTGGACTTCCAAGATATTGCATGGTATCTGTCTGACGTGAATTTGTAGAGTCGGCGCGAGAAGAGTTTTTACTCTCACTTCACTCACTATGAATATGGTCATATTTCTGTTGACCACAATAGTGATGAAGATGTAGCTGAACATGCATATCCTGTGGTTGACTACTGGGAAGTAGATGTTCATAAGAGAGAACTGATACGTCACCACAAGGATTATAGAAAGATTCTTTTTCCAGCAACTAAGTCCTGTCCTGTAGACACTGACTTACTGGAAGACTTGCGACTGACAATCATCAAGAAGAAGAAAGGAGGAGAAGAGATCAAGAAGCAAGATGATTGACGCAAGGCAAAATGGAAGGACCTACAAATTGGCTATGAATGGCGTGGTAGAACAATTTTTAAGTTCAAGCTAGATGCCAAAATTCCAGATCTAAAGATCAGGAAGGCTGGCATTGAGCACCGTGGCATTGGTGATCCCGATGCAGTGGTGCGCTCCTCCTCAGAGAAGGTTCCCATTGCAAAGGACAGGGAACCAGGCTTCTCTTCAGAGAAGGAAGGTGCACCATCCAGTGCCGCGGAAAAGCCCGTGCCGCCAAAGTTTCGGTATACTTCCAAGGGTTTTGATCCATTTTGGAAGGGACACAAGTCGAAACCATCTGAGCCTCAGAATGATTTAAAGGGTGATGATCTTGAGGAGTATGCTCCCTCAGAACCACCTGAGAGGCCAGAAGGTGAACTTGTAGAAATTCCTAAAGCATCAAAAGGACCATCAAGTGATAAACATGAACCACTTGAACTAGGTGATGGCGCTCTTGAGCCTAGGCGGATTTCAATCCCATTACCTGGTAGTGAAGTTGTTGCAATGACACCGGCATATAGGAAGATGTTACAGAGACTGGAGGACAAGGTAGAGCTTTATAAGCTTCATGTGAAGCACTACCATATGAGTCCTACTCAGTTTCGTAGACGTGTTTCTATGTTGAAGCTTCCTGACTCTGTTTTAGAGAAGTATGAATCAGTTGTCAGGAACTGCCGTGTTTGTAACACTTCAGTGGCACCTCCGCCACGAGCCAGAGTCTCCGGTATTAGAGCTTCATGTTTTGGTGATGTTGTTTTTGCTGATCATTGTGAGGTTGAACTTCACAAGAACAAGTATATCATCTTACTTGTTCTTGATGGTGCCACAAATCTTCTCTGGGCTACGGCACAGAAAGACCTCATAGATCAAACCACCATCCAAGCATTGAGGCAATGGTCTGATGAGAACAACTGTGTTCCAAAGGCCATTGTAGGAGACGAAGCCTTTTTCACCGATGCTTTTGTTGAATACTACAGGTTCCATGGTATACAACAATGTCCTTGTGGGCCAAGAACTCCTTGGCCGAACCGAGCAGAGACAGCTGTACGTTTGTTCAAACGTATGTGGCATGTTATGAAGGTAGATCTGGATGACCCACGTTTTCGTGGTGTTACGGTCAGAGAAGTGGTCAAGAAGGTAGTTTGGGCAAGAAATTGTCAGTTGACTATCAGTGGATATTCACCAATAGAGATAGCAACTGGAAGATGTCCACCAGATCTTTTTGACCTTGAGACCGCAAGCCCTGAGCAATTGTCAGCTAATGCCGCCGCACAAGATCGTACAAATTTGGAACTACAACGTGTGGCTTTGAGAGCTCATCAAGAAGCACGACAAGCTCAGGACCTTCGAGCAGATCTTGCAAGAAGGACTATGCCAAGTGACGGTCCTTATTTCCAAGGAGAGAAGGTTTTTGTTTGGACTCAGGATTCATCAAAGTTCAAGGATAAAGGACGTTGGGTTCGTGCCACAGTACTTGGACAAGAAGGAGCTATGGTCCAAGCCAATACTGGTAAGGCAGTGATACGTGTGAATCAGTCAAAGGTTAGACGCGATCACGATGAGTGGCATGATGTTTCCATACCGGCATTAGACGATGAGAATCCGGAGAACTTACGTGAAGATCACGAACTGTATGTTGATGCCGAATTTGGAGAACAGTCCTTTTTCTTCTGTAATGATGATCATCCTGATGTTGTTGAGTTACTTCATGGAAACAGTGGATTATCTTGGTTCCTTTCAAAGAATGGTGTTAAAGTTGCATCTCCTATGGATTTCAAGGCAGGATACAACTTTTCCACTATGAAGGGTCAAGATGGTATTTGGCAGCAACTGGAGAGATTGCAGCCCCACTGTATAGTGATCAACAACCCTTCTCCCAAACAGAACAGAGCTTCTATTTGGTTGCTATGTTGTAATGTGATTGAGTGGCAATTGAGAAGGAAGAAACATGTGTTTGTGACTGTTCCCAAAGGAAACAAGTTTTGTTTGTTTTTGCAGAAGTTCATTTCATCTTTGAAGAATCCGGTCTTTACCTTTGATGTGAATATGAATTGTTTTTGTTATTGTCCGAAGGGAATGAGTTACGTGACAGTCTTCCATTCCTATGCATCCTGCCAAGGATGGAAAGGTATTGGTGACTGTTCATTTCAAGCTAAAACAGTGCAAGCCACTAGAAGCAACCAGTACTTCAAGGATCCTGACTGGAAGAAGTTTCCATTTTCATTTCTGGTTGAGATGAATCGTTTTCTTCCTTATAGTGAGACTTCCGACAAGCGTCAGAGTTTTCTTATTGAAGATCTTCTGGAGAATTATGACTCTGGAAGTTTGTGTGGAACAGCTCTTTTGTTAGAAAGAGAAGCTCATCAGTCAATTTTGTTGAATTCCGTAAGAACGGAAGAGACGACGAAAATTCCAGTTCCACTTCGACATATACTACCACAAAGGTTTACTACTACTGAATTGATCAGAACCTTGAGGCAGGTCGATGCACTACCTCAGAGATCAGAGTTTGATGTGACAACATCCTCTGACTCTCGAATTGTGTCATTGATTCCAGGCTTGAAGGAGATTAGACGAAGAACCTTACCACAGATGTATTTTGAAAGATGTAAGGTTTATCGTGGTACCTTTGGTAGAGTGCATCCTCTCTTCAACTCTGAAGATGATGCAGTGTTGATTATGTGGAAGCCAGGAAAATACCATCAGGTTTTCTTTATGTTTGTGTCACAACTGTCTCTTGATCATGAACAGTTTTTGGTAGATCATTGGAGTATGATAGTTTTCGAGGCAGAGACGACAGGCGCCGTGAAGCGAGTTGTGACTCCTGATGAAGTAGCTCTAAAGGATCCAAGGGATCAACCTCCAGACTATGGACCACCGATGGATGATGATATGGCTTATGAGCCAAATCCAGTCTCGGGGGAACAGCAGTATTTTGATCCAGATGATGAAGATATGAATCCGCCTGGTGATGGACCGGGTGGCAACCCTGATGATCATCAGGGTGGACAACCTCCGGGACCACCTCCGACAGGTCCCGCAGCTGTTCCGAATCAGTTCGGAAATCCCGATGTTCCTTTGGAGCAACTCGGATATCCATCGAGCGATCCGGAAGAGGCAATGCCGGAGATTACGAGTGAATCCCGTCCGCCAGATGATCCGGGTCAACCACCGATAGGGTTTCCGAGTGATACGGATCCCGTTCATCCGTTCGTACCGTCGCCAGCTTCGAACACGTCGGAGCCAGAACCATGTGTTCCGGAGAATCGTGAACGTCACAGTAAGCAAATGCGGAAGCTTTCTGTGGACTCAACTGATGCTTTGCCAAAGGCGAAGGTGAAGTTTCAGGTAAAACGTTCTAAGGTTCAGTTACCGGGACATGACGAACCTATTCCGGCACCTCCGAAGTCAGTGCCAAGAAGTTTCTTTCCTGGACATTCGGAGAATCCGAGCCACAAGCAGCCGACATTCCCCTGCCTACGAGCACAGTCGAAGACGATGACAATGAGACGATTGATACAAATGAAACAGATTCAGAACCTATTTTTGATGAAGAAGATGTGAAAGGTTTTGAGAAGGATCTAGACAAGGATCTGGACGATGAGAAAAATCTTTTTGTTAGTTTTGACGATATAGATTTTTGTGTCATAGGTCCGAACCAAGCTCCTCCGAGTTTTAACTCGTATGATCCGAAAGGTTTTTCACAGTTCTGCCAGTATCTTGCGAAGACAATGGCTAAGAAGACGCCAAAGGCAGAGAGTGTGATTACTCCGGAAGT
>CAXAMN010025506.1:311292-351382 GCA_963970005.1 Durusdinium trenchii
TTAGATTTTACTGCGATGAAGTATCGTGACCGAAGAAAGCACAAGATCGATAACTATGTTACCGGTCGATGGGTCCTGACCATCAAGATTGACAAAGATGGTAACTTTAAGAAGTTTAAGGCCAGATGGGTCTGTCGAGGCTTCCAAGATGCCCAGAAATGGGACCTCCAGACGGACTCGCCAACCGCGACCAGGTATGGTTTTCGCGTAGCATGTCAGCATGCAGCCTCTTCTTTTTGGGACCTGTTGCACATCGACTTGAAAACTGCCTTTCTTCAGGGGGAACTTTACGACCTCGAGCGACGCGTTATTCACGTTCAACTTCCGACCGGCATCGGATTGCCTCCGTATCTTGTCGGATTGTGCACCCGTTCAGTGTACGGATTGAGTGATGCGCCTCGTCGCTGGTGGAATCGACTCGACAAGTTTTTGCACTCACTCGGATTAGTTCCGACCCGAGCCGATCGGTGCACGTACGTTTGCTATTCCGGATGTTTGAGGGTTCCTAAGGCTGTGAACTACTCATCAGAGGAGATGCCAGCCGAACCGGAACCGGTATCCTTCTACGTAGCAGGTGCGCCGCCAAACGAATTCCACGACACAGCGGAGGAAGTTCGTAGGTCTTTTCTCTGTGAAGAACGTCTGTTTTCGGTGTGTTACGGAAATAGGTCGGAGAAGACGGTGACGCGTAGCCTGCTTAAGGCAGAGGATGGAAAATGGACTCCTGTGGTAGATCAGGAACTCCAGAATTTCCTTGACTCTGTAGAGCACAAGGCAGGTTGGCACCAATATGCAAATGGCCATGCTCAAGTCGCTTATCGCGCTAAAGCTCTTCGCACTCCCGAACCTACGTATTCGCGTTCGCGCTTTTGTTTTCGGACTTCAATAGTTAAGCGTAAGGGTGTTTGGTGGCTTCTCGAGACAAACAAGGATATCAGAAACGAGAAGAATGCAGTGACGTTAGAGGAAGAAGCTGAAACGCTTGTCAGTCTTTTTCTTCCTGCAGAACATACGTATACTGTGACACAAACGCCTCAGCTTACACCTGAAGTTGTGGAAGAGTTGCTTGAGCATTTTATGGACCCTGTGCATGGCAGTAATTCTAAGAATAGGTCACCTATAGGTATGTGTTGTTTACATGTTGATGATCTTTTTGTGACAGGTAATGATATCTTTTTGAAACAGTTCAAGGATATTGTGAAGTCACAGTTTAAGATTGGACATGAGGACACTAATGACCTGATGTTTACTGGACAACGTGTTGCTTGGAAGATGCAAGAGAAGACCAAGAAGAAGGAGTACATCTCAGTAGAGCAATCCCTTTGTGTTCAAGAATTGACTGAGATTATCATTCCAAAAGGTTTGAAGGATGAGGACAAGTGTGACAAAGACATGCACACAGCCTTCAGATCCCTTCTTGGCAGCATAAACTGGTTACAATCCAGAACACAATTCCAAGCATGCTACCAATTCTCGAGGTCAGCATCAGCATCAGCAGGACCTACAATAGGTGATTGCAAGGCCCTGAACAAGCTGTGCAAACAAATCGTGACTGACCCTATGGAGTTACGTTTTTGGCCACTTGAAGGTAGTCCACGTTTAATTGCTATGCCAGATGCCGCATTTAGGAACAACAGTGACAAATCCTCTCAACGTGCTATGGTGATTTTTATGGGTGAGCAAAGGAAGGCAAAACAGAAGAACACTAGAGGCTCACTTATTTTCTTTGAATCTTCTAAGATCAAGAGAACAACCCTGTCCACAACTGTTGCAGAGTTGTATGCATTTATGAAGTGTTATGGCACTTGCCAAATGCTTAGAGGCTTGATCAAGGACATTACAGGCTACTCTACTGACATTCACATGCGCACTGATGCTAACAATCTTGTGACTACAGCTAGTACTACTCATGTTCCTGAGCAACAGGAGACTATTCATATGATCCAAATGCTTAGGAAGGAAGCATGCTCTGGTGCAATTGCTGACTTGTCACATATACGCACTCAGTGGTGTCTTGCTGACTGTCTTACTAAGAAGTCTGCTAGTCCTCAAGCTTTGATAGATGCAGTACGCAGTGGTTGTTTGAAGGAAGTCGATGCACATCCACCTTTTAGATCTCTTATTGAACACAAGGCATATTTGCGTGGATGGATTCCTACAGTATGCACACATGTTGACTTTTCACATGATGTGTTTTATCTTGGAGATTCTTTGCACTGAGAGTGAGAGGAGAGAATTCAATGCATGTGTTTTTGTTTGAGAGAAATTTGAATTTCTTTCATGAATTTGTGCCTGCGGCTCAAATTAGCTTGGAAAGATCAGCACTTTTCTTTCGAAGACTATTGCCTTGCATCGTTGACTACCTGTCATTTCTAAGACTTAGGACACTGGCCTCTGACCGGTGGACTTTGTATCAACAGAGATGGCCGGTCAGGGAGCGTCCAATCCGGTCAACATCTTTGAGTATGCTCGAAACTGGTCACAAAAGGTTCGCTGGGGACAACCTCAGAACTGGGCAAACCGTTTGAGACGCCCACGTGCGCCAGTTGAGTTCCATAAGAACTCAGAGCAGGATGAATTGATCCTAACTGACATTCTTGCAATGTGTTTGGCACCTGAGAACCATGCTAAGTTTAATTTTCGAGTACGGTGGTTCGCAGAGATTGCCAGATACGCTCTTGGCTATGTCACCCAAGAGGAAGAGGATGAATATGAGAGAAGCAGACAGTTCGTGGCAACAAGAGTCGCGTGGAGGCAAAACGATTATGGAAAGATAGCCACGGGGCTCAACTATATGCTACGACATGATCGTTCTCTCGACAGGTTGATGGACAATAGGGCAATGATAGAGCTTATGCCTCTGATTACAGAGGGAACTGCTCGTATGCCATCACCTTTCCGTATTTATCCTCATGCCTTCTTTGCTATATTGCATAGCGATGAGAAGCAAAGATTTCATTTGGTGATTCGCCTCGACAAGAATGTTTGGCACAACACAGGCAATCAATATGATATGCCCTTCTCCATGCGTTTGGGAGTGAACCAGGGGCATACAGGACTCATGCATAACATCAATCCAGAGAAGTTGAATCATAGATTGACTTCTATAGAGGCAAGATGTTTGGGACATGTTTTTCATGTTACCAGAAGGGAGAACTGGGCCAGCATTGAGAGGTATGGTTTGATGAGAGACCCTCAAAGTTGGAACAGAAGGAACAGAGGTGAAGGAAGAGATTATGTTCATTTTATGTACAGCAATCCACAAACTTCGCTTTACATTCCTTTAGGCCCAGGTACAGTGGTTCCAAGGGATTATGGACAGCCTTTGTATGTGAAGCTTAACGTGATTCTTTGGCTTCGGGCTGGACGTCCTCTGTACTTCAGCAACAATGGAGTGGTGCTCACACATTGTGATGTAGAGCCCACATACTTGGACATTAGTGTGGATGAACCACAACCACAAGATGCTCCAGATCCCGCTAAGGAGTTGAGAAATCCTAAGTCCGCAGAGGAGATGATGGAGCTCATCAACAATGAGAAGGTGCAACAAGAGAGTGAGAGCCTTGTTCACCAGACTATCTATTGACAAGCCATATGCCAGAGAACTTCTCAGGAGGATTCATGCCGATGAGCCTGAGACAAAACAAGCTAAGAGGCGTATGCTTCTTTGGTTGGATGATCTGCATTTAGGTGCTATCGCCAATTTTGTCAGCTATGAGAATCATCCTGAACGTGAGTACAATCGTTCACGATTGAGGTCACGTCAGGTGATGTCAGAAGGCCATTATCCACAAGGATGGTCTTTGATTACACCTAAAGAGATTGATGATCGTGATCCTTGGAGTATCTTAGGCTATAGTGCTCCAAAGTTGATTGTCAATGGAGATGGTGTTACCTCAAGGTCCTTGTTTATGGTTCATCCATTAGTTTTGAGCAAGGATCAGGCAAAACTGGTGAAGGCTGATGAGGAAGTGATTCGTTTTGACCACCTTTGGAAGGACATCACTTCGAAGAGCTCAACAGCCAGGACTTCTGGAGAACCTCAACAAGATGAAGAAGATGACTCTGCTCATGTTGCTGAGCGTGAGATGACATGGTTCATTCAGAATGTCAGCAACCTGGTTCTCAACCCATGGATGGTATATGACATTGGCATGGTATCACTCCATGATCGTGTAGGAACACGTGTACTCCAGAGCACTGGAGAAGACGTGATTCTAGTGAGGGATTGGGACAGGTTGACAAGGCACCAGAGAGAATATTTTTGTAGAAGGTACAAGTTGCTACGTCCAAGTGTTTATGGAACAGAGGAAGACCCCAAGACGTATGCACCGAGTTTTGAACCCGGAATTTCTCAGTGGATGGAGTTGGCACAAACTGGATACCAACAGTTTTTCCTTCATCCGTGCTTGGGAGAATGGACGCCGTTGGGCTGAAATTCTGACAGACCATGGTATTCAATCTATCGAACTTTCAAGCTTCCTGGATATGTGCAGAGATCCCAAATTGCTGGGCTGGAACTTTGGTATTCCAGAACCTCAGTGGGATAATTTTGGCAACACAGTGGAGGAAGCATTCAACAATCCTTTATTTGCCAAATTGCACTATCGCTTCAAGCAGGAGGAAGAGATTGGTCGTGTCATGCACCTTGTGTCGGAACTTGTTTGTGACTTTTTCATCAAGGTGCTTCCCAAGTGGGTTCTTGACCACTCGATCTTGTGGGAAGAGTTTATGATTTTGGATCCAGACACAAATCTCCCAGCCTATAAGACTTCAGAGGCCGCCTTACAAGCAGAAGTGAATCCAGAGAAGTATCATACACATTTTGCTATGAACTTCAAGAAATTCCGTTTTTCTGCAAGAATTGTGTGGTATTTGATTGACCGGGACAGGAATCATTTAGAGAGTTTTCTTCACAACTCCAACAGTAGATTTGTGCAACATGCATGCTATCAACTTCGTGAGTATGTTCAGGCGCGTGTTGCAGTTTCTGATCCCTTGTATGAGATGATCAAGAAGGAAGAATTTGAACGCCAATACAATTCCAAGTTTTTGGAGGCGATTTCTTGCTCTCGTGTTGTAGTTGAGCCTGTAAGTTCAGGGACGTATGAGCCATCATCGAAGCTGAACTTAAAGGTACTACAAGACATCCTGAAGGTTATCTTCAAGATCCAGAAGGATGAGGAGCTTGCCAAAGAACGTGATGAAGAAGAAGAACAGGCAGCTCAAAACATCTCAAACTTGCTGGCAGATGATATGGAGCTTGATTTTGATGATGATAATGTTCCAGTATGGCGCTCCATTGTCGACAAGTATAGAGAAGGTGATCAGGTGCTACAGGGAGAAGCTGTGAAGATTACTCACCTGTTCAGGGATCAAAAGGACAATGAGAAGGCGACAGAAGCTTTCAGTTCAGAGAGGACAGATTTTTATGAGACCTCAGGATCTCTTCCAAGAACCATGGGAGAAAATCTTGTAGAGGACTTACTCACCAAGGATGTTGCAGAACAAGCCTTTGATGCAGGTGAAGAAGTTCCTCCTTATACAAGAGTCTCCACTATCGCTGGTGGAATCTATACTGGAAGTAGGACACTTCTAGAAGATGAGGATATGGAAGAGGAAGTTCCTGAAGAAGATCCTGCAGTTGAACCTGAAAAGGAAGAAGAAATATTTGATGAGAATGCAGGTGTTTTTCCTTCAGAGGAACCAAAGATGGAAGTGGACCAGGAGGAAGCCAAGGAGGAGTCAACACCACACTTTCTGTCAAGAGAGATAGGTCTCGGCTGCATCGCACTTACCATCAGGTGAGATGGATGCTAACCTTGATGATACTCCACGTCTGCCGAAATCTAAGAAAAGCCGCCCGAATAAAATACCTGATCCTCATTTTCATGAAGAAGTTCAGGATGATGCAACCATGGAAGAGAAGAAAGAGGCGGTGGAGAAAATAAAAGAGGTCAGAGAGGATGATGGAGAGAAGAAATTGGAGGCTGAAATCTAGGAATCTTTTCCATCTGAAGTAGTTGTTGAAAAGGATACAACAAAAGTTGACAATACCTATGAGTTGCATACTTCACCTTTGAAGTTGCTTGGAGAGCTTACAGGAGATCCAGGTATTGGCCTTTATCAACAATGCTTCAGGGAAACTCACGCAAGATTGCTGAATCATGTTTGTTTCAGAAAAGGTGAGATTTCCCATCCTCATTATCAGTCGAGGATCAACGAGAATGATTTTGTTCGATCCATCCGTAATATCTGTCCAGTACCTCCACCTGATTGTTATGAACACGAACCAGAGCATGATTTGAAGAGATTCTTTATCAATGATGATCGCATCATTCATTTGGATGGCAAGTATCAGGTCGATCCAAAGGCCCTTGAAAGGGCAGAACATGCTCGAGAAGAATTGGAGGATACGAAGAAGGAACTTAAGAAGGAACTGGAATCATATGGTCCCAAGGGACCCAGTTGGGACTTTGTCACCTTCTATGAAGAGCTGTGCAGAAGGTTCCTCAAGGGAAGAATAGAAGAACCATATGGAACTAACTTATTGGCCAGCTCAGAGTCCTTGACGTTTTTATCCTGGAACTATGGCAACATGGTTCGTGGTCAGAAGTACACCACACCAAGGTTTCTCCAAGGACTTGATAGTGCAATGAGGCCACGCAAACAGAGCGCCATGTCACTTCAGAATGAGCAATTTGAGAACAACCTTTTCTTCAACATGCTCTTCTTTTTACGTGCACATGTCGTGATTCTCCAGGAAGCTCATCTTCTTGTTCCTGCCAAGGAATTTATTGAGCAAAAGAATTGGATAGTTTGTTTCAATGATTGGGAGAATCTTGCAGTGATGGCTAGATTGGCACCAGGTGGATATGTCAAGATCATTGCTGGACATGATCAAGAACTTGGTCACTGTGAACAGCGTGATGTAACTTGGGCTATCTACGAGATTTGTTTTGGAGAAACAAGGCCTTGTCAAGATTTCAAGGATGCAGACTTTGAATTTGATGACTATGGTCCTGAGGACAAGCGTGTTCCACTTACTCGAGCGAACATGCATACCATCAAAGTCTGTAATTATCATGTTGATACACACCGTGCTGTGGATGCCCACCTACTGACAGGAGAACAGACAGCATTGATGCTTTACGAGTGTTTTGTCTATGAGGTGGACATCATTTCTGGTGATGCAAATAGTTTGGCCTACAGAATGTCTGGGTACAAAAGGCAGCCAATGGCTAACTACTATTACAGCACCATGCAGCATTGGATCCGCAGGTTTTCAGAAGCTCGTGTAAAAGCAGATCCTGGTATCAAAGCACCTATTCCCAGAACATTTTACAGTTCAACTTCACAGGTCCTCAAGAAGTGTGAAGTTTACTTTGATAAACTCTGGGAAGAATATTCTACTGTTGAAAAAGAAGAATACCAAGGATCACAGCTTGGCGATACATGTTTGTCTACCATTGTTGAATGGGGTCATTCAATGAGTGAAGAGGAATATGAAAATTCCACAGTGAGCACGAAGGAGTTCATCTGTAATTTTTCAGAGAACTTTGCTATGATTGACACGGAGGTTATGTGCTCAAGGCCCACTGACGAGGACAGTCATGGTCCAATGTTTATTTCACTCAGACCAGCTTCCTTTTCATCTGGAGACAGAAGACAGTATCGCATGGGAGCAACTCTTCATGAGGCGAAACTGCGGAGGAAGGAGAAACAGAAAGAGAATAAAAGGAAAGGAAGGCCGCCAACTTCTGATCAAGCAGCTTCATCGTCTGCAGCGGCATAATTCCTGAGCGAAGGCTGAAATTTAAATGATGGCTAGGAAGTGAAGATACTTCTGGTTACAGTTGATACTTTGCTTCCAGGCTTGACTTTAAGTTGCCAGGCTGAAGTTTTAATAAATTCTGGTTTGCAATGAGGAGAAACTTTTTATCAAAGAAGATACTCCTGCATTCCAGGTTTATACGCTTTAGCATGTAGATAGGTATGGACAGTTTTGCATAACTGATGATATCTATTACAGCCGCTTTTTCTGAGATGACCTCTAATGGACAACCAGTCATGGTTGATGATTAAGTCATTTCATGATTTGCAATTGTAGTGCAAGATTTTTTTTTTGTACATACATTTGCCGGTATCTCCTTCTTGTGTTCTTGATGTGAATGTGAAAGAGAGTCCTTTTGATGCAGTTTTATTTTGTCTGTGGATGAAAGCGGTCGAGACCACGTCACGAGAAGATTATTCCTCGGACCGTACGCTCCTTGCATTTTGCAAGGCATTTTAATTAATTGCATTTGCGCGGTCTTGAGTTTTTGTTTCTTTGTTACGCGAATGTCGTTTGATTCTTTTATAGGTCTCTGTAGAGAAAAAGCCGCTTTCCCTTTTTAGTTTGATTTAGCTCAGGCCATAAAGAGCTAGTGAGCGCCGGTACATGGTATCTCCGCCTGTGAAAAATACAGTCTCCAGCCGAGGTACATTATCGTTTTGATTTTGTACTTGAGGTGAGTCAGCTATTGCTCCCTCACTGTATTTAGTAGCTTTGAAATTACCTTCTCTGTAGTGTGAAACACATTGGATTAGGTAAGTACATTGCAGTAGAAAAAGAGTGTGCGACATACGCAATCAGCTAGGAGTGGACATGAATTTTGTGCCTGCTGAAAAGTAGAGCCTACCTGTACAGGGTTCCACTCCAACAGCCGATATAGTGTGTCTATACTTGACTGCTTCAAGGCTCAAAGAGCAAGAGGATAAGACTCTGCGCATAAAAGACACTAGCGGTCTGCACCTCTACCGTGTACGCCCTAATCACTCTTTCAACATATTTATCCATCTTATTGATTCCAGATTTGCGTGGTATATTGGCTTTGATGCATTTATATTGTAATGTTTGTGAAACCAATATATTATTGAGGTAATCTATCGAATAGCTATGAATTTGAATTTGTTGCTAGATTTTTTCTAGAGGTTTCTTTTGACAACCCATATAGTTGAAGCCTTTTGCAGAAGGCCCCATCTCCATCAAAGCGGATGAGCAAGGAGCAATCTGATTAGTGTTTTTGAAGCGGTGTCCCCATACAGTTTCGTGTCTAGGGGTAGGCGTTTGTTGTTTGGTAATAAATGGTAATCAATATATGTCGGACTTGCTGTTGTTGGTTTGCAGCTGGTTGGCCGCTATTGGCTCGCTGCTGCTGCCGTTCTGCTGCTGGTTTTCTGCTGCTGCTGCCTTGCTGCTGCTTGTTGGCTACTGCTGCTGCTGGGGGTTGGTTGCTGTTGGCTTGCTGCTGGTTGGCTGCTGCAGCTGCTGCTTGCTGCTTGTCGCTGTCGCTGCTGCTGCCGCGGCCTGGATTACAAGGCCTACTCATTTACTGCTTGTCATTGTCTTGCATATTATAGCAGGTTTCTTCTATTGTAGATTGGGTATTGAAAATATGGTTTGAAGCTTGGTGGCAGGTCTGTAAGTATCGCAAGGACGTTGCCGTGACTTAGTCGTAAGGACTTTTTTGTTTGGGTGTTGGTGGGCATGGGTCTTCTGGACAAATGTGTTCATCTCGCCCAATACCTCGCCCACATCTCGCCCAACCCCCAGGCATCAGGACCTCCAGATTTGTGGCATGGGGATTGCCATTGTCGCATGTAAGCAAAGGCCTCTTTAATTTTCATGGGCCCCCCAGGCAAGGAGCGATTTGTAGGTTCATATTTTCAAGCGTTCATGTTCACATTTTTCGCAGGTGTGCCATGCGTAAGTGTGTCCTGCACAATCGTTGAAAGATAGGAGAGCGCACGCGCACACACACAGACACCAAAGAAGGCAAAACGCAAACTAACCATGGGCTTTGTCGTGGTCTGAACATACTTCTGGCAGAGATCGGAAGCCGGTGTGCCATGGGGATAATGTGGGACATGCTCCTGTGATGTGGGATTGGTGAAAACGGTGTCGTATGGGACGATGTGGTTTCTAGGCTGCTGGTTGGGCGCTGCTGCTGCTGCGCTGCGCTGTTTTGCTGCTGGCGGTTGGCTGCTGCCAGTTGCTGCTGGTTTGCTGGCGCTGGTTGGCTACTACTGCTGGTTAGCTATTGCTGGTTAGTTACTGCTGGCTTGGTGCTGCCCGCTGTTTGGCTGCTGCCGGCTTGCTGCTGCTGTTTGGCCATGGTTTTGGCTTAGATGGCCTGTTTGGTAAACGTGGCGTCCCATGCGGAAACTAAGTTCTGCAAGGATTCTGCCGTGACTTAGTCGTGGTGTGTGGTGTCACAGTGTGATTTGCTTGCCGCAACTGCTTTGCAAGGACTTTCGCGTCTGGGCGGTTACCCTCGATAGGAGCTTAAAGGTGGTGCCAACATATGGGTCAGAATCGGTGTGCCATGGGGGTTGGATCATGGCAATCCATAGGAAATCTTAGAACCCATTAACATGTAGAAGATTGAATCGCAATGGAATGGGGTAGGTTTAGAAACACTCTAGGCTAGGAGAACAAGTGTTTGTTTCGAAGCGGTGTGCCATGGGGATTGGGAGAGGAAAACACGCAAGAATGAATAGATATGTTAGACGTTTACAGAACAATTCCATGCTGTTTGCACTCTATGTAGAAACTTAAAGCTTGTACCAACATGTGGGTCAGAATCGGTGTGCCATGGGAATTGGATCACGGCAATCCACAGAAAACCTTAGAAAACATCAACGTGTAGAAGATTGAATCGCAATGGAATAGTGTAGGTTTAGAAACAATCTAGGAGAAAAAATGTTTGTTTCGAAGCGGTGTGCCATTGTGTTTTCCAAATGGGGTAAGTTCTTATATTCGTGGGGTAAGCGATGTGCCATGGGGGTGGGTCAAATTCATGTGCGATGGGGTAAGTTACCACGTCGGGTCGTAGTAATTTGATTAACAATATGGTTATATTAATAAAATAAATAAATTAGCCGTTTCTATGGGAATTAATTTAAAAATTAAATATAAATATATATATTCTTGAGATGAATAAATATAGTAATATATATTTGATTTATTTATTACAAAATTTATTATTATTATTTAATATTTAATTAAACATTGCATTTTTTATATAAATTATTTTTTTATATGGTTTAATTGTAATATTATCTAAATTAATATTAATATTGAATTTTAAAAAAATTATATATATATATTTCTATATTATATGTTAAACATATATTTTATTTAGATCTCTGGAAATAATTACTATATATATAAATATCGAATTATATATCGAATTTATATATTTTTATATTAATATACAATTTAGATTTCCGGAATGAATTATTTTATATTTAAATTTTATATAAATATGTATATATATATATTAAATTCTTAAAGATAATGAATTTTTGTTTATTTAATTTTATGAATAAAATATTTTTATATATTCTTGATAAATTAATTTTGATTATATTGATGAAAATTATTTATATGTTTAATAAATATTTCTCTAGATATTTAGGATTAAAGATATAAATATAATCTATATTATTTTCTGGAAATTTGATATTTATATATAAATATATATATATATGAAATATTTATTTATATATAATATTAAATAACTATATTTATATATATAATGAATATATAAAATTGAATCCAAATGAATTATTATAAAATAAAATTTTTCGACAAAGATAGAATAAAAATATATATATTGATAAATTGTGTTTAAATTCTCCAGCATAAACTATTTTTTTAAGAAATATTAATAAATTATCCAATCTTCTGCAAAATGTATTCTTTAATATGGACCAATGACCACGACATCCAATTGGAGATTTCTCCAGGCCAACCCACACACGGCCAGGCGTGCTCGAACGACAACATCAAAATTCTTCGACAAGGAATCGAATTATTTATAACAACACAACAACAGAAGCAAAATTTCGATCAATACATAAGCATTCGAAAGCAATTCATTCAAATTATAGATCATCAATATTCCGAACGTAGAAGGCTGCAACCCCACACAATGGGCGATGGGCAAATAACCACACATCCATGATATCCTAATGAATCATAATTTAACAACAACACAATTAATACCGATTGAAATCATGGAATATAAATTCAATATGCAAAAACAAACAACCATCTCCGTGATCGAAACAGATAATGACGCCAGATTACGCCGAACACTCCTTAGACAACTTCAAGAAGAGATAACATCAAGCAATCCAATACACCTATTCTACAGGACAATAAGTCTACTACTGGCGAGATACACCCGGAGGAGCAGGCCCAAAGATCTGATGGAAAGGTCTTGCCATTATCGTCAACAAATACATATTGGATCATCCACGGATCCATGCTGCTCAAAAAATCAGGAGAACACCGTGGTAGAAATATAATATATATATATAGGTCTCATCAAATTTAATAAAAGAAAATTAATAGAGATTAAAATTGATGACGAGGAGGACATACAAGAAATTCCAACCACAGAGACCACAACAACACCAGAACCTCAATCAACACAACAAAATTACTGGGACATCGAGGAAGACAACATAATATGGCACCCCATACATATGATACCCAGAAAAATATTCTATACACCTACCAATGATAGCAGAACATCATGGCAAAATATTTAAGATCTGAAATGAATAATCGTCATGAGGCCATACCAACCCACCAGAAACCGCATCGTCCTCCAAGATGATTGGATTTTATCAATTGCCACCAGAACGATGCTCTTCCAATGGACCGCCAACACCGCACCGCATTCATCCTAAGAACAGACCGACACTTTGGCATTGACACCAACTAACCACCAATTACCATAATTAAATTCATCACCAATGGTTGAAGAATATAATTAGATCACGGGATAAGAACCACTTGCACATCAACCAGGAACACCCTTGATTGCATTGAACATGATAGAGATCATAATTGGATACGACAACATTGATGAATCAGAACGACCACCGAACATACATGGAACACCCACGCCACACGACCACACAACTAGTATCCATTACGATAACGATCAATTTCCAGAATACCAATAGGAATTCGACGCACCACCAATACCAATAGAGAACTTCCAAGACCAGAGGACAAGATTCGACCGACAAGAGACCCTATCACTCCAACCTAACACACACGGACAAATCAGGTATGGACCACCAATGCGAACACCAACAACACATGCTCCACGCCATATGCACGCACGAATCCATCTAACCCGGAAATAACCTTGACACTCACGGAACCGACCTCACCAAGGTTGACAGCCAGAGGCCACCACCCGGCTGGAAGCTAAAAAACGGCTATTTCATCCTCGATGATTGCAAAAATAATAAATCCTTCGCAATGATGAATTCATCCGTAAACACTACCTTCCAAGAAATATTATCTTTAATCCAATCAATCAACAACAACATATCCACTGCCTCTGCACCACTAAAACAAACAGACAACAGGCACCGACAACCTCACTAAGTACGACCACTAAAAACAACGAGATAACAAGAATAGGCAATAAACATAAACAAAATACATAAATTTCAAGATCCTATTAACAGATTAACTCCTAACGTATGAAATTTTCTACAATATCATCAATAAATATCATTCCTATATTACACCAACAACAAAACAAACATATCAAATCAATAAAACAAATCTTCATAGCAGAAAGGGCATACCACCTCAAAAATTAAAAATCATAGAAATTTCTACGAACGACCATTAAATAAAAATTTCATAGAAATTTCTACCAATTTAACCATTAAAACCCAAACAAACTTAAAAAAATAAATAAATATATTAATATATTCCTTCCCATTTTAAAAAACAATTAATTTAATAATGCTACATCACCTTAGAAATCAATTAAAATCCAAAGATAAAATATATTTCATAATTCATTATCGTTATCAAAATATTATAAAACCTTTTAATCAAAAAAATTCTAAAAAGAATAATTTCCTAAATTTTAAATTCTTTATCCTATAAACAATATAATAAAATAAAATACGACAAATATATTAATACAAAATTTATAAATTCATATAACATACCTAAAATAGAATCCCAACATTAGGAAAAAAAAAAATCAAAACGAAATACGCTACGCTTACACAAAACCAATAATCCAAATGGTCACAATCGTTTTATTAGCTTCCATAATCATTACCATTCAATAAAATCAATTTCAAAATCATCTAATAAATAACAATAATTTAATCTTCCTTACAAATTTCACCCTCATAATTACATATATCATATTATATCATAAATTTCCGGATCAAATAAGAAATTCCTAACGTCAAAAATAAAATCAATATTTACAATTTATACAATAATTTACATATTTCTATTTCCCTTCAAACACCGAAAACAATTTAATTCAAAATACAAAACATTCCCCCTAACAAATCAATTACAAAAAACAAAACAACGCCTATTCGACCAACACAAATATTTTAAAACACATTTCCAACGCTACCGAAAACACCAAAAATGATAAAAATTCGATACCAAAATGAAATTCGAATCCCTAACTAAAATATACAATCAAATACCAAAATTTGAATCCTACCAACCACGGAAAATAATTATCATTCGAACTACCAACGCGCCAATCAATATATTATCAACATACCTTCTACCTTACAACATTTGCGCCCACGACCTTAAATAAATTCTTTATAAATATTACCTGTATTCTTCCCATTTTTTCCATCGATATAAATATAATCGATATAAATATAATTCCGTTATATATATACATATAAATAACGATATATCCTTCAAACACCGAAACCCATTCGTTTTACCTTGCTTATAACTAAAAGAATCTACATATCTTAAACCAATAACCGCTTAACTCGTAACACGAAAAAACGCATCTTATTACCAACTTTTCGACTTCGACTTAATCGTATATTTTGTAAACAATTTTCCATTAGATTAAACTATTCAATCTCAAATATTATATAACTACAAATATATTTACAACATATTTTATAGTTAAATCGATTTGTTTTCTTATTTCTACATATATTAAAATATTCTTCTATTTTAAATACTCATTCAGTAGCTATTAAATACTCATTCAGTAGCTATATAAATTTATCTTATACTAAATACTATTAAATATACATTTAAATTAAGATTTTCCAAAATATATTCAACGAATATATAATATATATAGAAACATAAAAATTCTTCATTCTTCAAAAAAATATGTATAATAAATTGAATACGATTATATAATATATAAAGCTTAACATACATTTCTATAATATTTGTATGTCTTAAGAATATATTTCCAGAACATTTTTTAAATTACATGTATGACGGGTAATATATTTTCCCAGACATAAATTCGTATCTATATATTCAAATTCATTTCAACAAATTGTTTTACATCATTTCATACACACCCCCACCAAACAATTCACCCTCACCACCCTCACCCTCTTCACCTTCCTCACCCGCACCCTCACCCTCACCCTGACCTGACCTCACTTCTCCTCTTTGCTCACAATCACACTCTCGCACTCATCCGCTATCATTCCTCTTCACATGTGGGCATATCCGGTCCTTTATGGTTATTTCAAAAATACGAGAACGTAAATATATTTAAACATAAGCTATATTAACATAAATGAAGCAAGCATGACATGTCAATGAGGCAACAAATATTTCGCAAATAACATAGATCCAGACACTCTTTTCCTTTTCAACAGCTTTTTACCTTCAGACTGATCAATCGAGAAAAACAACCGAATAATTTCATGGTGAGGCAGCGAGGCCAGACAATTTGCCTTTCACATCCTCACCGTTTCCTTGACGCCATGGATCCCAGTCACTCAAGTGCAAACTCGCCTCAGAGATCGACGATGATCGACGTATGGTGCAAAAAACATCGAAAAAACATTTCAGAAGCCCAAGCAGTCCCTACTTGGAGAAAATAGCATCAAGTAGACAACGGAGTGTGAGGCTCATAAGAGTAAAGTAATCCGCCGACCCCTGTCTAGGCTGATGAACGTCAGTGAGCGTGAGCGGACCAGGGCGGGCGTGTTCCTGTTGAAGGACTCCGGTGAGCGGTGGGCGATGTCACGCTGCCGTCACATTGACAAACACTTGCCAAAAAACTCCGCTTCAGTGACATTTGTCTAAATTTCTTCATTTTGCGGGGCCGTCAACATTAACTCTGCGGGAAAGCGTTGCCCAGGATTTGGTGGGGGGTTTGATTACCCTCTGCGTTCGACTCCTCCCATTGCTGCGCGGTGTTGGGCGCGCTGCCTACACGGTAGGAGCCCGCGGGCGCGATCCCCTAGCGGCCATGTGTGGTGCCTGTTCGGCGAGTTGCCGCTGCAGCCGAAGAAAAGAAACCGAACGACGCGGATAGTGCGGCATGTGCAGCCTTAGAGAAGCGTTGAAGCGTCGGAGAACTTCTCCGGCGTGGGCCGCATAAATATGGCTTCAACTTCGATCTCCTAAATGAATGGCGGGAATTGGAGAAACATCAACTCAAAGTCGGTTGTTGAAGAGTCCCCTGTATATCCCTGTATAAACACACATGACATAATGGACATGCATGAGATGGAAGCACCGCAAAAGGAGACATCTTTGCAAATGAATTCTAATGGGAGATATCCCAACATCCGTCGATCAAAAGGTTGATGAACCACGATGACTTCAAGTACGTTCATGACTCTCTACCAAACCAGGAGGAAGTCTCATCTCATCTTCCACATATTCCACCACTATGGACCTCTCTCAGGGGTCGGCCGGCAGCGGGTGGTAGCCCCCTAAATATACAGTATGCTTAACTTATAGGGGAAGTGAACCCCTACCCCGGATTATATAATTGGGTTTTCTAATCTAGGGCACTTCAACTGTTCAGCGGGAGCTGAAACAAAGGGGTTTTGAGACCTAACAAGAATTCAGTCAGAAGTTTGGTGCGTGTGGCGTATCCATCGCCTTTGGCATCCTACTGAATGTGCTATGGTCTGTTTCCATGTCTTTCTTGTAGGATTATATTCATGTAACTTCTCTGTTAAATCGTAACTTACAGAACTCTCTTGTGGTGTTTTGTTTTGGGTCGTAGAGCCATGTAGAGCCAGCACAAGTAATGTGCAGCAAGCAAGTTGAGGTTCAATCAATAAACATAAACATGAAACTGATTGATCAACAGGTACAATAGCCAGGTTCTCTGACTCCTCTCAATTTTTGTCAAAGAGGTATTTATAATGAATCCACCGGGGAGTTTATGCATTTCATCATGCAACCTTTTTTGAGTGCTTTTGTATAGCTTCTTATCATGGACCCCCCTCCAGGGTTTTTGTTTGTTATTGCACGACTTTTAGGACATTAATCCCAAATAATCCATATAGTTAACCACAGAACTGAGAAGGGCCCAGATTAATGATTAGTTAAGGCATGGTACAAAACACAATGAGACCCTCTGACATTTCGGTGAGATGATGTCCGTCCGGACACGCTGAGCTGAAGATCTGCTTCTGATTGAGCTGAGCTAGCGTGGCATGGTTCCAAAATCCTGCGCCACCTCATCAGTGCACCCCGCAAGGATTATGTAGCAAACACCTGCAGCCCTTATTCAATGTCTGTCCGCTATGCCTCATCATTCAGAGGTGGTGCAGGATTTTGGACATTCAACTTGTCTATTCTTATGATGTACGCTAAAGCTAGTTTTTTGCTTTTTTATGAATCCTTGAGATTTCAGAGGTAGGCTGTAAGGTACATCATAAGTCTATTCTATCTCATTGTGGTGATCCCAATGTTCAAAGAACGAGGGCTCGATCAACCCTACGAGCTGGGGCCAGGCGGAACGAAACAAATGGCGGAGAAACAAACAAGGGGGACCACAGTGGATTTCGGACCCTGCAAGAGAAACAAGACCTTGCCAAGAGACTTTTGTTCTGAAAGATTCTGAAAGTATCTTCTGAAGCCAAGAAGCCGGTTCTGCCAAAAATGGCCCATGACCTCCAAAGAATATGTTCTGCGTCTAGCTAAAAAAGAGCACTCCTTAATAGGCACGCCAGCGGCGAGAGAAGGGTGAGCTTGGAAGTCATTGTCTCATGAAGCCGGAGGATATCTGGGAAGTGTCATCGTCCGCAGTCACCCGCCCGGGCACACACTGGACTGCACACCTGACGTAAAGGCAGACTTGTTGAGAGTTAGCAAGCTGCAGCAAGCTCTTCCATCGCAGGGCATCTAGGTGCCGCGAAGACTGTCCAGCCCTGTCCACGGGTCCCGGTGTGCAGCCAGCCATACACCCCACCGGCACTGGAATAAATGAAAGCTTCAGGCACAAAGACAAACTTTGGCCTGCCCACCAGACCGTCGCATCTGCTCTGTCTTCGCAATTGACGAAAGTCTCACCAAACAAGACGGTGTGATATTCTGTGCACATTTCATGACCGCCGCGCAGCTCGACAGTTCCCAGTCACAGCTTTGGCTTTTCAATCGCAGAAACCTCCCCCCAGTGCACGAAAGAGCCTTTCTTGCTACAGCTCGTGGTTCAGCCTCGGGGCCTGAGGCATACCCCAAGGCGCTCAGAGTGCCAAGGCCGTGAAACGACAGGTGCGTGAAAAAATGTAGGTGTCTGGGCGCTTGCCCTCCTGAAAAAACTGATCCTTCCCGATGTATCTAAGACTTCTTGCCCTGCATTCCAAAGAAACCGCCCTAGGCCTGTGACTATGGACTCTCTGATCCACATGTCACCTCCAAGACCCAGAGCGTCACCGGGCCTCCGCCGGTGTCACGTGGGCTCTTTGCGATTTCGATGCCGTATCGCTTGGAAGGAGTCCCGATGCCGCGATTACGTTTAGTAAAAAAAGGTCACATGGACGCCATGTATTAATTTTTGTGTGAGTCGTGTTTATGTAGGCTGCTTACGCCAGCTCGAGGGACCACACATTTTGCTTACAGGGCAAGGTCGTAGGTAGCCTGACGCGGAAGGACTTTATGCAAACCGACTGTTTGTGTCAACAGAATGCTTGCACCAGCTTCTTTTGTGGCAGAGTTGCTTACGCTCGAAGCCAACATTCCCACAAAAAACACAAGATGATTTGATAGCCGGGATAGCCATTCCGAGCTGAGCCGCACGCCAGGAACGAATTCCTGTGTACGCCAGGCGGACGCACATTGGTGGCATTTTGGGTCGGCGAGGATTTGTGGCCTTTTGCACGACGAATCTCAACCTCTCGCAAATACAGGTCCTCAAAAGCTTCACCTTACAAGCCGAGCCTATGGGTTTGGTCGCCAGTTCAACACAACTGTGGCCTGGTGTGGCCCCCGGTGTGGCCCCCTCTGGCGTGGCTTACGGAACTTTAGGAAAACGCCGAGCGATGTGACACTGCGGCAGAGCTCGAGTAAATGTTGGTTTTTCACCTGGCTCATGTGGTTTTCACCAATCCTCCTCTCTGCGAATGGGTTGGCAAAGACAGCCACAAAGATTTTTGATCGTTGGGCACTGTAAGCATCACTCATTCGCTTGGCTCTGACGGCAGAAACAGGAGCAATGCAACAGCCTGTTCCATGTCGACAACTAGCGAGACTATTGCTGGAAGCTAAATGGCAGCCAGAATCCTAGGACACATCAGTGGGATGTCAAGCAACTGGGCGCACGATCCATTGTGACACTTGTTATGCTTGAAGCTCTTGCAATCAATGCTGTTCAACCTTGCAAGCAGTGCCCCTATAGCCGAACTAGCAAGGCTCTTCCTCAGTGAATGTCCTATATGCGAAAGTCTCAAATATATACCCCGCTGTATTGAAATGCGTTCGATGACCTATGCTTTGTGCAGCAGTCAGCAATAGCTTGTTTGTCCCCAAGCTGATCACTCTCGTTGCAGAACTCTCCGACAACTCGATTGCTGTGCAAAGGTTCCTGGTGAATCGTGGGCGTAATGCCGGATAATGCTGTTGCGGGAAGCTCCAGTGCTGCAGGTGCTCTGGAACACATCAGTTGCATGTCAAGCAACTGAGTGCACGAACCATTGTGACAGTGGCTCCGATGCTTAATGCTGTTTAAGCTTGGACCTATAGCTAAACCCCAAGCTCCTTTTGTCTGCAATGTTTGCAAAGAAAGCCGATTCCCGCGCAAATGTTCCTGCCAGATCGAGCGCATAATGCAGGGTAAGACTGTTGATGGAAGCTCCATGGCAGCCAGAATCCTAGGACACATCAGTGGGATGTCAAGCAACTGGGCGCACAATCCATTGTGACACTTGTTATGCTTGAAGCTCTTGCAATCAATGCTGTTCAACCTTGCAAGCAGTGCCCCTATAGCCGAACTAGCAAGGTTCTTCCTCAGTGAATGTCCTATATGCGGAAGTCTCAAATATATACCCAGCTGTATTGAAATGCGTTCGATGACCTATGCTTTGTGCAGCAGTCTGCAATAGCTTGACTGTCCCCAAGCTGATCACTCTTGTTGCAGAACTCTCCGACAACTCGATTGCTGTGCAAAGGTTCCTGGTGAATTGCGGGCGTAATGCCGGATAATGCTGTTGCGGGAAGCTCCAGTGCTGCAGGTGCTCTGGGACACATTAGTTGCATGTCAAACAAGTGGGTGCACGAACCATTGTGACAGTGGCTCCGATGCGGCATCAGCTGCTGTGGCATAGGTTGGATGAAAAACGATCCTCAATAGGAATCCAAGAGCCTGATCGAAAGGCATTCAACTCCAAAGAAATCAGCACCAAATCGAGCATGAGTGGTTAGGCCTTGTTCCTTTCAGAAGAGGATGTTTGAGCCATTTGAAGTGGGAGAGAACTCGAATCCACGGGGCTGCCACGAAAACCACGTCTCTGTCTGTGGCTTTCTTTGGGGTTCGCGCCTTAAAAGGTCCCCCGTTGAAAGTTCAAAAAGAAGAGATCCGTTTTGCGCTGCGTTGCGTGGGCAAAACAGCTCTTTTGAGGGCATTTTGGTAAGTAGATTCAATTGGATAGTGTCTCATTGCCAACGCTTTCAGTGGCTGCTAGGTTATTCAGTCATTCAACATCATTTAGGGAACTAGAGCATCAAACTCACGATCTGTTCAGTTTCTTCTGACTCAGGACGGATACGCTGCTTTCTACCGACCTGGCTGAATCAGGCGCGCACGGTCTCGCAGCACATCTCCGACAAGATACACGACCAGGAGTCCGGCAGAGCGGACCTCTAGAGCCAATACAAATACAGAGAGATGGGAATCCGACATGGGAATGTGATGAAGTCTCTACCGAAGGTCATTGAAGCGATCAATCTCGGTTTACCTTCTTCGCTCCATTTGCTGATGGGGTGGATACCAACCAGAGCTTGCTAGATGGTCAATCTTCATTCAACGTATCAAAGCACCCATCACCATAGCCTGGAAATTCATTTGGTCGTGGCAAGGAGTGCAATTGAACAAATGCTGCTTGATCTTTCCCCATGTGTTGTGACCAAAAGTAAGCCTGACATCATTGCCAGGCGACTGACCTTCTCACGCTTTGCTAAGCACTCTCTTCTCTGACTTTCCCATGCGTTGTGAATCATGCAACTGGCAAATGTCGAGATTGCCCAGTTTATGCAACGATCACAGCAAACCTAGTTTGTGCGACTTGTATGGTATGGGTCAATCATTTCAAACCTATACACAGCGGTCCAAGACTACCTGCGATCTTAGTTTGGTTCTTAACCACACCAGCACACCATAAGGTCCTTGACGCATAGTCCGATGCGGCGTTCAAAAGTCATCATATCAGGTGGGGTATAGATGGCAAACACTGGTACACAGTGCTCAACTGAATTCCTGCTGATGGCTTTCCATCCACAGAAAGGCGCTCGCTTTGGTTTTCCAGGGGCATTCAATCATGCATGCACCTGGCAGATGTCGAGATTGCCCAGCTTATGCAATGATCACAGCAAGCCTAGTTCGTAGGACTTGTATGGGTCAATCATTGCCACTCTATACACAAAGGCCCAAATGTTGACTACCTGCGATCTCAGTTTGGCTCTTAACCACACCAGCACTGGCTACCATAAGGTCCTTGACGCATAGTCCGATGCGACGTTCAAAAGTCATCATATCAGGTGGGGTATAGATGGCAAACACTGGTACACAGTGCTCAACTGAATTCCTGCTCATGGCTTTCCACACAAAGGCACTCACTTTGGTTTTCCAGGGGTATTCAATCAGATTGCCCTGTTTATGCAACGATCACAGCAAGCCTACTTTATAGGAATTGTATGGTCAGTCATTGCAAATCTACACACCAATTGTTGACTGCCTGCGATCTCAGTTTGACACCAGCACCGACTACCTATCAGGTTGTTGACTTAGGAAGTGTCATCGGATGTGGCCTTCAAATGGCTTTGTTTCAAACAAGGAAGCCACGTGCCCAGACTGATACATGGCCAGACTTGGTACAAACTGACACAATGTCACAAGACTGTTTCTCGCTCGTTTCACCGCACTTCAGAATGATGTTGACAAATAGAAGTTATGTCAAATAAAGTTAGAAGCACATGGGACATTCTCTTTCCCAGTCCAATGCCGCTAAAATAACAAGCTTAACGCTGATGGACAGCTCTGTGATTGACCTTCAAAGGGCTCAGGCGAGCACATTTAAAACACCATGGGCGAGAGAGACACCCTGAACTTGGCGAAGGCCATGTTGCCAGCGGCGCAAATGCTGACACTGAACCGTGCAAGCCCCTAGTGACCTGCTGTATGAAGTCCTTCACTTGGAGGTTGCCCTTTGATATAATAACAGGCAAGGGAAAAAGAAGCCACCGTCAACAGGACAAAAACAGGCAAGGCTGGTGCACAGAATAGAACTTGGGTTAAGCCCAAACACAGCTTTCTCCTTCCCCAGGCATTGCAACAATTGCAAGCTTGATGCTACTGCAGCCCTACGACTGACATGCTCAGGTATGGCAGCACCCCTCTTGCTTTATATGGACAGTGGAAAGAAGAGACATCTTAAACTTGGCAAACTCCACCCTGGTAAGCAGCGCAAATGCCGGCAGCATGTTACTTTTACTAAGGTTCTTAAGTGCAGGCCAGGCTACCTGTGAATGAGGTCCTTCGCTTAGGGAGCGTCATTCGATGCAAACTTCAACAGGCTTCATGCTGTGACACAGTTCTCTGACCAACCACTTAGGCTGTAGCATGTGGCAAGCACCGTCGATTGTTCCGCATTGCTGCACAACTAACGCACCCCAAACGGAATCTTACACCTGGGAAACGCCTCAATAGCAAGCGGTGCATGTGCGAATGCTTTAGCTTGCTTCTTAGATGCAACAGCCCCGAAATAGCTACGAGGTGTTTTGCTTGGGAGGAGTCATTCAAGCGGTGCAACAGCCCTGTGACTCAGCTACTCCTGCTCTGTCGAGCGCCTCTGTCTTGTTTTACATGGCGACGACAAGAGAGGCGTCTTAAGCTTGGCAAGCAGGCCACGTTGGCAGTGCACATGCTGGACATGTGCTACTTTATTGTACTACATTTATGAGGTCGTTCACCAGGGGATTGTTCACATGGCTTCCAGAAGGTGTCATGTTAGGCAAGGAACAAAGGCGCCACCATCAACAGGATAAAGACAGGCAAGATTGGCGCAAAGAAGAGAATTTGTGTCAAAACCAAATGAGCTTTCTCTATTCCCATGCATTGCCAAGAACACGTTGTACATGGACAAATGATACATGTGTAACTTGCCCAAACCCCAGGTTAGGAAGCCATGCAATTGCCGGTGACCTGCACTCTCAGTCAGTTGCTAAAGGCCTCCTTCACTTAGGAAGCGTTCCTTGCAGAAAAGGAAGAAAACTGCAGCACTCAGCACATCAAGAGGAAAGACATGGTCAGGACTGCCACGCAGGATAGGACTGAACTACATTGAATCTGCTACCTACTAGGCGATTCGCTTGGGGAGAGTGATTCGATGATGACTTTTCAAACGACTTCAATGCTAGCCCTGTGACTGACCTACTCGTGCTCTGGAAAACACCATCTCTCGATGACATGGACAAGACGAAGTTTTAGCCGGTGCAAATGCAGATCACCTGCTATCCACTTAACCGCCGGTGGCCCAAACTACAAGTCCTTTGCTTGTGGTTCGTGTCACCAAAAATCGGCGGACTGGCCATCAGGCAGGCGCCAAGAGGCAGTGCATCGGATGGGCGAGACTGACGCCAGGAATAGAGAATGTAGGCAAAAGGCATTTGGAGCCATCCTTTTCGATGGCTCTCAAAATGCTTGGGCGCATCATGTCTCCCATTTGCCGCCAAAGCTGGGGCACCATACCAGCACCACCCTGTGACTGACCTGCTTGAGTTTGCCACGCACCCTCTCTTGTCTTAATTGCGCCCAAAACTACATCTTGCACCTGGCAAACACTTTAGTAGCAAGCGGAAACATTCTCCTGACCTGTTACTTTTGCTTGCTTCTTAGATGCAACAGCCCCGAAATAGCTACGAGGTGTTTTGCTTGGGAGGAGTCATTCAATGCGGAGTTCCCAAAGGCTTCAAGCGGTGCAACAGCCCTGTGACTCAGCTACTCCTGCTCTGTCGAGCGCCTCTGTCTTGTTTTACATGGCGACGACAAGAGAGGCGTCTTAAACTTGGCGAGCAGGCCACGTTGGCAGTGCAAATGGTGGATATGTGCGACTTTATTGTACTATATTTATGAGGTCCTTTACGGGGGGATTGTTCATATGATGGCTTCCAGAAGGTGTCATATTAGGCAAGGAAAAAAGGCGCCACCATCAACAGGATAAAGACAGGCAAGATTGGCGCAAAGAAGAGAATTTGTGTCAAAACCAAATGGAGCTTTCTCTTTTCCCATGCATTGCCAAGAACACGTTGGACATGGACAAATGATACATTTGTAACTTGCCAAACCCCATGTTAGGAAGCCATGCAATTGCCGGTGACCTGCACTCTCAGTCTGTTGCTGAAGGGCTCCTTCACTTAGGAAGCGTTCCTTTGGAGGAAAGGAATAAACTGGACTAAACACGCAGCACTAAGCACATCAACAGGAAAGACATGGTCAGGACTGCCACGCAGGATAGGACTGAACTACATTGAATCTGCTACCTACTAGGCGATTCGCTTGGGGAGAGGGATTCGATGAAGACATTTAAAACGACTTCAATGCTAGCCCTGTGACTGACCTACTCGTGCTCTGGCAAACACCATCTCTCGATGACATGGACAAGACGAAGTTTTAGCCGGTGCAAATGCGGGTGACCTGCTATCCATCTAACGGCGAGACTGAACCACATATATAGAAACGCTTCCTTTCAGAGCAAAAGAAGCCTTCCCTATCCAGATTTATGGCTGGCAAAATAGGCTCTTGATTCCACTACGGCCTCTCCACTGTCCTACTGCCGGCGCACCCTCTCTCTGCTTTGGACAAAGAAGATTTGGCGGGAATGATGACCTACAACACCGACTTAGTTTAGTGCTTGAGTGCAGGTGAGGTGAGCAGCCTCGGCTTTGCACTACTAAGGTTCATCTTGCAGGGTGTGTTCGGCCTCCGAAAGGCTTCTTCACTCTCGCAAGAAAAGGCATGCAACGCAGCACGCTCAAGGGAACTGGATGGTCAAGACTCACAATGCGAAGACGTGCATTTTGAATCTGAACAGTTCTTCCGTACAGATTCAAACGCACCAAGGAAACATCTTGCACCTGGGCAACACCTTACTACCATGCACTGCAAGTTGAGGTGTCCTGTTACTTTTGATGGGGCTCTTAAGTGTAAGCCGAGCTACCTCTATGTTCCTTCACTTACAGAACTTCATTTGATGCGGACTTCAAAAGGCTCCGTGCTAGCACAGCCCTCTGAATCACCCAGGCGTGGCAAGCACCATCTATTTTTCCACAATGTTCCACATATATAACTGCCCCCAGAACAAATCTTGCACCTGCCAATCGCCTTGATAGCAAAAGGTGCAAAATGCTTCAGCTTGCTTCTTAGATGCAACAGCCCTGAAATTCCTAGGAGGTGTTTCGCTCGGGGAGAGTCATTTGATCTTGGTTTAAAAAACATCGTACAAGCTCAGCCTTGGCGAGCACCATTTCAAACGTTCTTGATGATTTGGACAAGAGCGATATCTTGCACTATGATTGCGCTACGAATGCGTCAAGAGAGACATCGGGAACTTCGCAAAGGCCGTGTTTGCCAGCGGTGAAGAGGCTGGATATTTACCACTGTACCAGCCCCCAAGTTACCTGCTACATGAGGCCCGAACAACCTTTTAAATTGGAAATTGCTGTTCGATATGGCCTTCAAAAGGCTTCATATATGGCAAGGAATTAAGAAGCCACCATCAGCAGTAGCAGGACAAAGATAGGCAAGACCCGCGCACGGGATGGAAATTGTGTTAAGACAAAATGGAGCTTTATCTTTTCCCATGCATGGCAAACAACACGAGCCAAATGCTACCGCAGCCCTATGACTGGCCTGCTCAGGAAGTGGCCAGCACCCTGACTCTCTCTCTCTCTCTCGTTTTACATGGACAAATATTTTTATTTATGTCTTAAACTTGGCACACCCCATGTTAGGAAGATTACAAATGCCGGTGACACTCAGTTTGTTGCTCAAGCGCAGCAGCTTTGAGCTACCTATTAGATCCTTCACTTAGGAGGCGTCATTCGATCCAGCTTTCAAAAAGGTTTTTGTTCGGAAAGGGAAGACACATAGCAGCACATCATCCGGGTGACATTGCCAAGACTAACCCACTCTATAGAATTTGTGTTTGGAACAGAAGAACTTGATGCTACCCCAGTGGCTGACCTACTCAAATTATTGGCGGACAACCTCGCTCGGTCAGGTTCACCCGAGACATCCTGGACTGGGCAAATGCCATTTTAGAGAGCAATGCAAACGCCGACTACCCGCTAGCTCGGAACTCGACGACCAAAACTGCAGTGGCCCCAAACTATTTACCAATGAATCAGGCTCTTGGTTTGGGGAATGTCGTTCAACTCAGCTACAGGGTACGTCGGTGCATCAACCGGACGGCCGACACTCATGCAAGGAATAGAGACAGAAAACTATTGGTGGCGTCCTCTTCCATGTCTGATACGATCCTGCCTCTCATTTGCATCCAGTTTTTTGCCGCGAACACTTGCTGGTCTTTAATGCGCGAAACAAGCATCTTGCAAGTGACAAAGGCTTTAATAGCAAGAGGTGCAACTGCTGCTGGCAACCTGTTATTTTGGTTTGCCTCTCCGATGCAGCCCGGAAGTTCCTACGAGGTGTTACCCTTTGGGAGAGTCATTCAATGTGGATTTAAAAGACATCTTACCAGCTCAGCCCTAACGAGCACCAATTCAAATTTTCTCGTTGACATGAACAAGGGCGATATCTTGCACTATGCCTGCGCTAGGAATGCATGGCAAGCACAATCCCCTATTTTACATCGCCAAGAGAGACACCGGGAACATGGCGAGCAGGCCGCGTTTGCGGGTGCAAAGTCGAGCACCGTCTCTCGAAAGCAAGAGAGACATCTGCCTCTGACTGACTTGGAGTTTGAGGGTGTGCAGTGTCTCGTCTTTAATGCACTAAAAAGACCCCTTGCACTTGAGTGGCAATCGGTGCGAAAGATGGCGACCTGTTACTTTTGTATTCTTTTGTTTCGTACTTAGATAGGTGCACCAAACCCAGCTACCTATGAGGTACTTCGCTGAGGGAGCATCAACAATGCAAACAGCAAAAGGGACCCACTGAGGCTGCAGCAAGCACCCTCTATTGTTCCACATAACTCCTGTCCGAGAGAATCTTGTACCTCGCAATCGCTTTGATAGCAAAAGGGGCAAATGCTTCAGTTTGCTTTTTCGATGCAGTTTCCAAGTTCCGAGCTGCTTCACTTGGGCAGAGTCATTCAATCTTAGATGTTTAAAGAAATCATAAGAGCACCATTTCAATTGATCTTGATGACATGGACAAGGGCGATATCTTGCACTATGCCTGCGCAGCGAATGCTCTTGACCCGCTATCTCACTTTGAAGGTACTGGACCACCTAATTCTGATGGCTTTGCACTTCCTAGCCTATAAATAAGTTCCTTCATTTGGGGAGTGTCACTCAACGCATTTCCACATCAGGCTGGCTATAGAAAGGCCGGTGCCAACAGGATGGGCCAGAGTGGCGCAAGGAATAGAGAACGCTGCAGGCAAGAAGCCACTGAAGCAGTCTCTTTCTATGCCTCTCGACCCGTCTGTATGGAGCTCATGCCTCCCATTTTTGACTGTGGAAGCTGGCGAACGATACCAACACCACACTATGAGTGACATGCTCTAGCGCTAGTTTGCTGAGCACCCTCTTGGATGCAACGAACAAATGCCTTAATATAAAGCGGTGCAAATGCTGGAGACCTGTCACATGAGTTTGCTTCTTAGGTGCAACAACCCTGCAGGAGTTACGACTTCATACCAGCCCTGTGACCTACTCGGGCATTGGCGAGCACTTTCTCTCGAGGACATGGACCAGAAAGACATCTTACATCATCTTACACCACAAACAGGCCATTTGGCCAGCGCTGCCAATGCAGGTGACCTGCCATCTCCCCTTTGGCACTTGGCCACCTAACCGTAGCTACAAGGTGTTTGGGGATGGAATTCCAAAGACTTCAAACCAGTCCTGTGACCAAATCGAGTGAACTGGCGAGCACCGGCGACATGGACGGCGCAGCTCGAGCTGCGCCATGCTGTCGACGCGGCGGCCAGCACTTCAGCGACCGGCAAATCTCACCCAGCCCCGAAGGACCTACAGATTTATAGTGGGTTCCAAAGTCTTGGCTGGGGACCGTGGCCTGGACCCAATTCAATTTGGCTGTAAAGACCATAAGGTTAGTAATGGGTAGAAAAGTGGTTGCACATGTCAAGACAGTGCACTAGAACGCGCAAATTTTCTCGTTTTGGCCCATTTGCGGGGTAGGTAGGATCCCCCTTTTTCCTCTCACAATGTCAAGACTGTGACCGAGGACTTTGCAACTGATTTCTGATTAGGTTTCTATGTTGTTGGAGTGGTTGAATTGGATAAGCTATGTGTTCTAGTTGATGTATTTATGCAAGTACACGGGTTTATTCGTACAAGCAGTGCGCAAGTGTTTCAATCTCCGGCACTGTCCGCGGCATGCGCAAAAGAACTCGGTCGTTCTGTCTATGTGCTCTATGTGTCAAGACTACGGCTGGTTACTTTTTTAATGTTTCTATATTTGCCGTCTCTGTCTATGTGGTCTAGTGTCAAGACTACGGTTTGTTACTTTTTTCATGTTGCTATAATTGCCGTATAAGGGAGTTGTCAAGACGGTGGTTTGCAGGTGATTCCGGTTTTTGCACACATGTCAAGACGGTGAACTAGGTAAGTGTTTCTACATGTCCCCCAGATGTCAAGTCAATGAAAACCACTATAAGTGATAGACTATAGGCTCCTCACTAGGGGAGTTTTTTCATTCGCAGCTCCTCATGGGGCGAAGCACACCTGGCCAAAAAGGCTGTGCGTGAACAGCAGGCGTTAGCCTTTTGCAGGTCAGAACTAGCAGAGTCGTCCCTTGCTATGTCTCTTGACAAGTTTGCGTGCAGCTCGTGCCTCTTCATGCCTTGTCACCTAGAGAGCTTGATGTCAGCACAGCCCATGAAATAGATTCATTCTTTGGCAAGCTAAGCAGGCTCTCTTTTGCGCACGGATGGGCAAGACTGGTGCAAGGAATAGAAGAAGGCCGCAAGAAGCAAGCTCGAGCTGTCGCTTTAGATGTCTCTCAGGAAGTTTGTGTGCAGCTCATGCCACCCCGTGCGCTGCTGCCAAAGCCAGCTTGAAGCCTGCACTTCCCTCTGACTGACCTCGGCCTTGGCGTTCGCACCCTCTCTTGTTTGACATGGACAAGTGAAATGCGCGAGCGGCTCGCGGTGTGAACGCCGCTTTTGTAAGGCACCGTTCGACGAAGCATGCCCCAAACAAGCTATGAGATCCTGCACTTGCAGGACGTCGTTGATGTGGCAAGCCTCTATAGCCTCTATACTGGGCGAGGTAGCAAAAACGAGGCTATCAAGAGGAAAATTTTGGGAACAACTCCTGCACAAATAGAATGGGTTGCTTTCAGAAATGGAGCCTTCCCTATCCCAATTCATTGCTGGCCTATTGGCTGGACCAAAGAACGCAGCCTCGACACACCGTCCTACTCTGGCTGTCGCATCACCATGACAGTCCTAGATGGTCCTACTGCTGTCGCACCCTCGCTATTTTGGACCTAACGAGACATTTTTGGACGAAAGGCCATGGTCGGTACTTAAGGTTCTTCTTGTGGGTGTCCTGCGGCTAGTCGCAGCAACCAAATGCTTCCAAAGACATTCAAAGACACATCAAGAGGACGCTGGTCAAGTCCCAGCTTCAAAGTGCTGGATCTGTGCCAGGGAATTCGCGCCGCTTCCTGGAAGCCACGTGGCCGATGAGCTCCTTGGAGACCAAGGTGCCATCAACAAGTTAAGCTTGAGGCTTTCTCCATGCACATGCGTCATGCGTCCACCCGATGCTCTCACACAAGAGGCTCGGCCATGCCGAACATGGACAGAATCAAGACATCTTGCACCTGGCAAACGCCCAGGGCCTCATCTGACGACTGCACCTGCTGGCCTCAGCCTGGCCTCAGCCTTGCAGGCGGCCACGGAGACGTGGATGGCTTGCGCCTGGTGCGGCCAAGCCCTCACGTGTCTTGCGTTTCATTCGGGATTGGGCGCTTCAAGCCGATGAGTGCAAAGAGCCGATGTGTGATCGCTTTTTCGGGCGGCAGCCACACATGTTCAACGCTGAACATCTCAAACAACTGCGTTGGCATGGTTAGGGCTTTTGAGGGGGGCTTATCTTTTTTCGGATCTCGGCTCACCTTTGGATCCACGAATCGCTCTAGATGCTAATGATTCTGGTTGTAGCGGCTCAAAACAAATGTGTCGTCAAAAAAAGTGAGATGCACTGCTGCCTGTAGCTGAGATTGTAAGAGGTGGTCGCTTTCCGAGTGATGTGGTGCCGGCCAAGTCCTCGGATGGGGGTCATGGAGGACCTGGGGAGCTCAAAGTCTGGTTTCTGGGTACATGAAAACATCGTTACTGGGAGCTAGAAGCTACTAGTAACAAGGGCATTACTACTAGGAGATACTAGGAGCACATAGCTACTCGTAACAAGAAGAGACTAAACGTCTAAAGGTTCCAGAATCTTCCCCAGGACACTGCCTATCAAAAGTCCCGAAAACAACATACTGCAACGTTTGTTAATTGGAAACCTTTTGCCACCCAACATGAACCAAGTCCAGACTTCATTCTTGAGGGTTTACTACTGAGGAACCTTTCACCATCCAAACTGAACTTAGTGGGGGCCAATAACTTCATTCTGCAATGCGGAGCCCTTCACCAAAACAAATTAGCGGAGCCCAGAAACTTCATTTTGCAAGGTTTCCTGACAAGACCTTCACCATTCCATAGGAAAGCGGATCTGATCCAAAGGGTGTGGACCAACTGAGTGATCCTGATCCATACCCTTTGGATGAGGGTATGGATCGGGTGTGGGTTTCGGTACTTGATCCATGCCTTAAGTGTCTGGTCGTGGCCATTTTGTTGGAGGTGGCGGTGAGAATGGCATCGCAACCTCCTCATCCAAGCAGCTTCGGCATGATGTGTCCTTTCCAGGCGCAAAGCCAGTAGCTCCCCCAGCATTGCCAACGGTGAATTGAACAAAGGAGCGCTTGCTACGTCGGGCTCGTGCGGTAGCGACATGGCTACAGGAACAGCTAGCGCTGCTACACCCACGTAAAATCTAGCGGGGCCCAACACGAAATTACGAACCTCAAAGGCAATGTCTCAAGATTTCTAGGATTTTCTAGGTGTTCATCTTTTCTGAAACTAACTGGCTCGTCGCAAAAAAGACCTCGTTCCTGGCCGACAGAAAATGGTGGGTTCGGAACACGGTGGAGAGGAGCTGTGAGTTGACTCCCCAATTGAATACTTGCACTACTCTCCAAGTGCTTCGGAGCCAAACGTTCACCAAGCCTAAGCAGAATTCCAATTTCCTAGTCGTGACATGTTGTGACTGTCCAGACTCAACTTGGATGGGGCGAAGTCCAAAAGCAAGCTTCCCGTTGGCTAGGAGAATCCATTAAGTTAACAACATTGGGTTTCATCTTCGCCAAGGGGTACCAATGACAACGCCCCACGACATGACGAATTACCGTTCGCGAAAAGTTCAGTTCGCTCCTCGTTGCTTTCACCAACATTACGACTCGAATCCATTAGAGTCAGTACCCTCCTTGCAACAAACATGGAAGTGGACAACCCCTGTTATAGAGGCGAACATCGTCTGTCCAGTGACTTTAAACATGTTTATCTTGACGCATGGTGGTGGTTGCCATTGAACCAATGAGATGGGTGGGGGTTGCAGCTAGCAGTTCTTTCCTCGATCCACACTAGATCTATGGGATTGAAATCAAGATCACTACATATTGTTCAAAACATAACACACATTCTTGCCTTAAACACGCCTTGATTCTACCTTCCCGGCAGCGCAGCACAGCAGAGTATGAAGCTCCCATTTTGGGGCCCAGTTGTGTAACGTTAGGCCTGTGAGGTGTGCAACGGCCCACAGGATGACTCGACCGTACGACCGGTTACTACGGTTGCTACAGTACGGCCCGTGCGTAACGATGAACCATGTGAGCAACACATGGACATTTTGTGGCAGTCGGAGTGTGTGGAGGAGGTTACCGGAGAAATCGGACGTAGGTGTAGAGTAGTTCATTGTAGATGACAACAATGAGCAAAAGAAGCAAACAGAGGAACAAGAAGCTACTAGGAGCTCCTGGCATCGCTACTAGGAGCAAGGACGCTACTAGGGGCTCCTGGTCTTACTACTAGGAGCAATGACGCTACTAGGAACAAGAAGCAAACATTATCATTTGTCTCTGCGCGCTGGCGATCCCAGAGCGGTGGCGCTTTTGGAGCAACTGCGCGCACGACTACCGACGACTGCTGCGCGCAGTCATGAGGCTGGGACCTGAGCTCCAGATTTCGCAAAATGTTTACTCCCTATATATAGACCCCTAAATAGATAGAAAAGAAGATCCCGGATCCCCACTAAAAATATATTGGACACATTCGGAAACCATGCCACGGTCATCTCTTTGGGGATCAGTCCTGTTGTGTCGGCTTTACAGGCTCAGTGGATCGATGCATCGAATTATGTATTTTAATAATATAGTTATGTGTATATATATATATAATATATTATAAGCACTAATGCTCACATATACCCTGAGCAACTGAACCCTGTAGAATGCTCACATATACCCTGAGCAATTGAACCCTGTAAAAATGTCGGGTCTGAAGACAAACCTCAGGTTTTGAAGGTATCAGACCAAAGACCTCGGGTTCTTGAACAAAACCTCGGGCTTTCTTCAAGGTTTTTCAGCGTTCCATCCACTTCCGCCACACTAGAGGTGACTAAATTGCACTGACCTTTGGGTTCAGGGTAGCTCGGTCGCAGGGCGCATCAAACATCGTGGACCCAAGTTTGTCGATTTTACGCAAGTTGGGAGTTCACAGAATTATAAGGATGATGTTGATACATGTTGAACCTTTAGATATGATTTTTTGGATTGTGCACTCCAAACTTGCCACCATGAGGGCGCCGCACAATTCACTGCAGCTCCACTTTGTTTGCGGCCATGGACAAGATCAATGTCCAGAAAGAGCCGGGATCTCAGCAGCCACAGTCCTTCAGGGGGAAGGCTGAAGTGTGCCAAAGAGTCTGGTGTCTGAAAAAAACAACAGGCTTCAGGGTGGTAAAGCCATGCTCCTCAAACAAACCACCCATGCCGTTAGCAGTATGCGTTGAAGCGCGCTGACACTTGCCAATGACGGATTTCAATGGATTTCATATCCACATGGCGCCATTTTGGTTCAACCTTGACTGGCTACAAATTGGTGGCACCTAAGATGAAGTCACCTGGTCACCCACCCAGCGACCTGGTAAGGAAGATCTTGGACATTGATGTGCTGCCGATGAGGGGGATTCAGCAACTGAATTGCGGGAAGGGCGCACGCCTGTTTTACACCCAGAGACTTCTCAAGGTGAAGACAGCCGTCTACTCCTACCTTTCTTGACTCACATGAACATGACAACCAATCGCCCAGTACCTGCTGTTTACAAACTTCGGTCTGAGATAGAATCCCTTTTTGCTCGCAACAAAATGGGAGGGACTGCGGAAAACGCACCGGATTTGGTCACAGTGTCTTGGAGAATCCGGCAGTTACTCGGGTTCATCAAGATGAAAGTGGCCAGAGGAGGTCAGCACTGTAGCTAGGCCTTGTTAGATGAAACGGTTTTTGCTTTTGATGAGTGAAAGCGCAGCAAACGCTATCGATTTAGAGGCTACAGGAGTTCCTGCCATCCCAGTGCCAAAACCTCGGTGCTTGACCCTGGTTTGCAGGACAAATACGGCACCGAAAGCCTTATAACTATGGCCCATGGCTTATATAGGTCCATACTTTCCCCAGTGAGCCCGAATGAGAGCCAGGACTTGGTGGATCAAGTCAATGCAAATCGAAAGAGGACTGTCCAACCTCGTTTTTTTGCGTATATATACACGGAAGTGAACAGTTCCCAAGAGAACTTCACTTAAACTAGACCTGAACCCATGCAGCGTTGAGCCAGCTTTTGGCAAAACAAACTGATGCCTGATGCCATGTATTTGTTTGAGATATCCTCCAACTTCAATGTAAAAGGATTTGGAGGAAAACATCGAGCACCACGAAGACAGTTTTGAAGAAGAGGAGGAGGAGCAGGAGGAGCAGGAGGAACAGGACAAGGATGTTGAGAGCAAAGCAAACAAGAAGCAAACAAACAAACAGCAAAATGGAGCGAAGACAGAAAGTGCTCGAGCAGTTGGACAAGTCCCTGGTCAACAGATTCCTTTGTGTTAAAGCTGTTGATTGTCCACGCGACTGCCAGAACAAGTTGTATATATATATATAAGATGACGACCTGCTCTGATCTTAGGTTAATGGCTGACAGGGAAGCAGCTTCCAAGAGTTCCGCATCTGCCTCCACCAAGGCCCCGCCTGCCAAGCAAATTCCATCATGCAGATCATGTCAACTCTAAAGAACAACAATGCACTGTAAAACAACTCGAACCGTTGTAGCTGAAAGCAACCTGTTGCAATGTCCATATGGGGGTTGTTCAAAATTATGGTTCCCAAAAATTGTTCTTTCGCCGCGCTTTCGCGGATCTTTCGCATCCTTTCGCCCCCAATGTAAAATGTATTAGGATATATAGTATTATTTTCGTTATTTCGTTTTCGGTGGAGGATCTGAGTAGAGCCACAAAAGTTCATCCATCGTATATGCAACAATAAATGTGCCGCTGCTACTTACTACTTTGGGGAGTGTGGATTGTGGATTCTGGATAACTTTGGTTTTTGGTTCCCGTTATTCCAAGGGCGCTCGGTAGATCTTTTCTCCTTCATGGGCGTTCAGACATCTTTCGTTGCAGCTTGCTTCTTTTCTTGCCATCGACTCCGTCTTCGAAGTAATTGTTTCGCATGATTTCTTGCAGTTTTTTCCCTGTCACTGATGAGGTTTGGCGCTTGCATTGGGCAAGGTGGTGTTGCGGTTGGGGCGCTTGGCTTCGGAACAGTTGTTGTTCACCCATTCCTGGAAAAGAAAAGCAAGATGCGACATGGCGTGGACTCTGGACTAGCCCATTTGGGCTCCCGATGGTTTCGGGCAGGCTCGTCTTTCGCCAACCTTGCGCGTCGCTTTCGCGAAGCTTTCGCGTTTTTCCTCGTTCGGTTTGGGGAATTTTGCTACTTGAATCTTCTCTTGTGATCCGTCTGCAAGATTTCTTATTGCTGTCTGTTTCTTTTCGTACGCATCTATGACATGCTGGGGTGTTCACTAAGCTGGTGATACATATCCTTGGGGATATTACATGCTGAGCCACTACTCTTGCAGCTTTCTGCCCATCACGCCTTGCATGGAAACCACTCTCTCTGTTTGTTTTAGACACAAAGATATATGCACAACATGTGCATATACATGTACATGTATGAATGATATATTTCTATCAAGTTTAGCCTTTCGCCAAACCTTTCGCCGCGCTCTCGCATCCTTTCGCCCCTGCAGGTAAACATAACTTCAAAAAGCTAGAATGTCACTCGTCCACTAAAAACATTACACGGGTTTTAGAACGACTCCCATATGTGTCCATTCCTCTTTTGCCATGCAACCAGTGCAGGTCCTGCAACCTGCGACAGCAAGATACTGTTCCTTATGACGCTGGAGCTGTTCGTTTCTCCCCGACGAACCACCAGTTGTGTCTCCGCCACAACGGAACAGAAGCGGTGGTCCTACCAGCAGAGAGCAGCACCCGGAGACCCAAAGAAAACGATCCTGCCCGCAGAAATTGACAGTGAGAAGCATGGCAATGATGACAAGACGGCAGCAGCAGAAACAAAGAAATAAAAACAATAGAAACATCGGACGAAACAAAGAAAGCTGACTCACTCCCACAGGTGACAAACGAGGAGGCCAAGAAGTTGGTGTTGGAAGAGGCCTTCACTTCAAGCTTGGAAGAGGCCCCTGTTGGTCTGGAGTCCTGGAGTCTGCTGTTGAAACAACAGTAGCGCTTACACTTGTTGCGCAGGGTTCGCCCCAAAGCCAAACAGTTGAACATAAGCTGATGAGGGTTCAGGTCGTGGACGAGGTCGCGGCCGAGGTGGTCAAAAAGGCAAAGGGAGGGGACAGAGCAAAACCAAAGCAAGCAAACAGGAGGGAGAGGAAGAGGAAAAGCAACAAGCAAGACTCGTCGCAAAAGTTACACCAAGGAGCTGTCGCAAATTCTTGGGATGGGACCTGGGACAACTCTTGGTCCGACTGGTCTGACTTTTCTTTATCATGACAGTTGGATTCTCCGGAGCGTGGGACGAGAATCCAATGGTTTGAAGGCGACCAGCGGCGACCACTTCCGGAAAGGCACGAACAATCAACAACAGGAAGTCCCAGACTTCGCTGGGAAGGCACATCTGCTTCGCTGCCAGGCGAAGGCTTCGTCGGCTTCGTACCGCAGTGGACGATTTCTTGTTGCAGGTCGACCAATCATGAGATCCATAGTTTTCTGCTTTGGCGTGCGTCGCCAAACGAATCCGTTGGATGCAAGGAGCTGTCGCTTTTGGGCACTGCGGGTGGCACTGGCGGTGCGGTGCGGGGTAGGACACGCATAGGGCAACAACGCTAGGGGCGGCACGCCTATATAGATCGAGCACATGATTTTGTTTTGCAGCTGCAGGCATCCCCGGGAAAACCTGAGGGAGATATAAACATAAATTGATCTTTAGTCTGAATGCGTGATGAACATCTTTTGTTCAATCGCCTGTACGCTGCAGTTGCCAGACCGACTGGCCAATAGTCCAATAGACCTAAGTGTGTTGAAAAGCTGCTTGTGCGTGGATTACGGTGATGTTGAGGCCTTTGATTGAGTGAAGAAGGGTTCTCTAAAATATCAGCACCACTTCCAAGTAAGTTAAACCATTCGAACAATGACATCATCCAGAATGCCGGCTTTTCCTAAGTAGTACGCTACACTCACGGTTTCAAAGAAAGCAGGGTCATTTTGAAGCCAGTGTCTTGCTCGCCGCCCGATACCCGAATGAACCCTGGGGTGGGTTGATTGCAAGATGCCCCAGTCCTCCTCTCCAAGGCCATGAGCGCTGCAGCTTGCTGCAGAGTTGCGCAGGAACCTGTGGACCAGCTCCTCGTGCGATAGAGCTCTGGCGAAGCGCTGTGATGCGGCCATGCTTCCCAATCAAAACCTAAAGGGAATTCGGAATCAAGCGCGTGATTTTGCTTGATTTTTTGCACCAAGTTTTCATCTTGATTGGTAGTGGCCTGTTGTGGACTGCAAGAAAGAAGACGAAGCCAACACCACTGCCGTTTTCAGTTGCCAAAGCCTGCAAGCATAAGAAAGATCAAGATCCAGGAGAGCCACCAATCTAGAAACACTTGAATACCGTGACATTGCACGTTCAAGAGTAACTCCTCCAACAATTGCCATGCTGGACTTGGATGCGCTTGTTTACCGCCTTAGATCTCTCACGGCTCCAAAGGTGGGGATGCTTGACGTATTCGTTTTCATGACTTGAACAAAAAGGGTAAAGTCAACGATATCCAACAGTCCAGCAGAATGAAAGGACCGGCAAGAACCCTTACCGGTCCTTTCATTTGTATGGCCTCTCAACCTCTTGCTTGCAGCAGGCCACCATGACCCAGTCCCGGCTCGCCAGCGTGACCAAGCCTGTGCCTTTTTCGGTGGCCTCTGAACCAAAACCTCAAAGGGTTTCTGAAATCCATAGTTCAACAACTTGAACCCTACCGGACCCATGCCCACCAAAATGGCCGGCCAGGACATTGAAGGGATCGAGTATTTTGCCGGCAATTTGACTGGGCTGATGATGTCAGTATCTTAGTGTTCGGCTGGACATGACAACGAGAGGCCACCACACCGAACATGTTATGGACCTGTTGCACCCAAGTGGCTTTGCGGTGCCTGGTGACAATGAGAAACATTACAGAGTAAGAGCTACGATTGGGGTTGTTTCACACATGTTCTGAGGCTAACAATCTTGTGCCTGTTGAGGGCAAAAGCTGGACATGTTGCTTGCCATTTTGGCATAAAGTGCTCATCCTCCAGCAAGATGAACGTTGGTACGAGCATGCGCTCAGCATGCGCTCAGCATGCGCTCAGCATGCGCATCCATAAGGTTTGTTGGTGCAAAACGCCAACATACTCCTCAAAAGGACAAACAATTTGCTTCGTATATTCTACTTTTTCGCTACTTATATTCTGGACCATTCAGGGGTCCACTGTTGGGTCCAACTGAGGGGAAACCCAACCAATCCAGTCTGACACCCGCCATTCCCTTCGCCACACAGTCCTTTGCAGAACTGATCCGGACGCTTTGATCCTGTTAGCGGCCTGCGAACGGGCGGAGCTTTGACACTGGAACATCCTTTGGGATCACTCCTGGAATTTGTGCCTATTTGGAGAGGAACGATTGAAGCTATCTTTGAGACTGGTGGACCAGGCATGCCGTCATTTGGGGACGCGGGGACCCGGTGCACCAAAACCTTTGGTTTGAAAGTTTGAAGAGGTGACCGTTACAGCCAAACCGCTGTAAACCAAGGGTCCTTCCGGTTCTTCTCTTCCACCACTCACTTGGATCTCCTTTTCATTGGCTTTTCAAGAGCCATGAACTTTTGTACAGGGGGCGTTGCTCCGGTCACTTGGGTGGGCGCACCATGGCGGCGGTGTAGCAATGAAGAAAAGTGATCGGCCTCTGACCAAGGTCGACTTCAGGGGTGGCGACCTTCTTTAGGAAGGTGACTACAGCAAAGCCGGAAAAAAGGTGACTACAGACTACGCAGACTACGGTCGGTACGTTGCTGTAGCAACGGAAAGTCCAAGCTCCGTGGAACTGAGACCGATTTGAAGTGGATTTTGGGGAAGCTCCGTGAATGGGTGCATGTGCTCATGTGCAAGTCTTATGCCCTTTCCTTTCTGCACCCAGGGTTTATCCTGTCCCCTTTGCCCGGGAGATCTTGGACCTTGTTGAAGATCTGAAGAAAGCGTCCAAGGCGCAACCTGAGCTTCCAAACCACGTCCCGCCAGCGACACCAACAGTTTGCCAGGGACTGGGAGAATATGAGTGAGGAGTGGAATGCGTTATAGATTTTTGTTCAGAAGTGTTTTGTTCCCTGTCCCCAGTTTGCTGCCCCCAGTTCCTGCCCGCCAGTTCCCTGTCCCAGTTCCCTAGTGTTTAGTTATTTACAGGGCTCACTTCGAAAGTGGACGAGTGCCCAAGACCCTGTCGGTTGGGAGGTGAAAAGGTCTCCCGGCGTCCGTCCACCGCTCACCCGCTCACCCCCACAAAAAAACGCTCTTCTTCAACCTTTTGCAAGAACATGTTGGAAACATTAACGGGTTAATGGTGAAACCCGTGCCAAACCCGTGCCCAACATGCCAATTCGTGTTTTTGGAATGAACGCCTCGTGTTTATGGGAGAACCTCCGGTTTTCGCAACCCGTGAGAAA